>ML792468.1:36677-86066 GCA_009831015.1 Picea engelmannii | reverse complement strand
CTTAACACCCGATTGGTCCATGATCTCTATTTAAAGAGCATGGAGGGTCATTTTCCGATGATCGATTGTGAGAAACTCTCTTGTAAAATCTCTCTGTAATCTTTTTCTTTGCATTAATAAACTGCTCCAAGTGACCGCGTTGGTTGGGGGCGTGGATGTTTCCCCGTGGGGGTTTTACCACGTGAAAACATCGATGTGTTGATATTTGATCTGTTTATGTGAGTGGTTACTGAAGGTTTTCATCCTCTATTGGAATACATGTGTTGTCGAACATGTGCTAGTTTTCTTCCTCAAAATGCATGCCCTAGCTCTGCAAAAATGGCCTCCTTTCTCAAACTCGAATTTTTGCTCTCTTGCTCTCCAAAAACTGTTTCATCTACCCAAGAATGTGTGCACCCTCCTACCCTAGTCGACCTCATGAGGGAAGGTGAAGTGTCCTCTCATCCAACGGTTGGGATTAGATGATATCAACGGTGGAAATAAAATCACTTTAATCGCCGATCCAAAAATGGAAGGAATAATAAACAATTGTCTTATTTATATGCTTAAATTTGTTTAAAGAGTTCAACTATTAATTAACCATGTTGTAAAAGCAAAGATATGAACAACAACAAAATGAGACAAAGACAACAAGAACTCGATAACAGAGTTCACCAATGAGTGGCTATGTCTCTGGGCCCGCTTCCAAGTGGAGGACCTCTTTATTGATATTCAAATGCTCAAGTTATCTTTACAATTGACTCTTTATTGTTACAAAATACTTCTGATCTATTGTGAAAGACCTCATTTCTTATATGCATACAAGCCTCATCAATCACCTCTCAAAACATGGCACAATGCCTCTCAAAACATGAGAAATGGACAAAATACACAAGCTACTCCTCAAATTCCCTGCATCAAAAAGTTACCCCTGAAGCTCAAAAAGCCTGGTTTATATAGGTTTTAGGCTCAAAAAGAGAATTCTAACTTCTTTTGAAGATCTGGCCTCTTTTTAGGATCAAATCCCCCTCCAAATGGCCAAAATATCCTCAAAAAACCAATTCTGGGCCAAAACTTTATTAAAAAACCCACTCTGTAACAAAAATTCAACAAATGCACAGAGTAGCCCCTTTGGGATAGGCACGCGCAAGCCCTTTGGCTTGTGTGCTGGCCTTGGATAGGCTCCATCTCCTAGTTATGGGCACGTTCCATGGGACCTATGGACCAAATATATACCCTCACGCGCTATTATGGTGATAGCCCCCGTTTTTTGGGGCGCGAATCTGGTAACCGTGGGCTCTGTCAAACTCTGCTAGCAAAGGTGCTAAGATCTTGGGTCTATGGTGAGTGCGTTGTTTAATGAAGACCGTGGGCTGGGGATATGTCCCAACCCCTCCCCTTTTCCGCGCACTTGTACATATCACTTCAAATATATGTTGGCAGGCTTCATTTAACAAGCCCCACCTCCGGTGTAATGGTAATGGGACTCTCCCCAAGGTGTTGGCTTGGATAGGTCATGGGTTCAAAACCCATAGACCCCCAAACTACCTTTTTAACCTGCCTTACTCACCAAATGACTGGGTGCCACATGGCTGCCCATTCCTGGGCCACATGGCACCACTACATTTGCTCGAAGATTTGACAAGTGTCACTCTACAATTGGTCCACGTCTGCATGATCTGCTCAGTGACATGTCGCCACATGTCATTAACTACCTCTTTCGCGTCAGCATCATGAATTATCTTTGGTGACGTCATCATTGACTTTTTTCCAGTTTGACCTTTGACTTTTTAGTTGTTTGAGAATCTGATCAGAGTACGATAACTCTCACATACGGAGCCCATTTGAGAAAGTAAATATATGGCCAAAATCAGTGCGACGAGATGGTCACGATGGAATTGGTTTCATTCAATTATGAGAACTTTCATTTTTGAGCATTTTTTGGACCTTGGGAGCCTCCTAGATCATTCCTCCCCACTTGGAAGCTTTTGGACCACCAAAAGTATGGTATCAGTTGGTAACTAAGTGAGGATATTGTTTCCTCACCTTTCTGGTCTCCATCCACTTGGTTTGACTTGGATTTGTACCCTTCAATCCCACTCGAAGATACTCCACATCGCCCCTGCGAGAAGTTCAGACTCTTTGGTCCAATATGGTGTCTTCCTGCAACTCGTTCATATATTCAGGAGAAAAATATTCGATGTTAGGAATATGAACATTTTCTCCTTGATCCTTGATCATAGGAGGCTCATACAATCTCAAGTTTTCCACATTTACAACTGAATAGATTTGCATATATGGAGGCAATTCTAAACGGAAAGCATTAGTACCAATCTTGTCTAATATTTTGAAAGGACCATAACGAATTGGTTTAAACTTTTTACCTTCACCTTGCATCCTTTCCTTCCTGATGTATAACCAGACTTGATCTCCTGCCTTGACTTAATGATCAACTTGATGCATATCATGCCTTGCCTTGTACTTGGCCTGGCTTTTCTCCAATTGTTCCTGTACCGCCTAATGGATCAACTGGATCCGTTCAATGAACTTTGTAGCCTTGACCACATCATTGTGTCCTTCTGCTGCAATTTCTTTTCCAAAGACAAAATCCAAAGGATACTTTGGCAAATACCCCAAACAAGTTTCAAATGGAAATCTTTGAGTAGAAGAATGCTTGGCTCGATTATACGCATGTTGTACATAACACAAATGTTCGTCCCAAAGCTTGAGATGTTTGTTGCAATATGCCCGAAGTAGATGCACTAATGTCCTGTTCACCACCTCTATCTTCTCGTCCATCTGTGGATGAAATGTTGTGCTCTTCTTTAACCTAGTGTCCATAAGTTCCCACAAGCTTGACCAAAATTTCCCCAGAAACCTAGAGTCTCGATCAGATACAGTAGATGTAGGTAAACCAAAATGAACCCATACATTTTCAAAGAACATTTGAGTTGTTTGTTCAGCCATGACTTGCTTTTTACAAGGAATCAAGACACACATTTTGTTGAACCTATCCACAACTACATACAGGTAATCATGACCTTTTTTAGACATAGGCAATTCCCCCACAAAATCCATAGATATACTTTCCCATGGTCTAGAAGGAATTGGAAGTGGAGTGTACAATCCTAGATTTTTGTTACTTGGTTTACTTATTGCACACATAGTACATCCCTTTACATACTTAGACACATTTTCATGCATTCAAGGCCAATAACAAATCTTTGTAACTGAGAAACTATTTTATCTACCCCAAAATTCCCTGCTATAAGAGAAGTATGTGCCTCTCTAATGACATGGACTCTTTCACTTTCTGGAATACATAACTTTCCCAAATGATATAAGAGTTTGTCTTTAATATGATAATTCAGTTCTTCTTCTCTTTTACCATTACTTAAAGTTGCATAGACTTCCTTAAAATATTTATCCTCAACATATTGTTCAATATAACTTTCATGAGTGATTGAATTGTGCTTAAGGATTGTAGCAATTGTACTAGGAGGCATGGATAACATATCAACAACTTTATTATGAATGCCCTTTTTATATCTGATGACCAAGTGAAATTGTTGTAAAAACCCCATCCATCTAAAATGCCTTGATTGTTGTAGCTTAGTTTGTGATTGCAGATACTGTAATGGTTGATGATCAGTGTGCATTACTGTTTCTTTTCCCATTAAGTAATGTTTCCACTTTTTAAAACTTTGTACTAGAGCATACAATTCTTCATCATAGGTTGGATAGTTAATTACTGTTGTAGTGAAGGTCTCAGAATTATAGCATATGGGTTTTTTGTGTTGCATCAACACTGCCCCCATGGCATAGTCACTTGCATCGGTTTCAATTTCAAAAGATTGTTGGAGATCTGGAAATTCCAGAACAAGAGATGTACTAATCTTTATTTTCAAAGTATTGAAAGCCTTATGTTGGCTTCCTCCCCACTGGAATCCCCTTTTCACACTTGTTAAAGCATGTAAAGGCATTGCAATCAGAGAGAAGTTTGCAATAAACTTCCTCCAATACCGTGTTGCTCCCATCAAGCTGCTTGCTTCGGTTACATTCGTAGGCATTGGCCAATTTATAATAACCTCAACTTTTGAGGGATCAATCTTAATCTCTTCACCTCCTACAATGTAACCAAGCTATACAAGAGATGTTTTTCCAAATTCACATTTTGACAATTTTACAAAAAAAATCTCTCTTTGCAACACTGAAAGTATCTTCCTAACATGTTGGACATGCTCTTCCCTGGTCCTACTGAATATCAGAATATCATCTAAGTAGACTATTATAAATTCATCAATGAAAGGCCTGAATACATCATTCATAACCTTCATGAAAGTATCTGGTGTGTTAGTAAGCCCAAATGACATCACTAACCATTCAAACAATCCCTGTTTTGTTTTAAAACTAGTCTTCCATATATCATGTTCAACAACCCTGATCTTATGGTAACCACTTCTTAAGTCTAACTTAGTGAAATAAACCGCATGTTTCAGTTGATCTAATAAATTATCAATGCGAGGAAAAGGGTAATGATTTTTTACCATGATTTTGTTCAAAGCTCGAAAATCCACACACATGCACCATGTGGCATCTTGTTTTGGCACTAGAATGATAGGTGACCCACATGGAGAAGCACTAGGTCTAATGACCCCCTGTTCAACCAGCTCTTGTACCTGTTTCTTTATCTCTGCATTTTCCAATACTGATAACATGCACATGCCAATGTTAGGAAGAGGAACATCTTGCTGCAATTGTATCTCATGTTCAACTTGTTGTTTTGGAGGCAATCCTTTCGAGACTTGAAATAACTCATCATAGTCAGAAAAAATTCTAACTAAATCATCCCTTAAATTTACATCACAATATTTGACAGTATCATTTTCGACAATGTCTTTATCTTTTACCACCATTAAGAGATAACACTTACTAACATTTACAATCCTCTTCATCTGTCCTGAGTTGATTAGTGATAAATTCAATTTCCTTTGATGAGCCCTTACTATATATTCTTTTCCATATTTAGTTAATTGATACTTATTATCTTCACAATATAATATTGTTTTTCTATCATACAAATATGGACTTCCAAGTACGATACCACATATATCTAGTGGAACTACGTCTAGCTCAACCTCATCTATGAACTGTGAATTAATTGCAAACTTTAGGACACATTGTATCTCCATCTGCAATTGATTATCATTATGAATCCATCCTAAGGGATATGGTTTCTTATGAGGTTTAGTGATTAATCCCAATTTTTTAACTATTGCTTCTCATATCAAATTTACTTGTGAGCCATTGTCAAATAAAGTATCAACTTTCATATATTTAGAAATTACCCTTATATGAAAAAGTTATGTTTGTTTGGCCTCATCAACTCCATTATCAACCTTTAAAGATTGAATCGAAGAACTTGTACTAGATTCATAAATTTTACCTTTTATTCATGTGACTGTGACCTTTGTCTCATCTCCCGAATCTGACCCCAAATCAGTTTGAGTTGTTGCAGTAGTCTTTGGTTTTCCTTTATTCCTGAACTTTGTTGGTTTCAACTATGGGTGAATAATCCAACAACGATCCTCACAATGGACTTCTTTCTTACAATGAGTACATGTAGGTTTCTCCTTCTTCACTGTATTATTTTTCTTTCCTTTGAACTTCTCTTTACCCTTGCCTTTAAACTTTCCTTCAGTAGATATAAATGGTTTTACAAAATCAACATTTACATTCTTGCCTCTAGATTCAAGATGTTTCGCTTGCACACACACCTCATCTAAACTAGTAGGATTAAACATAAGAATGGTATGTTGTAAATAAATATGCAAACCACCTATATACTTAAGCAATGTCTCTTGAGTATCCAATGATATTCCCAACAACAAATCTCTTTTGCGAAACTCCTGTGTATAACTTTGAACAATTTGTCCTTATAACTGTCTAAAGTTCTGCCATGACATAATAGCTTGTTGCATGTAAGCTAGAAGATAAAATTGCTTTTGTAAAGAAAATGTAAAATCAAGCCATGAAGCGAGAGTCTTACCAAACTTCTTAAGATCCCATTTTGTCCTGCTTTCCCACCAAACAAGGGTGGTTCCTCCCATCTTGAGACTAGCAAGTTGGATCATAGTCTCTTCATCTACGATTCTCTGTATCCTGCAATACACTTCAATTTGTCTTATCCAATTATCTAACTTTTATGCATTTAGTTATCCATCATACAAAGGAAACTCAAACTTAACATCAAGTTTTAACAAAGGAATATTATACTTATCCTTATGTGTTTGTTTTTGTATGGTAGATGTTGTAGAATGAGAACTAGCAATTGACGTAGAACTGGAAGAAGAAGGAGAAGAAGGTGGTGATGGTGGAATAGGAGGAGGCTTTGAGGACTCTCCTTTCCCTTCACTTTTACCTTTCATTAAGATCTTCTGCAAGGATGGTTTCTTTCTCTCCAAGAAATCTTCATACAACACTTTGACCATTTCAGACATGGAGAAAAGTGCATCTTCTAGTTTCTTGGTTCGTGGAGAAAGCTCTCCATCTACAGCCATTCTTTTCTTCCTCAATAATCGTTCTATTTCAGGAATGAATTCAGCCAGTGATCCTTCTCTTTTCTGAGATTTGTATCTTGTAAGCATCCACCTTGCACTTTCTAAACCTTCCAAAAAAACCAAACCTCTGATACCAAATTACTTGATCCAAAAAATGGAAGGAATAATAAACAATTGTCTTATTTAGATGCTTAAAGTTATTTAAAGAGTTCAGCTATTAATTAACCATTCTGTAAAAATAGAGATATGAACAGCAACAAAATGAGACAAATACAACAAGAACTTGATAATGGAGTTCACCAATGAGTGGCTACGTCTCCGAGCCCGCTTCCAAGTGGAGGACCTCTTTATTGATCTTCAAATGCTCAAGTTCTCTTTAAAATTGGCTCTTTGTTGTTACAAAAGACTTCTAATCTTTTGTGCAAGGCCTCCTTGCTCAGATGCATACAATCCTCATCAATCACCTCTCAAAACATGGCACAATGCCTCTCAAAACATGAGAAATGGACAAAATACACAAGTTGCTCCTCAAATTTTCTGCATCAAAAAGTTACCCCTGAAGCTCAAAAGTCCTGGTTTATATAGGTTTTAGGCTCAACAATAGAATTCTAACTTCTCTTGAAGATATGGCCTCTTTTGGGGATCAAATCCCCCTCCAAATGGGCAAAATATATTCAAAAAACCAATCTGGGCCAAAACTTTATTAACAAAACCCACTCTGTAACAAAAATTCAACAATGAACAAAGTAGCTCCTTTGGGATAGGCGCGCACCCCCTAGAACTGGACATATGAACACCATATGGCCAAGCACCAGCCCTTTGGGCTATGCACTATACTTGGATAGACTCCAGCTCCTGGTCGTAGGCGCGTTCCATGGGACCTATGGACCAAAGATATACCCCCTCGCGTTATTATGGTGATAGCCCCTGGTTTTTGGGGCACAAATCTGGTAACCACGGGCTCTATCAAACTCCACTAGAAAAGGCGCTAAGCCCCCAGGTCTATGGTGAGTGCATTGTTTAATGAAGACCGTGGGCTGGGGGCCCCTCTCCTTTTCCACGGTCTTCATTAAACAACGCACTCATGGGCCTAAAATCCTCCATATGGAATCTCCTCAGAATGTCACACACATACTTCCCCTATCCCAGGAAGATGTGTCCAGGCTCCTGTCAATCCTCCAATCCCAAAAAACAGTGCATCAGTCCAATATAATTCATCTCAAACTCTGAAGAAAGTCTCTCCTTCCATCTAGTGATGAGTCTCTCTACCCCTGTAATGAAAATATCATCCACGTATAGCAAGAGTATGAGAGGATCCTCTCCAACCACAATGAAGTAAAGGTTGGGATCCACCTCACTCTTCTCAAAGCCCAACTATTGTAAATAGGCATCAATCTTTGAATACCAAGCTCTGGGAGCCTTTTTCAGCCCATGCAATGCCTTCTTCAGTCTACACACATGATAATCTCACCCATGCACCTCAAAGCACAATGGTTGCTCAATATACACCTCATCATGTATAAGACCATTCAGAAATGCGGTCTTCACATCCATCTGGTGGATCTTCCAACCCATGTCTACTGCAATGGATATCGCTGACCTGGTCGAGGTATATCTAGCAACTAGTGCGAAGTTCTCATAAAAATCAACTCCCTCAACCTGTGAGAAACCCTAAGCCACAAAGAGAGCTTTGTACTTCTCAATGCTACCATCTGCAACATGCTTAAGTTTATAGAGCCACCTGGAAGTCACCATTGACTTCCCCTCAGGTCTAGGAACAATTTCCCAAACATCATTCTTTATGATGGAATTGTACTCTTCCACCATGGAATCTCTCCAAACCTGTCTACCAGTAGCCTCCTAAAAAGTGGAAGGCTCAGACTCCCTGATACTTCTCACCATCATGATGTAGCTGCAAAATCTCTCGAGAGGTTTACTCCCCCTCACAGCCTGCCTGGGATTCCCCACTGAAACCTTTGCCTCCCTCAAAGTATCCTGAAGCCACTCGGGCTTCCTCTTCTCTGAAGTAGTGTCCCATGGAGGGGAATCTCCCTGCTCAACCCCATCTCCTGAAGACTGTGATCCTGAAGTATAATATGAAGAACTCGATCGTGAAACCTGTGGACCAGTAATAAGTGATCTTGACATATGTGGCCTTGTCACCTATGGACCAGTCATCACCGAAAATGGTGGCCCTGAACTCGGTGCCATTGAAGTCTATTGCGGAATCACTTGAATCTGAGGTGATGACTACTCACCCCTCTTTTTCCCTCATGACTTCCTAAAGGCTCCATCCTCCTCAAATATCACATCCCTCCTCAAAATTGTCTTCCTCTGGGAAGGAATGTATATATGGAAATCCTTTGAAGTCTCTCTATACCCAACAAATATCCCTCTCTCTATCATGGGTTCTAGATTTTTCCTCTTCTCTGAAGGGACATGTAAATATGTAAGGCACCCAAAAATCCAAAATTTCCCCACCTCGGGCTTCTTCCCAGATAAATCATCCTCATGAGTCATACTCACCACTGCCCTATGTGGACTCCTGTTCTACAGATAATCTACAGTGTAGCATGCCTCAGCCCAAAGAAATAGTGGCAGCCCTTGATCATGTAGCATGGATCTAGCAACCCCAACTATGGCCTTATTCTTCCTCCCAAAAACCTCATTGTGTTGTGGGTTGTAAGGAATGGTCAACTCTCACTTGATGCCCTCTCCTACGCAAAATTCCATGAACTCCTTGGAGGTATACTCACCCCCATTGTCTGTCCTCAGAACTCTGATTTTCTTCCCAGTGTCGTTCTCCACAAGAGCTTTGAACTCTTGGAACTGATTGAAGACATGTCCTTTGGTATTCATGAAGAAAATCCAAGACTTTTGTGAGAAGTTATCAATGAATATAACATTGTATAAACAACCAGTCAATGATGTCAAATACATCGGGACACAAACATCAGAATGAATAAGATCAAGAATACCTACTGCTCTACTATCACTGCTAGGAAAATCAGTCTTGTTGTACTTTCCCAAAGCACACCCCTTGCACAAATACTGGTGCTCTGTATTGAAATCTAGAACTCCAGTCACAATCTCCCTCAGTACCCTCAAATCCCCATGATGAAAATGTGCCATCCTCCTGTGACATAGCTCACATAGATCACTACTACTGGTAGAATGAAATAATGCTCTCACTGGATGGAACATGATCTTGTACAACTTCTCATGTCGAGTCCCAATCACTTTGGCTAAAGTGATATTGGACCCCTTGGGGAAAAGGATCACCTTCCCATCACAAAACAACACCTCATAGCCCCTCTCATCAATAGAAAAAATTGAAACTAAGATCTTATTAAGGCCAATAACATGTAGGACCTCTCTCAACAACATGGGAGGTAAAGACTCCCTCTGAAATGATACAGTCCCACTACCAACTGCCTTGACCACTCGGTCATCTCCAAACACTACCTCAATATCACCAATCTGAGTAATACTTGTCAAGTGCTCATGAACACTTGTCATATCGAGGGAGGCACCACTGTCAATATACCACACACTGGAATGAGTGGTCCTAGTGGAAAGACACACAACTAAGGAAAACTCCTTATCAAACTTGGCGGAGAACTCCTCCACCGCTCCTGAAGTTGTTGTCTACTTCTTCTTCTTGTTCAGACACTGTCATGCATAGTGCCCAAACTTGTGGCATGCAAAGCACTTGAATTTTCTCATGTCCTTCTTCCCTTCACCCTTCGGTTTGTTTCCTCCCTTACAACCCTTTTTGAATTTCTTCTTGTTGTTGGAAGCAAGAGCCACATTCTCCCCATCATGACCTGTAGATGAACTGCCATGCACATAACCTCTTCGGGTCTCCTCCTGAACAAATTCATCCCAAACCACAAAGCCCTCAACAAAAAAAACCCATTGTTTGGAAACTGCATTCAATGTTGTTCTCACAATATCACTATCAGCAATGGCCTCCCCCACAGCTCCAAGCTCATCTCTCACCTGTGTCAACCTGTTAAGATATGTGACCACATTTTCAGCCTTGGTCATTTTAATGCTCTTCAGTTTTTCTCTCAAAACCATCTTTCGGTTTTCATTTGTACTCTGGTACAACTTCATCAAAGACTCCCACATCTCATAGGCATTTGTTTTCCCCGTCACATGAGGAATCAAATTATCCTTGATGGCATCAAGAATAACCCTCTTAGCCTTGATACTCTTCTTGGTGTATGTTGCAAGAAGAGTGGAATCGATAGGTACATTCATAGGATTTATTGTGGAGTTATAAACAACATCCCACAACTCATTTTCTTGCAACAACAAGATCATCCTCTCTTCCCAAGGACCAAATTTTGTTGCCCCATCAAGTTTGTCCTCAACCCTCAACCCTGTAGTCATTGACCCTTTTCTGTTGAAAATGAAAAATTCAAAATTATGTCTGGTGAAGTGATTTTTGTCCCACTTTTATGACTTGTTGATATAAATATGCCTCTCTTTAACTCAGCTCTGATACCATGTAAATTTTCAGACCCCACCCAGTTTCAAGTGTCATTGATTTTTCAGCCAATGCTTAATGCCCAAACCCAGTTTTATGACAACCAATTAAACTCAGCATATAATAAAATTTCCAAAACTGAAACATGAGGATTTTGAACAATATTTAATGCAAAAATATGACCATATCAGCCGCACATAACTCAAAAAATTTAACATAGTGATTTTTTGTCTAACAATGACCCTGGAAAAAACCCACAAGGGGAAAACCAGTGAGAGAGGGAGTTTTTATTATTTCATAGCTTCAGAGAAAATCTTTTACAACATATTCATCTTCAAAATATTATTGACAAACTTATCTCGAAAACTATGCCAAGTCTTCACACAAAAACTGAGCCAAACTCCTCGAAATTCATGCCAGAATTTCCTTCACACATGTACAGGTCTGCTCCTTGTTTTATATGCATATTCCTTGTTGTAAGGTTGCCTCAAAATATGTTCCAACTATTACAGCTCAAATTTGGGCATTACATGATGTACGACCACCTTGGGAAATGTGCCAAAACCACTTAGAAATTCGCACAGAACGTTTCCTCAAATTCTGTGTAAGAAAACCAATAGTACGGACCATACATAATCCGTAAAGTACGACTTGTTCAACCTGGCTATACTTTCCCTCGATTTTTGTGCCACTTCTCTATTGTAGGGACACCCAAAAATTTGTACAGTATTGTTGATGATAAAAATCACAACGATGATTTTTCCTGCAAAGTATTTCTAAACGCCTACTATTATAAGCCAATGATACATATAGAATACTAGTAGGTGGGACCCCTTGTAGATTGAAGGATCAGATGAGTTTATTATTTGATATTTATGTTGTTGTTCGACACTGCTTACAGGGTCCTACATGATGATGATGAAATACTAGTTCTATTTGCGACAAATAGCAGATGGATAATGCATGCTATGTGTGGGTTTCGTTACTCTAAATTCTCAATTCCATGTCATGATGGCTTATGTGAACTATTATTACAATGTTATTGGCGCCATTATCTATTACATTTTACACCTACACAAAAACACATGTTAGTCGTGATAAGAAATAAAATAAATATGAGAAAAAAAAATCCAAGGAAGAGGAGCTATCCTATCCTATACTATATTATGATATGCTACATTATATGCAAATGAAATTACAAAAATTATTGTTAGTCCTAGCTAAAAACGTTAGTGAATATACGATTTATGGATTTATATGAAGGTACATTCAATATTTGTTATGGTTTTGGACATTGGTTAGTATGGATAGGGTGGCTCACTTGGCAAGTAATGGATGTTAATTTCGATGCAATGGATTAATTGATGGGTGGTTGGCATGTACTAAGTAATTGAATGAGTGGAGGATGGAAGCGACGTGCATTTACTGCACGTCACTCCATACCTCTCCCACTGCCCATCACCCTAGATTGGATATTGTTCAATTGTTTTTCCTTGTGGTTAAGCTCTGATTTTAAGGCAAGGGAAGAACTGCTCGACCAAGCTCGATTTTTTAAGGCTTTTTGGTTACAAGTATGTCTTTTCTGCCATCCATGAATTCGCTCTGGTTATGAAATAGATATTTCCTTGGTGATGTATTGTTCTGTGCTTTTCTTGAGACTAGAAACTATGTAAACTTGTGATATTTGTTGGAAATGGAAAACTGGGTGGTTGATGCCACAATTTCATTGATTTTTCTGAGTAGTGGAATCCACGAAGGCTCTCTTTTGTCTTTATGGATTTTTGGGTTCACTCGGTCCAGACTTGTTGGTTGTCTCCACACAGTTCTTGTCACGATACCCAGTCGTATTTGATATTATGGGGTTGTTTGGTTTTATTTCAAACCACCTTGTGTCACTGCATATCATTTCACCTGGTTCTGTCCTCGTTCATGTTATTGATGTCTGCGGAGTTGGTTATGATGGATATTATTCCAAGGGGATAACTTTAGGGTTTGTTGTTATTTCATGGCTCTGTTTTCATATCATCATTATTCAGGTTGATTGGCGAAAACCACGAGGAATATGCCATGTGTGTTCTTGGTGGTATTACAGGCCAGTAAGAAGCCTCAACTCCTATGTTCGTAATCTCTCCTACCTGGTAAGTTGTCACCCTGTCTTGAAAGCCATTGGTTATGTGGCTTGTGTGTCGATCGTGTTGTCTCAAAAGGTTCTCACTGTTTTTTGGTGGTCGACTCCAGTATTTGTGTGTTGGTTCCACAGAGCGAACCCTTGATTACTCGGAACCCACCCTTGATTATTCAAAGTCATTTTTGATAATGAACCAGTCAGGTATATTGTTGACTATTATGAGTTGGTGGAGTAGCGTCTACATTGGTGATTATTGGTTCGTCTCTATTAATAGAATTGACAGTGGTTTTTTATTATTGGTAGATAGTCGTTGCATTATTTATGATGAAAGTTGAATTGATAAGTCGACATGTTTAATTGGTTGGTTTGAGAAATGAAATTGGATACACAGTCGATGTCTCTTATGTTGTAACAATCGGATTGTTAACCCAGCATTATATTTTGGTTTATTAAGTCACAACAATGCTTCTTGCGTTATGCGTTGATATGTGTGGGCTTCCTACAACATGGTTAAGTTGAGATGATGGTTGTTGTTTCTGTGCGTTTCAATTTCCAATCGGAATTATTTCAATTTAAAATCATGATGGTTGTGATGTGGTTGTATGTTGTGTATGTTTTATGGATATCGTGCATCGTATCAGAGATGGGAACGGATTTTATAACAGTATGGTTTCATTACAATTTAAATGTTAAATCGATTAGAGGAATGGAATCAGGCATGATTTTAAAAAACTTGTGTCTGTGTTTGTTTTGAAGAATTAATTTGTGGACAATGGTTGATGGTTTGGATGTTGAACAGAGTCAATAAAAATGATTGTGTGTTCGTTTTGAAATTTGTTTTAAATATAATGGGACAAATGAGAGGAAACATAATTCTAATAAAGGTTGTTTTGGAAGGCATATTATTTTGAGTATGATGACACTGTGTTAAAAACTCAAATGTGAATGGTGAGAAAGTTAACACACAGTAATGGTTAAATTATACACAGTAATAGTTTATAGTAACTATTTGGTTAGTGTTGGATTGTTTGCATTAAATACATAATTGTTTGATGGATTACTTAATTGATTTTATGAACAGTATCTGCTCTTTTTCCCTACCATTATTTCATTTTTCGCTAATTACAATCCCCTCACCTTCCCATATTCATTATTCATTCCCTGTTACTAAAATTTAATTACAGTTGAGAGGAACTCTGTATTGTAATAGTTTGAAATCATAGTTTCTTGGGTGGACTACAATGATATGCTCTTTGGTTTACATCACAATTGATTGTTTGTTGTCTTCGAGCAGTAACCACAATCCTTTCCCCCTCATTTTAACATTTTTTGCTCAATACAACCCCCTTGCATATCCTAGAACCTTTATTCACCCCCTGCTCATTGACAATGATTAAACAATTTGTATGGATTGGATTGCATGAGTCTGATATGTTGTTGAGCCAAAATTTATTTCATATTTTAAAAAGAGTTGTCATGTATGGTTGTTAAAGAAACTATTTTCTAATCAATCATGCATACATGAATGATATTTTTCATCCGAGGTAGCCATGTCAAAGGTAACCGAGGAAGAGGTAATTGGTACAGGGGACCTAGAAGGCCAATATTATCCATTCACTTTGATGCTGACTCACAAGAGTTAGGCCAATTATTTCAAGCTAGGTTTTTTAATTGAATCGGGAAACGAGTGGTCCAACCAAGGCCTGAAAGGCCTCCCTTCCAAGCCCCATGGGCCCCTGGTGTCCCTGTGCATCCTCATGTCTCACTACAGCCTAAAGCTCCAGAGAACGATGGATGGTAAGAGATTGTCCACCCGACAGTCTCCCAACATCGTGGTTGGCCTAACTTCTCCTTACCTTCTCCTCTGCCCATCAATCAGATTGTCCAAGCTTCCCCTGTCCACTCACCATCTCAGTCTTCTCATGCAAGTAAAAGGTTGAAAACAGAGGCCCACGATGCCCCTGACAGAGGAAAATCCATTGTTGCCCCTTCCTCACCCTCCAATGGCTCTGATAAATATGTGTCCTCCCACATGCATTTGAGGGACGATTGTTTTCATGTGATCAACGAGATTAGGCCTAAAGGATCAGCAGAGCCTAAGGAAAATTCAAAGAGATCAAAAGGTGAGAGTGGCAACAAAGGAAGGAATGCCTCTCAGAGTGGAAAATATGGATTTCAAGTTTTATTTTATTTATTGTTGATGACAATTGACTTCAAAAATTTTGGACAACATGCTATTTTTTGCGATATATGAGTAATATATTTTGAAAATAATTTCAAATATCATTGAGATAAATTGTCAAATATGAATGTGATGATGGGAGTAGCAAGGAGGGATGTTTTGTTTAATTAACTAGTTGTGTTATAATTGTTAAAAGCTAAAGGGAGTCACAAGGGGTCCCACCTACTACTTATTATTTATTTAAAAAACCCTTATTATGATTTATTACTTTTCCCCCTAACCAAAAAGTTGGTTGAGTTTTTAGTTAACCTAACTAATGAAGTAGTTCAACTACTTCAACCAATTCTCATTTTCTTAAAGGAAAAAGGAAAGGGAGGAACATGAAAAGAATATAAGGAGAAACATACTAAGGTTTGCTCTTGAGTTTTGTTGAGATAATTCAGTTTTCATTCATTCCTTAATTCATTAGAAGCCTAATTCTTTTTTATGATAGCAAGGTCTTATTGTAGACATCAAGATTCAACGATGAATTACATCATTCTGGCACTTGTTTTTCAGAGGTGTTGATCTATCTTTGATAGTCTGTGTAGACTTGTCTGTTTGTGAATTAGTTTTCATGATTGACAAAGGATATTGTGCAGAGTCTAGTGGGTAGCAATCTATGGCAAGTTGATCCAACTTTTCAAGTTAAGTTTTTGATTTTCTATCAGAAGTCCTTTTGTATGTTTCATCGGGGACGTCTAAGTTTGACTTTGGCCCAAAATTTTCTCAGGAAATTTTGTAAAGAGAACGATTCTTTGATGAATTGGAATGAAATAAAGGATTGTTTTATGTCTCATATGTGTTGATTATTGACTTGGTGTATTTACTTATGTCTCTATATTTATTTCAACATCTGATATATTCAGAAAATTACATAAAAAATGAGTTTTTCAGCAAGCTTTTAATTATAAAAAAAAAACAGCCTAAGCACTTGTAAACAATACTTGTGAATTAGTATAGTAGTTTTGATGGATATAAACATAGAGTGATATTCCCATCTATATTTCTTTAGCCAAGCAGGATATGAAAATGTTTGAGTAAGATCATTTCATATCTTTTATTTGGCGACCATACTGGGGAGATCTTCAATATCTCTCTGGTTAATTTTTATGCTTGATTAGCATCGAATACATCTATTTTTCTCATATTTATTCTTTGACTATTATATTTCTCAATGACTTTGCCTTTTGCAAGGCAGCCCAATATTGAGCCCGGTCTTCAAGATCAGACCAGCATTGCTTTGAATTTGTTCAACACTATTTTAGACATTGTCAATACTCATGCTGAGCTTAATCATTCATGGGCAGAAATTGAACGAGATATTAGTGCCCAAGAACATTGGGAAGCTAGACGTAGACAGCCTAGAAATCAACAGTAACCTTCTTGTTCCTTCAGTTTTGGCCTTACTTTCATGTCCTTGGACTCTCGTGTTTCTAGAAGAAGAGGCTTATCACCTGAAATTAATCCTATCGCTGAAATAGGAAGAAGGAACATTGTGTTTTCAACCCAACAAAGTGCTCTAAGGATAACTTTGTCTGATTCATCCAGTTCGTCTCTCTTCCCCTCACCTATCATCCACAATATGGCATCTAGTGGTGGCTTTAGTGGCACTGGAAGTGCTTCCTCCTCTTAGTATTCATCTTCGTCAATGATTGGTAGCTTATATAGCCACCATATCCCTGTCCAATCTACCACAAACCCCACCAAAATCATTAAAAAGTATGGGCTTTTTCAGTTTGAAGAAGACGCCACAACCACACTATGTCATGTGTCCTCTCCTCTTAACCTAGCAACTGCCACTCGTCCACTTCCTAAATTCAAAGAGCATCTCCCTAGGTTTTCAAGGAATAACATTGTCACTACAAATGAACACCTAGTGGCATTTTTTAATGCTTTTCACAACATAGGAGCAAATGACAGCAATACTTGCATGCGTTTACTCGTCAATTCCTTGGAAGGAAAGTTTGCAGTCGGTTTCTTTGACCTTCCTCCTAAGGTTCTATCTACTTGGGAGGATTTAGTCTATTGGTTCAGATCCACCTATGGGAAATCTAAAAGCCCAGTTGAGAAGTTACGGGAGTACAATAACATCACCTATAAGGATGGTGAGACCATCAAGTCTTTCAACTTGTGTTTCACTAAGATATATAATCAAATACATGAGCTCATTTGACCTCAGAACTAAGTCTCTTTCATGCCTTACTACAATGCATTAACTTCCCCCTATTTTCATAGTCTTGAGGAAAAATCTATTGATAACCTTGGTTTCACTCTACATACGTGTTTAGAGTATGAAGAACAACTCGAAAGAACAAGTCTTCCCCATGGAGAATTGGTTAAACAGACATACATGTCCACCCTCTTACAACTAATAAAAGATATGAATAATTGTATGATAGCGTATCAGCGAAAGGGAAATGTCTCCCCTCTAACCCCTAGAATTGCATCCTCTTCTGCACCCCCCTTTAAGAATCCAATTGAAAATAGTTTTTAGCCTAAAGTTACTTTTCCTCGAAGTTGGTGTAACTTTTGCGAGGAACACCATGAGGAAGCCACATGTGAGGTAAGGAAGAGCGCTAGAGATAAGATATTTGGTAAAAGACCATAAACTACCATCATTGTCCTAGATTTTGCAGAGCCAGAAGATGTCATGATCATCAATACCATGAAAAACTCCTACTCTCCCAAAGGCAAATATGATCCTCCCCGCAATTCTTTTAGCCCAAGCTCATCATCATCAACTACTACGGTTCAGGTTCCTAAGGTTCCCGATAGTCAAGAAACAAATCTCGCTCTCCCTTCTTCCAAATACAATATTTTGAATCAGTTTGCTAGCATCAAAGCAGATGCCACCCTTTTGGACATGGTTGTCATCCCTGAACAATAGAGGCATCTGAAAAAAATCATGGAAGGAAAGGCTTTTGTTGTAGCCAACCTCTCTGAAGAGGTGGATGAAGAGGATTCGTCTGTAAATAAAGTAGGTGTACATAACTTTAGATACCCTGTTAAAAAAAACCCTTTTTATATTTTTGTAAAGATTATGGATAAGATCACCCATTGTTGCCTCATTGATGGTGGTTTGGGCCCAAGTGTGATGTCAAAGATTATTATGGAAGATATAGGCTTGTCTTGTACAGATGAAAACGCTAGAAGCATGCTCTCCTATAATAGTCTACAACAAATGACCATAGGTGAGATTAAGGATGTGACCTTAGTTTTGTGCGCACACCCTAAAATAAGGACAACCCTTAGTATTCAGGTAATTGATATGTCAGTAATCAATTACTCAATAATTTTGGGAAGAGATTGGAAATCCTTAACGGTGGATACCTCTCACTCGATGGAACACATTTATCCATTCCTCAGAATAGTAAAAATAGTATAGTCCTTAGAGAGGGAATGATTTCACCTTACATAGAGAGTGTCCCACAACCCAATGTAAACTATATCGAAGAATACCTAGGAGTGTATTCCATATTTTCTGAGGAGGATAACATTACCTTGGAACAAGTTGATTTAGATGATGGTATGTGGCACATGTACTTTGATGACTCGTGCTCTACTGAAGGTAATGAAGTTGGCATTATCTTGATTTCTCCTGTAGGAAAAATCCATAACTTTTCATATAGGTTGGAGTTTGTTTGCACAAACAATGTCACTGAAATCGAAGATTTATTACTAGGCATTGAAAACGCCTATAATCTTGGTTGTGGTCACCTTTTCATTTTTTGGAGATACCGAGCTTGTTGTAAACCTTATACGTAAGATTTACTCCCCTAGAAAAAATTTGATGAAACGATACACCCAAATTGTTTGGGCACTGATATCGAACCTATTATCTTTCAACATCACTCATGTTAAGAGGGAATTGAACTCAATGGATGATCGATTAGTTTTTTTTCCAGCCTCTCCTACTCGACAACTTCTTCCACATAGAATTGACTATACTTTTCAATATCTATATCGTCCACATATCCTTGACAATATAGAATCTTGGCAGGTCTTCCCTAATGATGAGAGCATTTGTGATTTCATTCAAAATGAACCTTTTAAGCCCAAAGAAATTATATCCATAGAAGATGACAAGATTCCTAAAGGCTTGACTCCTCTAGAGAGTTCATTTTCATCAAGTGATGTAGGCAATAAAGAGAAACAGAAAGAAGAGGATTCAAAAAGGAAGGTGGGTGAAACCTTCCCCTTGAACATTGGGACACCTGAGTCTCCAAAGAATGTTAAAATAGGTGCCCAATGTTCTGATGAGGAAAAAATGATGTTTTCCAAGCTACTTGGTAAATTTCAAGATGTTTTTGCCTGGTCTTATGAGGATCTTCGTGGTTTTGATCATGGTCTTATACAACATGCTATCCCCATCAAGGAAGGAATAAAACCAGTTAGGCAAAAACAAAGACCTATCAACCCTGCACTAGAAGAAACTATTCGAAAGGAGTTGGAAAAACTCTTGAAACTGGTATCATCTTTCCGGTCAAGTATTCTGAATGGGTTTCCAATTTGGTTCATGTTTGGAAGACAACCGGTCAAATCAGATTATGCGTTGATTTTTGTGCATTAAATCGGGCTAGTATAAAAGATCACTTTCCTCTCCCTAACATGGAAATGATTTTGCAGCAAGTTGCAGGGTCACAAATGATGTCCCTACTTGACAGTTTTTTCGGTTATAATCAAATCAAGGTAAAAAGGGCAGATAAATATAAAACCACCTTTATTACTCGTTGGGGTACCTTTGCTTATGAGTGTATGCCTTTTGTCTTATCTAATGCAGGTGCCACTTTTCAAAGAGCTATGCAAATAGCTTTTGACGATTTGATTGGTAAGATCATTCAGATCTACCTTGACGACTTAACGGTGTACTCTAAAATCCAATCAGATCATTTGTTCATCTAAAAGAAGTTCTCATGCGATGTAGGAAATTTGGCATCTCTCTAAATCCTTCTAAATCCATTTTCGGCGTTACCGAGGAAAAAATCCTTGGACTCATTGTCTCTTATTCAGGAATAAGCATTGATCCCGAGAGGAATAAGCACCCACTTCCAAGAAGGAGGTCCAAGATTTTATGGGCGTTATTAACTTCGTCCGTAGGTTTGTTCCCTATTTTGTTGTAATGGTCAAACCAATTCATAATTTTCTTAAGAAAGATCATTCTTTTTCTTGGACAGAGGATTTCAATTTTTTTTTTGTAGGAATCAAGAAAGCAATCAGCTCTGCACTGGTTTTGGCAAAGCCATATTTCGAGAAGGAATTCACAATATATACTAATGCCACCGAGGAAGCAGTTTTTTTTGTCCTCATGCAAAATGATGACCAAGGTAATGAAAAACTAGTGGCTTACATGAGTCAAAGCTAGTTTGATGATGAATTTAAATATTCATTTATTGAGAAACATGCTTTCTCTCTTGTTAAAGTTTTTGAGAAGTTTCGCCACTTCATCTTAGGTAAGCATACATTGGTAAAATTCCCTTTACCTGCTGTCAAATTTTTTCTCTCACAGACTTATGTTTCACGGAATCTTGCACATTGGCTTGCCAAGATCCAGGAGCATGATTTGAATATCGTGACTTCTACCACTATCAAAGGACGTGACTTAGCCCTTCACCTACCTCAACATGTTGAGAATAGTGAAGAAATTGTTGAAGAGGATAGTTCCCTATCAGCTCTCTTTTACATTGATAACCAGATCATCCCTGTGTCTGAGCATCCCTGGTATAAGAATTTAATTTACTATTTACAAAACCAAAGATGTCCAGACAACTTAGACACTCATCAAAGGAGAAGGCTTTGTCTTGAATCTGCAATACACGTCATTATATGAGACTTTTTGTTTTGAAGGTATGTTGATGGTGTGTTGCTTTGCTATGAAAACAATGAGGACACACAGAAACTGTTGCAAGAAACTCGTGGTTCTTCAAATTCGGTCATTCATGTAGGAGGCTATTTTTCTGCTATGACCACTTCTTTCAAGATTATTATAAAAGGATACTATTGGCCTTCAATCTTTCTTGATGCTTATGTTTTCTCTAGATCTTTTGGAAAGTGCCAAAAATTTGCTGGGAAAGAACGCCTTTCAACCATGCCTTTACAACCTGTCCTCCCAAAATTTCCCTTTTCAAAGTGGGGATTGGATTTTATTGGTCCTAGAAATCCTCCATTTTTAGTAAGACAAGTTTTTATTTTGACAACCACAGACTATTTTACAAAATGGGTTGAATTTGTCCCACTTAAGCATTCAACAGATGATTAGGTAATTTCTTTCCTTGAAAATAACATCTTTTCTAGATTTGGTCTTCCATTGGAAATTATTACAAACAATGGTCCCACTTTCATTTCTACTAAGCTGACACAATTTTTAGCTAAGTTGGGGGTTAAACATTTCACCTCATCAGATTATTATCCCCAAGTAAATGGGCAGGCTAAGTCTACCAACAAAAATTTGGTGAGAATCGTTAAAAGGCTCATCGAAGATAAGCCTCCTCAATGGAACACTCTCCTCACGTACGCCATTTGGGCAGATCGAACTACCACCAAGGTAAGCACTGGTTGCACTCCTTTCCAGCTTGTTTATGGTCAAGAATTATTCCTGCCTACTGAGCTGGAACTTTCTTCCTTAAGGTTGATGCTGCAGATCGAAGATTTAAATTCTTTTGATGTTTCACAAAGGATAAATGCACTCTTAGCCTTAGAGGAGAAAATGATGTTTGCCTTGGATAATATAAAAAAGAGACAGCAGATTGTTAAGAAATATTTCAACAAGAGTGTGAAGACTGTCAAATTTAAAGTCAATGAAAAAGTACTGTTGTGGGATTCAGCTCACGTTGATAGGGGAAGACATTCAAAATTTCAAAAACTATGGATGGGTCCTTTCAAAATCACTTTTTTTCTGGGTATTAATTATTACATTCTAAAAGATTTACAGGAGTTGTTGTTTTCCTACAACACTAACGGTTCTCACTTGAAACATTATGTGGAACCAACTTGAAAGGTTTTTAAGTTGTTTGGCTTTCCTGTATATTAGTAGTCTAGCTCTACTTTCATTTTCCACTGTTTTTTCATTTCTGTTTTTAAAGTAGTTTGATTTCTGCTATATGTTTTTAACATTTTCCTACTGCGTTTACATTTCCGTCATTTTATTTTTGTTGTTATAAATTTTTTAATTTTATTTCTGTCATGATTTTTATTTCTTTTCATCTTTTAGTTGATTTTGGTCAAAAATAAGATGTTGGATCAGTTCTGCCACAATGACACTCCTACAAGATATTGTTAATCAATAACAATCAAGCTTACACAGTTGTTACGATGTTCCCCCTGAAAGCACACTTGAATTTGTTATCTTCTTTCACTGTTGTCTTTTAAAGAAATTGGTTATCTCCCACTTCTTCTTTCCATTTCTTCGTCCATTTGAGAATTTAAAAGAGCAAGTCCATAAATTTTCTCATGGAAGTAAAGAGAAGATTTTGGTTGAATGATTATGCATACAGAGACAAACCACCTCATACTTAACATTTTTCATGAGTTATTCCCAAATTTCTGGTCATTTTTCCATTAAATCCACTCACTTCCCCTGTTTCATAATCTTCCTGGTTATTTCTTCTTGACCTGTTGTTCTTGGTCTGTGAAACCATGTGTTCTGAGTTCTGAAATCTGGTGAAAACAAATTTCCGTATGGAGTCGCCGATTTGTTGACAATAAAAATCACAATGAGGATTTTTCCCGCAAAGTATTGTTAAAAGCCTATTATTATAAGCTAATGATACATATATAATACTAGTAGGTGGGACGCCTTGTAGATTGGAGGATTAGATGAGTTTCTTATTTGATATTTATGTTGTTGTTTGACACTGCTTACATGGTCCTACATGATGATGATGAAATAATGGTTCTATTTGCAACAAATAACAAATGGATAATGCATGTGTGGGTTTCGTTACTCTAAATTCTCAATTCCATGTCATGATGGCTTATGTGAACTATTATTACAATTTTATTGGCGCCATCACTATTACATGTTAGACCTGCACAAAAACACATGTTAGTCGTGATAAGAAATAAAAGCAATATGAGAAAAAAAATCCAAGGAAGAGGAGTTATCCTATCCTATACTAGACTATGCTATGCTACATTATATGCAAATGAAATTAGAAGGATTATTGTTAGTCCTAGCTAAAAATGTTAGTGTCTATATGATGTATTGAGTTATATGAAGGTGCATTCGATATGTGTTATGGTTTTGGACATTGGTTAGTATGGATAGGGTGGATCACTTGGCAATTAATTGATGTTAATTTCGATGTAATGGATTAATTGATGGGTGGTTGGCGTGTAATAAGTAATTGAATGAGTGGAGTATGGAAGCGACGTGCATTTACTGAACGTCACTCCATACCTATACCATTGGTCATCACCCCATATTGGCTATTGTTCAATTGTTTCTCGCTGTGGTTAAGCTCTGATTTTCATGCAAGGGAAGAACTACTCGACCAAGCTCGCATTTTTAAGGATTTTTTGTTACAGGTATGTCTTTTTCGCCATCCATGAAATCACTCTGGTTATGAAATAGATATTGGCTCGGTGATGTATTGGTATATTCTTTTCTTGAGACTGGAAACTATGTAAACTTGTGATATTTGATGGAAATGGAAAACTGGGTGGTTGAAGCCACGATTTCATTGATTTTTCTGAGTAGTGGAAGCCATGAAGGCTCTCTTTTGTCTTTATGGGTTTTGGAGTTCATTCGGTCCAGACTTGTTGACTGACTCCACACAGTTCTTGTCACCATATCCAGTCGTATTTTCTATTATGAGGTTGTTGGGTTTGATTTTGAACCACCTTGTGTCATTGCATATCATTTCACCTGGTTGTGGGCTCGTTCATGTTATTGATGTCTCCGTAGTTGGTTATGATAGCTATTGTGCCAAGGGGCTTGTTTTAGGGTTGGTTTCTATTTCATGGCTCTGTTTTCATATTAGCATTATTCAGGTTGATTGGGGAAAACCACGAGGGTTATTCCCTACATGTTCTCGGTGTTATTACAGGACAATAAGAATCCTCTACTCATATGTTCGTAATATCTCCTACCTGGTAAGCTATCAACCTGTCTTGCAAGCCATTAGTTATGTAGCAAGTGTGTCCATTGTGTTGTCTCAAAGGGTTCTCACCTAATGTTGGTGGTCGAATCTAGTCTCACTGCGTTGGTTCCACAAAGAGAACCCTTGATTACTCAGAAACCACCCTTGATTATTCAAATTCGTTTTTGATAATGAACTAGTCGGGTATAATGTTGACTATTATGAGTTGGTGGAGTAGTGTCGACAATGGCGATTATTGGTTCATCTCTGCTAATAGCATTGATAATGGTTTTTTATTATTGGTAGATAGTCATTGCATTATTAATGACGACAGTTGAATTGATAGCTCGAGATGTTTAATTGGTTGGTTTGAGAAACAAAATTGGATACACAGTCACTATCTCTTGTGTTGTAACAATTGGATTGTTAACCTAGCATTATTTTATGGTTGATTAAGTCACAACGATGCTTCTTGTGTTATCCGTTGGTCTGTGTGGCCGGATTCCTACAACATGGTTAAGTTGGGATGATGGTTGTTGTTACTGTGTGTTTCAATTTCCAATCGTAATTATTGCAATTTAAAATTGTGATAGTTGTGACTTGGTTGTCTGTTGTGTATGTTTTATGGATATCATGCATTGTATCAGAGATGGGCACGATTTTTATAACAGTATGTTTCATTACAATTTAAATGTTAAATCGATTATAGGAATGGAATCGGGCACGATTTTAAAGAACTTGTGTATGTGTTTGTTTTGAAGAATTAATTTGTGGACAGTGGTTGATGGTTTGGATGTTGAACAAAGTCAATACAAATGTCTATGTGCTTGTTTGAATTTTTTTTTAAATATAATGGGACAAATGGGAGGAAACATAATTCTAATACAAGTTGTTTTGGAAGGCATATTATTTTGAGTATGATGACACTGTGTTAAAAATTCAAATGTGAACAATGAGCAAGTTAACACACAGTAATGGTTAAATTATACACAGTAATTGTTTACAGTAACTATTTGGTCAGTGTTGGATCATTTGCATTAAATACAGAATTGTTTGATGGATTACTTAATTGTTTTTATGAACAATATCCTCTCTTTTTCCCTACCATTATTTCACTTTTCGCTAATTACAATCCCCTCGCCTTCCCATATTCATTATTCACTCCTTGTTCCTAAAATTTAATTACAGATAAGAGGAACTATGTATTGTAACAGATTGAAATCGCAGTTTCTTGGGTGGACTACAGTGATATGTTATTTGATTTACATTACAATTGATTGTTTATTTTCTATGAGCAGTAACCACGATCGTTTCCCCCACATTTTAAAAATTTTCGCTCAATACAACTACCCCGCATATCCCAGAACCTTTATTCACCCCCTTCTCATTGACAACGATTAAACAATTTGTATGGGTTGGATTGCATGAGTCTAATATGTTGTTGAGCCAAAATTTATTTCATATTTTAAAAAGAGTTGTCATGTATGGTTGTTAAAGAAACTATTTGCTAATCAATCATGCATACAGGAATGAGATTTTTCAGCCAAGGTAGCCATGGCATAGGTAACCAAGGAAGAGGTAATTGGAACAGGGGCCCTAGAATTACAAGATTCTCCATTCACTTTGATGCTGACTCACAAGAGTTAGGCCACCTATTTCAAGCTAGGTTTTTTAATTGGATCGAGCAAGGAGTGGTCCAACCTAGGCCTAAAAGGCCTCCCTTCCAAGCCCCATAGGCCCCTGGTGTCCCCGTGAATCCTCATGTCTCACTACAGCCTGAAGTTCCTGAGAACGATGGATGGCAAGAGATTGTCCACCCAACAGTCTCCCAACATTGTGGTTGGCCTAACTTGTCCTTACCTGCTCCTCTGCCCATCAATTAGATTATCCAAGATACCCCTGGCCACTCACCAATTGAATCTTCCCGTGTGAGTAAAAGGTTGAAAACTGAGTCCCACCATGCCCCTAACAAAGGAAAATCCACTGCTGCCCCTTCCTCACCCTCCAATGGCTCTAATAAATCTATGTCCTCCCACATGCATTTGAGGGACGATTTCTCTCATGTGATCAACAAGATTAGGCCTAAAGGCTCAACACATCCTAAGGAAAATTCAGAGAGATCAAAAGGTGATAACTGCAACAAAGGAAGGATTGCCTCTCAGAGTGGAAAATATGGATTTTAAGTTTTATTTTATTTATTGTTGATGACGGTTGACTTCAAAAATTTTGAACAACATGCTATTTTTTGGGATATATGAGTAATATATTTTGAAAATAATATCAAATATCATTGAGATAAATTGTCAAATATGAAGGTGATGATGGGAGTCGCAAGGAGGGACTTTTTGTTTAATTAACTAGTTGTGTTATAATTGTTAAAAGCTAAAGGGAGTCACAAGGGGTCCCACCTACTAGTTATTATTTATTTAAAAAACACTTATAATTTATTACTTTTCCCCCTAACTAAAAAGTTGGTTGAGTTTTTAGTTAACCTAACTAATGAAGTAGTTCAACTACTTCAACCAATTCTCATTTGCTTAAAGGCAAAAGGAAAGGGAGGAACATGAAGAGAATAGAAGGAGAAGCATACTAAGGTTTGATCTTGAGTTTTGTTGAGATAATTTAGTTTTCATTCATTCCTTAATTCATTAGAAGCCTAATTATTTTTTATGATAGTAGGGTATTATTGTAGACATTAAGATTCAGGGTTGAATTACATCATCAAGACACTTGTTTTTCAGAGGTGTTGATCTATCTTTGATAGTCTGTGTAGACTTATCTGTTTGTGAATTATTTTTCATGACTGATAAAGGCTATTGTGCAGATTCTAGTGGGAAACAATCTGTGGCAAGTTGATCCAACTTTTCAAGTTCAGTTTTTAATTTTCTGTCAGAAGTCCTTTTGTATGTTTCATCAGAGACGTCTAAGTTTGACTCTGGTCCAAAACTTTCTCAGGAAATTTTGTAAAGAGAATGATTCTTTGATGAATTGGTATGAAATAAAGGATTTCTTTATGTCTCATATGTGTTTATTATTGACTTGGTGTCTTTACTTCTGTCTTTATATTTATTTCAACATCTGATATATTCATAAAATTATATTAAAAATGAGTTTTTCAGCAAGCTTTTAATTATAAAAAAAATAGCCTAAGCACTTGTAAACAATACTTGTGAATTAGGATATCAGTTTTGATGGCTATAAACATAGGGTGATATTCCCGTCTATCTTTCTTTAGCCAAGAAAGATCTGAAAATGTTTGAGTAAGATCATTTCATATATTTTCCTCAACAAGTACGGCCTCCTTTCTAAATTGTACTTTACCTCAATTTGTGTGCCTACTTTAATGTTGTACGACTTGCTCAATCTGAATAGCACGACCTGCAATAAATGTTGTACCTTTTTCCTTGAAGTGCGTGTTAGTTTGCTTCCTCGAAATGTGTGCCCTAGCTCTACAAAAATGGCCTCCTTTCTCAAACTTGAATTCCTGCTCTCTTGCTCTCTAAAAATGTTTCATCTACCCAAGAATGGGTGTGTCCTCCTACCCTAGTCGACCTCATGAGGGAAGGTGGAGAGTCCTCTCATCCAACGGTTGAGATTAGATGAGATCAACGGTGGAAATAAAATCACTTTAGTCACCCACTTTCCCTAAGTCTCAAAAAGTCACCTTTTAATTTGTCTCTCACAAATTAAATGACTAGGGTCCACATTAGGAACTTTCTCACCCCTTAGGCACCTAGGTGATGAGAAACACTTGCCTAGGTACTTTTTAATTATTTTTTAACACTCCCTCTTACCGAGGAAAGTGTTACTCACCACTCCAAGTGTATCCCTGAAAATAACAAACTTGCCTTTGCCCAAGGCTTTGGTGAGTATGTCTACAACCTGCTCATTTGTAGATATGTATTGTAACTCAACTGCTCCTCTCTAAACATAATCACGAATGAAGTGATAAAAAATCTACATATGCTTAGACCTATCATGAAATCCTGGATTTTCCAAGAGTTTAATGCAACTTTGATTCTCACAGCAAATCAAAGTAGGCCTCAACTACACACCAAACAATCCCACCAACAACTTGTGAATCCAAAGAGCCTCACAACTGGCCTGACTGGCAGCTATATAATCAGCCTCTAGAGAAATCAAAGCCGCCGACTTTTGCTTCCGACTGAACCAAGACACCACTATTGAGCCCAATCCGAAACAACACCCAGAAGTACTCTTCTGGTCAGTGACACATCCTGCCCAATCTGAATCTATGTATCCCACCAATCGAACTCCATCCCCTCTCTGATAATCCAGACCATAATATATCGTACCATAAATATACCTAAGAACATGTTTTGTTTCCACCCAATGCACTCTCCTAGGCTCCAGCATGAACTGACTGAGATTGTTCACAATGAAACAAATCTCTGGCCTAGTATTGACCAAATACATAAAAGAACCAATCAACTGACGATATAAAGTGGAATTCACCAACTGTGACTCAGAAGCGTGAAGCTTCTTCCAGTTGGTAATCATGGGAGTGGTCATGGGCCTACAATCCTCCATCTGTAATCTCCTCAGAATGTCACACGCATACTTCCCCTATCCCAAGAAGATGTGTCCAAGCTCCTGCCAAACCTCCAATCCCAAAAAATAGTGCATCAGTCCAATATCAGTCATCTCAAACTCTGAAGCAAGGCTCTCCTTCAAGCTAGTGATGCGTCTCTCTACCCCTCTAATGAAAATATCATCCATATTAGAAAGAGTATGAGAGGATTCTCTCCAACCACAATGAAGTAAAGGTTGGGATCCACCTCACTCTTCCCAAATCCCAACTGCTGCAAATAGGCATCAATCCTCGAATACCAAGCTTTGGGAGCTTGTTTCAGCCCATATAATTCCTTCTTCATTCTACACACATGAGAATATCTCCCATGCACCTCAAATCCAAATGGCTTCTCAATATACACCTCCTCCTGTATAAGACCATTCAGAAATGTGGTCTTCACATCCATCTAGTGGATATTCCAACCCATCTCTGTTACAATGGATATCACTGACATGATCGAGGTATATCTAGAAACTGGTGCAAAGGTATCATCATAATCAAATCCCTCAACCTGTGAGAACCCCCGAGCCATAGAGAAAGATTTGTACTTCTCAATGCTACCATCTGCATCATGCTTGAGTTTATAGAGCCACATGGAAGTCACCATTGACTTCCCCTCAGGTCTAGGAACAATTTCCCAAACATCATTCTTCATGATGGAATTGTACTCTTCCATCATGGCATCTCTCCAAATCTGTCTACCAGGAGCCTCCTCAAAAGTGGAAGGCTCAGACTCCCTGATATTGCTCACCATCATGATGTAGCTGCAAAATCTCTTAGGAGGTTTACTCTCCCTCACAACCTGCCTAGGATTCCCCATTGAACCCTATGCCTCCCTCAAAGTATCCTGAAGCCACTTCGGCTTCCTCCTCTCTAAAGTAGTGTCTTGTGGAGGGGAATCTCCCTGCTCAACCCCATCTCCTGAAGACTAAGATCCTGAAGTAGAATCTAGAGAACTTAATCCTGAAACCTGTGGACCAGTAACCTATGATCTTGATATATGTGGCCATGTTACTTGTGGACCAGTCATCATCGAAACTAGTAGCCTCGAACTCTGTGTCACTAAAGGTTGTTGCAGACTCACTTGAATATGAGGTGATGACTGCTCACCCCCCTCTGTCCCTCATGACTTCCTAAAGGCTCCATCCTCCTCAAATATCACATCCCTCCTCAAAATTGTCTTCCTCAAGGAAGGAATGTATATATGGAAAGCCTTTGAAGTCTCTCTATACCCAAAAAAGATCCCTCTCTCTGTCATGGGTTCAAGCTTTGTCCTCTTCTCTGAAGGGACATGTGAATATGTAAGGCACCCAAAAATATGAAATTTTCCCACATCGAGCTTCTTCCCAGAGAAATTCTCCTCAGGATTCATACTCCCCACCGCCCTATGTGGACTCATGTTCTGCAGATAAACCACAGTGTAGCATGCCTTAGCCCAAAGAAATAGTGGCAGCCCTTGATCATGTAGCATGGCTCTTCCAGCCCCAACTATGTCCATGTTCTTCCTCTCAACAACTCCATTCTGTTGTAGGTTGTAAGGAACAATCAACTCTCTCCTGATGCCCTCTCCTGCACAAAATTCCATGAACTCCTTGGAGTTACACTCACCCCCATTGTCTATCCTTAAAACTCTAATTTTCTTCCCAGTCTGGTTCTCCACAAGAGCTTTCAACTCTTGGAACTGATTGAAGACTTTTCCTTCAATCTTCATGAATAAAATCCAAGACTTTCATGAGAAGTCATCAATGAGTATAACATAGTATAAACAACCAGACAACAATGTCGAAGACATCAGGCCACATACATCAGAATGAATAAGATCAAGAATACTTGTTGCTCTATTATCACTGCTAGGAAAAGAAGCCTTGGTGTACTTTCCCAAAGCACACCCCTTGCACAACTCCTCGTGCTCTGTACTGAAATCTGGAACTCCAGTCACAATCTCTCTCAGTACCCTCAAAGGCCCATGGTGCAAATGTGCCATCCTCCCATGCCACAGCTCACATAAATCATTGTTGTTGGTAGAATGAAATAATTCTCTCACTGGCTAGAACATGAGATTGTACAACTTCTCATGTCAAGTCCCAATCACTTTGGCCGAAGTGATACTCGACCCCTTGGGGAAAAGAAGCACCTGCCCATCATGGAACAACACCTCACATCCCCTATCCTCAATAGCAGAAACTGAAACTAATATCTTCTTCAAGACAGGAACATATAGTACCTCTCTCAATAACATGGGAGGTAAAGACTCCCTCTGAAATGATACAGTCCCACTACCAACTAGCTTGACCACCCGGTCATCTCCAAGCACTACCTCAAGATCACCAATATGATTAAGATCTGTCAAGTTCTCACGAACACGTGTCATATGGCGGGAGGCACCACTGTCAATATACCACACACTGGAATGGGTGGTCCTAATGGAAATACACACAACTAAGGAAAACTCCTTATCAAACTTGGTGGAGAACTCCTCCGCCGCTACTGAAGTTGATGTCTTCTTCTTCTTCTTGTTCGTACATTGTCCTGCATAGTGCCCAAACTTGTGGCATGCAAAGCACTTGACTTCACTCATGTCCTTCTTCCTTTCACCCTTCAATTTGTTTCCTCCCTAAGGACCCTTTTTGAATTTCTTCTTGTTGTTGGCAGCAAGAGCCACATTCTCCTCATCATGACCTGTAGATGAAATTCCATGCACAAAACCTCTTTGGGTCTCCTCTTGAACAAAGTCATCCCAAATGCGTTCCTAATTGGGAAGCTTTTCCCTAGCCACAATGACCTCAAACTCAACAAAAAAAACCCATTTTTTGGAAACTCCATTCAATGTTGTTCTCACAAGCTCATTTATAGCAATGGCCTCCCCCACAGCTCCAAGCTTGTCTCTCACCTGTATCAACCTAGTAAGATAGACCACATTTTCAGCCTTGATCATTTTAATGCTCTTCAATTTTTCTCTCAAAACCATCTTCCGATTTTCATTTGTACTCTGGTACAACTTCGTCAAAGACTCCCACATCTCATAGGAATTTGTTTTCCCCATCACATGAGGAATCAAATGATCCTTGATGGCATCAAAAATAATCATCTTAGCCTTGATACTCTTCTTGGTGTATGTTGCAAGAAGAGTGGCATCGAAAGGTACATTCACGGGATTTGTTGTGGAGTTCTTAACAACATCTCACAACTCATTTTCTTGCAAAAACAAGATCATCCTCTCTTTCTAAGCACCATACTTTTCTACCCCATCAAGTCTATCCTCAACCCTCAACCCTGTAGCCATTGACCCTTTTCTGCTGAAAATGAAAAGTTCAAAATTTCGTCTGGTGAAGTGACTATTGTCCCACTTTTCAGACTTGTTGATACAAATCTGCCTCTCTTTAACTTAGCTCTGATACCATGTAAAATATCAGACCCCACCTAGTTTCAAGTCTCACTGATTTTTCAACCAATGTTTAATGCCCAAACCCAGTTTTATGATAGCCAATTAAACTCAACATATAATGAAATTTTTAGAATCGAAACATGAGGATTCTGAACAATATTTAATGCAGAAATATAACCATATCAGCAACACATAACTCAAAAAATTTAACACAGTGATTTTTGGTCTAATAGCGACCCTGGAAAAAACCCACAAGGGGAAAACTAGTGAAAGAGGGAGTTTTTATTATTTAAGAGCTTCAGAGAAAATATTTTACAGCATATTCATCTTTAGAAATTTATTGACAAACTTATCTCAAAAATCGTGTCAATTCTTCACACACAAACTGAGACAAACTCCTTTAAATTCATGCCAGAATTTCCTACACAAATGTAGAGGTTTGCTCCTCATTTTTGGTGCCTCTTCCTTGTTGTACGGTTTCCTCGAAATATGTGCCAATTGTTACATCTCAAATTTGGGCATTAAATGTTGTACAACTGCCTTGGGAAATGTGCCAAAACCACTTAGAAAATACCACAAAAATTTTCCTCGAATTATGTGCAAGACAAATAGCAGTACTAACCGTACAAAATCCGTACAGTGCGACTTGTTCAAACTAGTTGTACTTTCCCTCGATTTGCGTCCCACTTTTTTGTTGTACGAACACCCGAAAATCTATACAGTACGGCCTCTTTTTTGAATTGTACTTCACCTTGATTTATGTTATTTCTTTAATGTTGTACGGCCTGCTCAATCCGTACAGTATGGCCTGTAATAAATGTTGTACCTTTGCCTTGAAGTGTGTGCTAGTTTGTTGCCTTGAAATGCATGCCCTAGCTCTGCAAAAATGGCCTCCTTTCTCAAACTCGAATTTCTGCTCTCTTGCTCTCTCAAAAATGTTTCATCTACCCAAGAATGGGTGCGCCCTCCTACCCTAGCCAACCTCATGAGAGAAGGTGAAGAGTCCTCTCATCCAACGGTTGAGATTAGATGAGATCAACGGTGGAAATAAAATCACTTTAGTCACCCACTTTCCCTAAGTCTCAAAAAGTCACCTTTCAATTTGTCTCTCACAAATTAAATGACTAGGGTCCACATTAGGCACTTTCTCACCCCTTAGGTGCCTAGGTGATGAGAAACACTTGCCTCAGTACTTTTTAATTATTTTTTAACACAAATTACGTAGGATAAATTAGAGGATTATGAGAGCATCTCTTTTATTCCCTTTTCCAAAAACTTACACTTTTATTCAGAAGTTCCATCAAATTTTCAAATAGGTTGCACACATCCCAAAAGCATATATAGTCATTGAATATACATTTCAAACATATAGACATTCCCAAATATTGTTGAAGGAATTGTTTACCTATATATTGGGACATGCCACGTTCAAATAAATAATTTTTTATGTGAATTCATTTATAAAAAGATTAATTCAATGACAACTATAAATTTCATAACAAAGGTACCTAAAAAGATGTAATTTGTCTCTTAGGCTACATCAGGGCTTCTCTTTCCACCAAACTGAATTTCCCTAAAAACCCTATAATCATTTATAGTCATTTAAACCTTGATGGCCCAAAAAATCCCATTCATAAGAGTATGGAATGCAACTTAGAACCATATTAAACATTTCTAGCTGAACAAATCTCATTCATTATAATATTAAATGTATACATATTAGGGAATACATTTAATATTGCACAAATTATATTTAAATACATCCAATGATGTTTGAAAAGAGCAATGGAGTTTTAATGGAGAAGACTAAGACCAACATGAAACAAAACAAAGCATGCCTGGAAAAGTAAATATGAAAAGGCTTGGAAAATCCAAATAAACAGTGGTAAATTTGGAAAGGCGTAGGGAATCAAAATAAAAGTGTCTTAGAGGTGGGTGTAGTCTTCTCAATTTATCATTCGAAACATTGAAAACAAGCCTTGGCCGAGCTATTTTTTTTATATATATAATGTTGAAACTCTTGAACAAGTGTTTATTAAATTTGTTGGAGACTTAATCCACTAGGGTGATGGTATTAGTCACTTGAGTAGGAATAGGAATGTGAAATGTCAAAGTAACTGTAACAGAGGTTGAGAGTCTAAAAGACATATTGAAATATGAATTTAAATGTCAATATCAATATATTTATATTTGTATCATATTTATATTTATATCATATTAATGATAATATGCACTTCACATTTATCTTTCTTGTGTGTCTAACAATGATATCAGAATTGCCTCAGCTCCTAGGCTTGAATTGAGCTATGCTAGTCTTCCATAGATGAATTGTGGAGAAAATGTCTTTGCCTACCTGCAAGTTTTTCCAACTATCTACCTGGGCATTTCCTCTCTACTATTGTGCAAATACATGGTTTCTATATATGTCGGTGCACCATCCTGCCATGAATATTTTCTCTACTCCTGTGTCCAGGAATCTTTGTTGAGTAATCGATATTGAATCTCTGTTGAGAAACGGCGTGTTCTTTCTTCTTCTTACATTCTAGGAAACCCTAAAACTACTCTAATCCGACCATTGGCTTATATTCTGAGAAATACTGTGCCAATCGTGCATGTTGTCAGTGAAATCGTTGGGAGTTATTTCTCTCAGACATTTTAATTATTCCCTGACTAAACATTTTAGAGAATTTCCTGTCATGAGTAAGCCACAAAGTGGAGGTTCTGGCGTGCCTACAACGGAATTCGATGCTCACCCTGCAAAATAAACCCAGTTTATTCGGGTGCTCAAATTTTGTGTTTGGCATGTCTTGCAAAACCCTAATTTTCTCTGCGTGTACCGAACCCTAATGTCTTGCAAAAAAACCTAAATTTATCCACGCATGATGAACCATAATTTGCTTACTCATCTGTAGGTGTTGAAAATTAACCCACTCCATATTCTACCCAACCGCTTCGCATACCACTTCTTCTTGAGATATTTGGCCACAATACTCCCCACCAAAAACCTCATCCCACCTCCACAGTCTTGCTCACGTGGATTACTTTACATCAACACCCAAATCCCTTACATTGGCACTTGCGCTTATTGTTGTAAGTATCAGTGTTGTTATGGCTGGTCCTCACAGAACTTGTGGTTGATAGTTAACTACACAAACCTAGTTTCTTCTTATTACTGAGGGCGCTTCCATATGTTTGGTTGTTATTGCATGCATATACTTGGTTGTAAATGTGTGCATATACCTCAATTGAGAATTAGAGGACCTCCATAAATTGATATTCAAAATTTCTTGAATGTGGAAAACTCCATAGAAGAGTGTGTATGATTACTTGCCTGTACAATCAAACAATTATCTTAGAAAATATTGACAGCCAGATCATATTTTGAGGCTTGAATCTGTATTTTCTCTCAAAGTCTCATTTCATCCAGGTTTCTTAGATCTTTCCTTCATCTCTTGATTTCAATGGTTTTCCCTATAAAATCCCACTTTCAGATTTAATTTTTTGGTACAAGTTTGAATCCATTGTAGAGCCAATAGTAGCATTGCGAGGCATCAATCAATCAATTTCATATATGCAGGCTATATACATTGGCATCGTCTATTGATGAAGGAGATATCTAAAAGTACGTGGGGACATTGATCCTTGATATGTGCACCATGGTAACATATTTGTCGAAGATTTGTTGAAGCACTGCAAGCTTATGCTAGACGAAAGTGGGGTATCCTTGCAGGAGTTACCCAAATTGTACAAATAAATGTGCGTAGGAGTATGTTGAACTCTATATAGAAGAGGTGAGGTATATGGAAGTTGGCGTGGTATATCTCTAGAATTCTATTCAAAGAATAAAGGACTAGGAGACACGTGATCATAGCCGTCTCGATCCATGCCAAATTGGATTTTATTTCCGCCAACAGCTTGGAGATCTTATCCATGAAATCCACATTGGGAGAGTCAAGACTTGGGAGTCCCTTACAATATTATTTTGAATGACATTATTCTCTATTCTATTCTTTGATGTTGGTCCTTCCATTTATTCATTTTTCCATACATTTGAATATTGATGGCCTTGCATGTCCATCTGCATATCTTTTTCCATTAGATTCCACGAGAATTATTTTTATCCAGATTGGTGGGTTTTGTTTTCAACCCTTGGTTGCACCCTCTTCATCCTTGTAAACATGTATGTGATTTTATATTTTTTCTTCGAAGATCATTTTCATTATGCTTTTCATATTCATATATCAAATGGGGAAAAATACAAAGTTTATTTTGGTGCTTAACTTTTGGAAAATGACAATTGTATGGATCCAATAATTCCATGAACTGACATACATTTCAAGAAAAGGATTGTATTCATTATTGACAACATACCTGGGATTGAAGGTAGACCCATAGAAAATGACCATCGACAATGGTTGATGATAGAAACAATAAAATTGCATGATGATTCACCATTGTGTTGATAGTGGCAGTCTCCAACAACGAATTTGGTATACATCTATTCATTCTCCTTTGATCATTGTTGTGTTTTTAATCACACTATAAACAAGTGCATTTTTTGTAGCAGCCAACACCCTTCATTTGTTGAGCTTCATTTGATGAGTTTGCATCTGATTGTTAAAAGGTGGAGTTGTAAGAAACCCTTCGATGTCTAATTTTGTCTTTAAAATGGATTGATTTGAGGAACTTTTAAAGTTATTTAACACTCTAATCCTCTCTTCTATCGAAAATAAAGTCACCACTAACAAAGAATCTTTGCAGTCTGTTGTAACATGCTTGAAAGTTTCACAAGCCAAAGAAGAATTGTTGCATACTCATACTCATATTCTTCATGATGGAATTGAGCGAAAGAATCTTCGGCAACATTATGAACTAGTCCTTGTTTAGAACAAATGTTTTTTCGAAGAAGATGAAGATGTTGATTCATACGAACAACTAGTGCAACAACAACTCAATGAGACAACCCCAGATTCAAGTATAAATGATGTTCAACTTTCTTTTTCCAAGCGGATCATCAGACCTTGCGAAGAAATCAGAAATAACAAGAAAAAAATTGGTATTGGATATGAAAATGATGTCACCTTTCATAATCTAGATTACACCAAACCGATCAAGTTCTAGAGTGTTGGATTTATACAAGATGTTTCACATTCACCTGCTTCAGTTCAAGTGCATATTCAAAAACACCAAAAATTTTAGTGAGTTTGCCACATGGAATATCATTGTTTTGATCTTCATCCTTCTAAGCATTGTGGACAACACAATAATCATTCAGAAGGATGTTCCAAACGCAATAAATCTGCAAGAATGAATAACCACTATGGGTGGATCACTTCTTGGTGATGGTCATCAATAGCCAAGAAGATATCTCAATCATACTATAGAATTCATTTTCGATTATTGACACATCTTGCAGTAGAGAGATTTGAATCTTCTCACCTTGTACCTGACAGGGGGGGATAACATCAACAATTGAAAATCATGCTTCGAGTTTCTAAGTCCCATCAATTGAGTAGTAACTTACAAGTAAGCGTGAAAAGCGAGTGTGATTGGTTTGTGGTTTTCCTTAAACCACCTCTTAGTAGAAGACTTACGACTTCTACTAGACAAAAAATTAAGGTTATCTTTAAACTAGCATTCCAGAGCACTTCCAATTAGTAGAAGACACCAGCTTCCAAATTCTAGCTAACTTAGGAAATGTTATGAGAACCATTGAGCCTAGAGCAGGGTTCCAGAGTTTGTGGTCATCCTTAAACCACCAAAATGGTTTGTGGTATTCCTTAAACCACCACCTCCATTTAGCAGAAAACATCAACTTATTCTATTCATTCGGTTTGTGGTCATCCTAAAACCACTAGGTTCAGAGAGCACATCCAGCCATTAGCAGTTGCACACTTCCAGACTTCAACTGTCCACTTTTAAATTTCATCTCTCACCTTGGACTCATATAGTCTCCTTCAGCTTAAGGGGAGGAATGATGGAGACCTAATCCGCTAGGGTTATGGTATTAGTCACTTGTGTAGGAATGTGAAAGGTCAAGTGATTGTAACAGACGTCGGGATTCCAAGAGTCATATTAGAATATAAATCCAAACATCAACATCAATGTATTTATATCTGTATCATATTAATGATAATATGCACTTCACATTTATCTTTCTCGTGTGTCTAACAAAATTCTTAGTGAATATTTTTCCAAAATATCAATCAAGAGTTTGGGTCGAGAATCTAAAATATTAACCAAGAGTTTCTTTCAAGAGTTTGGAAATCCTGATTTGATTTCAATTTCTCCTCTGAAAAAATAAACTCTCGGTTGAGAAATTTATATATCCACTAAAAATATTATCCAAGAGATTAAAAATATCTCGTCCAAGATAATTTGTTGACTTTTTTCTCGATTAGAAAATGAAATTTCCCCTCCCTCACCACTCCTCATTCCAAAAAGTGCTACCCATTTTTCCTTTTTCACCCTATAAAAACTCTTGCATTCATATTCCAACAATAGTTGTTAACTTGGAAATATTTTCTTATCTCAAGATGCTAATCCTCATCGCCTTGTCTAGACTTATCCCTACCTTTCAATTGTAGGTGGATTTTCCTTCCAAAATTGTTCCTGCAAGTTATCTCTAAGAGGTGTCTTGTTCCTATGACCACTGGGAGAAGATTATGTGTTTCTTAATGAGTCATTAGATGTATATGACTCAACAATGGAGGATTCAGAGAGAAATGGTTTGTATGTCCCATCCTGGGAAGTTCTTTTTTCACTTTGAGAATTATGTTTGAATGAATTATAGAGTTTCCTTGGGTCCCACTAGCATTATTTGAATTTTGTCCATGCTATAGTTTCCTTTATATAGTTATCAAACTTTGAATCATTGTAGCATTAAGCCATATTTTCTCTTCTTGAGCTTCAATTACCTTTCATTCAATGGTCTACAACTTTGGAGTTCCACCCTCAAGCTCGTGAGTCTTTGCAATATCTGGAGGAGCCTCTTGATTTTTACATCCATTGGACTCTATTTTTGCATTTTCAGCCTGCGGATATTCATCTATGGCATTTGTTTCAAAATCACAAGGGTCTTGTGCATCCTCCATGATAACAATTTTTTGGTCCAACCAAGACCAAGGCTTTGTTATTTCAATTATTCTAGGAAATAAAAAAGGTCTTTGCAAGAATCAAATCCCAATGTCCTTCCCCTTTGAAAGAGATTTCCAATAGCAATAATTTTATTAAATTATTATGTCGGAGTTAGGGGTTATGAGTTCTAGAAAATCATTACCTATTATATATTTCCAACTCTGTTGTAGCTTTTGATAACCTAATTGAACTGCAAGAATTGTGCACAACAACGATTCTATTAAATAACAACAACAATAACAAAATCGTCATCATAGTAATTCTACTATGACTTTTTGGCCATGTTTGTAATAATCAAATGTAATAAAAAATAAGTGCCTTACCCATTTTCCATTGTTAACTTAAGAGATTTTTTCATGTGGTTTTTCAATTCTCAAGGGACACTGCAGGGGTCAAGGGGACGACAACCCAACCATGGAGTGAGTAGTATGCACAACAAATTAAAGTTACAACCATCAAGAGAATATTTCACCATAATCCCAACCAAGAATATCTCTAATGGAGACCCATCATTATTTAAATGTATGCATGATGTTACAATAAAATACAATGGAATATATAAACGTGGAATAAAAAGAACTCCTTGCAACAAATGTTGTTGTTCCTAATTAAGCTAAAGCAAACATAATGGTTACTTCACCTTAGCATCCATAATAATAAGGATGAATCCATATATTCCATGAGGAATCAATAATTAATATTTATTATTCATTGATATGATATGAGATACAATGGCGTGCATATACATACATGTAGGGATGATAAGTCATGTCTTTGGAAAAGGTCATGACTTATAATAATTACATATAATAAATATATAATAATTATTTATATGACTACTCATTACAAAATGATTTATACATTATTATATATGAGTAATATACTTTAGGTATATTACAAGTCTTCCCCCCTTAAAAATGTTTTGTCCTCAAATCATATGCAATGGAAAGAGTTATGTTTTTGTCATAGCGTGCAACGCCTTCAAATGATTCACGGTTCTTGAAACTGTGATAATTGATGATACAAGATGATATGGTATTCCAAGTGTCGAGTAGAATTGTCGAAGTGTAAGAGGATTTGGCCACCCTAATTCGATCTTCTCCAAAATTTTGTGGCAATGTGTTCTGTGATTTGGAAAATGATAAGATTCCACACTTGAGCTTCTCTTCAATATAACATGGTGTGTATTAGCTTCTCATATTGATTTCATTTTTGGTTACTTTGTTGAGTAGTATGATGAATTTTATAATTTGGATGACGATAAGACATCCTTGCATCTTACATCTTGTTTTTGGAAACCTTGTCTTTTGATACCTTTGATGATATGTTGGTCGATAAGATTTCATTTGGATTTGTTTCAGTTTCTTTCATATTATGGGTTTTTACAACTAATGACTTTTTTATTTCAACGAAGTTAGTCATTGTTTTTATATCAATATATGAATTATTGTTGGTAAGTTGCTTTAGTGTTTCTTGTTGCGACTTCTCTTCATTCTTCAACTTCTTGATTTATGTTATTGTAATTTTATTATGATTTCTCAAATGAAAAATTTTATCGACTTTATTTGCAATAACTTTGTCAAATTATTTTTGCATCTTTAGCATTGACTTTTGACTATCTTGAAGGATTACCTTTGAGATATTTTTAAGGAATTATGATGTTACTAAATCTAACTCCAGTGTAATGTCTTGTAATACTACATTCTTCTTCTTACAGGAGAATTTAAAAACTTATTTTTCATGTTTAAGATGAAATTCCCCAAAGTTTCTATCTAGAGTGAACCCAAAATTATGCCATCGTCATTGCTCCACAAGGATTTAATAGTGAATTGTGATACAAAAGTATAATCTCCAATGTTCATTTGTAAATCACTTATGGTATAATGTCTTATGTCCAAAACGTCTATCCTTTCTATTATATTTGACTTAGGAATCAATAATTGGTTAGTGAATTCGATACTAACGTAATTATTACATTCAACGGGAGAAATAAAAATGGTGATGTCCTTCCTTGCAAGTGTTCAAAATAGCATTGAATCATAATTTTGCATGGTTTCAAGAAATCTTTGTGTTTTATCATTATTAAACTTCATTTTATTTTCACCGAAATTTCGTAATTTTTCACTTAATCTTAAACACTATATAACTTATGGATTATTTTTATAATATCATTTTTAATTGAATGTTGGAAGATAAATTTGATAATAATATTTTACCTTCTTAAGAATATATCTTAAGAACTTAAATACTTTCGCCATTTATTTAATTTAACAAGAAAATCTCTTATTAACTTTAATATTTCACCTTTTGCCAATATTCTCACGTTATTCACCTTACATTTACAACTTTTCATGTTATTCAAGTTACCAATATTTCCCCTTTTTCACTTTTATATTACTTCTTATATATCTGTATTAACCTGTGACTTCTCACAATGTCTAAAACTGTTATCCTCATGCAAAAATCCTCCACATAAAGATTCAATCTTTCATTCTTCTCAATATTGATGTGTTGTATAACCTTATTTTATGTTGTCAAATTATATGTATGATTGACTTGATAGTTCTTCACGTGTACTTCAAAACACTTGGAAACTTCTTTTTTTTTATTTTTTCTTACTATGTACGTGACAATTAACTTTACTTATGCCAAGTATGGAATCTTTGTTTGGTTGGATACTTCTTTATGTGCATTTTTAAAGATACTTGGAAACTTCCCTTTTTAGTTATGTTTTATTACCATGCACATGACAACTAACTTTACTTATTGCCAACTATGGAGTCTTGTTTGATTTACACTTCATCACATGCATTTAAAAAATACTTGTATAACTTATTTTTTCTTCTCCTCTTCTTTTTCCTTTATTTTGAGAATAAAGAGTGAGACACTAGTTTGTAGATTATTAGTAGATTTTTTTTCTTTCTTTTTAAATTCCATCGACAAAATAAACTTGATCACACATCAATGTAACAACCCGGCTTTTTATTCTTCTTCTTTCTCACTTTTTTTTAATGTCACTAGGAAGATAAACTTGATCACAAATCAACAGAACAACCGAAAAAAATGTGTTTTACACAGGCTAGTGGAAAGACTGCTCTGATACCACTTGAAGCAAGCCTACTAGTTGTTTCACCTTAGCATCCATAATCATAGGGACGAATCCATATATTCCACAAGGAATCAATAATTAATAATCATTATCCATTAACATGATATGAGATACAATTACGTGCCTATAAATACATGTATGGATGATAAGTCATGTCTTTGGCAAAGATCATGACTTATCATAATTACATATAATAAATATATAATAATTGCAAATATGGTTGAAAATAGTCATAATCATCAAATTATAGTTTCTACAACTTATAATTTCAATTTTGTTTGATTTACAAATATGGTTGAAAATATTCAAACAAATCATCAAATTATAGTTTTTGTTCTATTTGTATATATTTTTATAAGTTGAAGGGTTCATAGGGTTGTAGATATTTAAATATTTGATCTAGTCATGAGCATTGACAGTTTTCATTGGGTGTTATGGATTTTATTCCATTCCATTCAAGTGATAATCAAAGTGTTAATCAATTACAACTTATAATTTCAATTTTGTTTGATTTGCAAATATGGTTGAATAGTCAAACATATCATCAAATTATAGTTTTTGTTTTATTTGTACTATTTGTAGATATTTTTATAAGTTGAAGGGTTCATAGGGTTTATAGTGTGAAGGGTTGTAGATATAAATATTTGATAGTTGTGAGTATTGACAATTGTAGAGTTTTCATGGGGTGATATGGATTTTATTTCATTCTATTCAAGTGATATTCAATTGACTTTAACAATGTTTTTGTAAATTTAAGCATATTGATCATCACGTCAATCTAGGCCACTCCTTTATTTTGATAGGGCGTAGACTCCTATCAATCCAAAATTTAGTAAAAACCGTGAACTCAAAATTGAAAATTCATAATGAAATGACAGTCCAACACTAAACTAGTTATGTTCATCCTTGGTTTCTTTATTGAAAATTCACAATGAAATGACAGTCCAACACTAAACTGGTTATGTTCATCCTTGGTTTATTTTCGAGTTTTCAATATATTTATTCAAGAAAATGTGAAATAAAAATGTGAAATAAAAACATCATCTAACCTTTTTTAATATGTAAAATTAAAATATAATTTAATATAAGTAAGCGATTTTCATTAAAATTTATATTGATATAAATTGTTTATGTATTGAAAAGGATAGAAAAAGGCTGATGGATTATCAATCATCTGCACATTTAAAGTATTCGCTAGTGCCATTAATATGACACCTATGAGTGTTGTTCAATATCACTGAATAAATTTCTATTCAAAAATTTGCAAGGATAACAATGCACCATCCACAATACAAGGTCTACATTGAGTAAACTTCCAACTTTGTTATCATGTCACAAATCACATTCTTTTTCAACATAATTTTTTTCAATCAAACTTAATGAAAACTATGTTTAAAATGTGTGTTAGGTAACATCATACACATTTGTCATGTAGCTCATAATTTCAATTTTGTTTTATTTGCTTCAAGATATTGAAATCTAAATGCACATTACCAAGCAATTTAATATATCAACACTTTTGGAATCAAAATTCACAATTTCATAATTAAAATTGATACTTTTTAGGGTGTATTTAATTTTTTTTTAATTAGGATGTTAATCATACACTACCTTGAATTCTCAATATACTTCAAATTCAATTAAAAAAATGAAAATTTAAATGCAGCAAATCAAGTCTTAGTAGATGGTGTTATTTTTTATTTTTCGTTATCAGGTCACAAAATCAAATTCTTTTCCAACTTAAGTTTTTTCAATCAAACTTAATGAAAACTATGTTTAATGTGTAAAATACAAGTAGTGTTAGGTTCATCATAAACATTTTTCAAGTAGCTCATAATTTCAATTTTGTTTGATTTGCTTCAAGATATTGAAATCTAAATGCACATTGTAGCAATTTAATATATCAACACTTTTGGAATCAAAATTCAAAATTTCATAATTAAAATTGATACTTTTAAAGATGTCTTTAAATTTTTTAATTAGGATGTTAATCATACACTACCTTGAATTCTTGATATACTCCAAATTCAATTAAAAAAATGAAAATCTAAATGCAGCAAACCAAGTTTTAGTAGATGGTGTTATTTTTTTATTTGTAGAATGATATTATTCCTAGAGATATTAATAGAGACGGGGATGATTTTATGAAAGGTACTACATTTAGTGAAAATTTTTCTAAGCCATCAATAGTCCTTTATAATGACATGGAAATGGGTCCTAGTTTTGATATGAAGTTATCCTCTTCATATGAAAAAACATTTCAATCATTAGAAATAATGAACACAAATCCTTTATGTAGTAAATTGGTTGTGCATTAAGGGATTTGTGTATATGATGGATAGTTTGTAGGATTAGTATAATCACCCAAAGTATAGGTCATTTTAGGTTCCCTATGCAATCTATAGGTTCTTCCCTCAAATTGTAAATAAGGCTCGGTAAACTTTATAATTCATCAAAAATATAACTTTCTTTATTTGAATGGACCATGAAAGTAAACTAAACCAAATGATTCTAGAATCATAGATATTCAATGCAAAATAACAAATTATGGAATGTACATGTCACTTGTTTAAAGAAATCATAATGGTATGTCATCTTCAATTATTTGTTCATGATCGGCTTTGGACATTTTCCATTTTCTAATTATTATTATTTTTTATTGTTCTATTAACTTTATGTATGTTGCACATACCAAATGACTATATTGACAACTTATGACATCCGACTGGTAGTCTTGAAAGTGGACATGAGTATCGGTTTGATGGGTTTCTTGAAAAAAATATCATTACAATACGATGAATTCTCTTTCATATATAAAACTGTTAACATCGAAATCTTCTAATAACCTCATCTTTTGTTTTGTGTATCACATCAAATAATATTTCACGTTTTTAGTGTTGTCTACAGGTGCAACCATGAAAAATACATCTCCTACAAATAATTCAATATGTTCCAACAAGCACTTTGTGTTAGATTATCACAAAAGTACATCTACAAGTTGTTTAAATATTTAAACATAAAAATTACCTTCTCTAACAAGATCAGAAACTCTATCGCCATCAACTGACACTATAGTTTCATTTGATTCCATCTCCTCTGAGCTTGCAAGTGACAGTTTCTCTTTTATATTAAGTTCAGTATGTCTCCAAGCTTTAACATATTTTGCATTTTCATTTTCGCAAATCTCTATGGATTATGTGTCCTCTATGCAAACTGAACAAAAACAAGATTCATATCTTCTATCAAATGCAAAGACATTTTGCTAGCGTTTTGTTTTAACTGAATGAACTTTTTGTGTCCCATGTATTGTACCGGCTTCATATGGGATTGATCTATTTACATCTTGGATTCCAACATACAAAAAAAAACTGCACAAGATAAGAACTTGTTAACTTGAAATCTACCAAGAAAATGATTGAATATCATATAAATTTGAACACGTGAATAAAAATATCGCGTGTACATGTGTAACATGTATATATGTACACACCTGTGCACATCTCTTGACAGATTATTTTCATGGCTTAGCGCTAGTTTGCACCATTCAACAACTTGATCAACGGATTCAAATCGATTGGCATGAGGGTTCATCTGATACCTTCTAAGTGCTCATTTTACACATGCCCCTGCACCGACGTGCTCTCCTTTTCCATGACCAGTCTCAAAAAAATTCCAACAATGTGTAATGTTTGATTTCTTATGAAGATGACACAACCAATAGAATGATCGTAAAGATTTGAACTAACCCGCACACCCATATGACCATATCCAATGTCAATCTAATACGATCCCACATTCTTTCAATGAATCATAAAATTTATCAAAACAATGTTGTACAAAATGTGTATCGTGTGCTCGATCATCACTTATATAGAAGTGATATTCTTTAATAATATGTCGATTTTCATTGGTGTTTTCTATGTTATCAAGACTCCGTTGAGCATGTTTATATAGAACGTGGACAAATATAGTGATTTGAACAGAATGATAATATTCACTCTGTATTTCTTTATGTGCAGCGAATGTGTAATTCTCTGCAAAATCAACTACAGAGAAAATTGTCCTTGGTGGAAACACTTCATGAGATTGTTTGAATTGTAGGTCTTGTCATCGAGCTCTATGTGAATGCTTGGTGTATTTATAAATTTCTTCCTCAAACTTCTTCAAAAAATCTATCACAGGGATTTTATCTACTTTCAAATCAATCCTTCTAGAAAAAACATTTGAAGAGTGTGGATCCTTGTTGCTAATATATTCATATCTCTTCCAATTGACTGTTATATTAGAAAATGATTATCATTCATATCAATAAGATACTTTGAGTGAAACAAACTTAGATTTATAAAATGATCACATTTCTTTCCACCAACACATTTTTTTTGGTAAAATAATTCAACGCCTTCTCTTTCACATAGAATTTTAGATATAACAACACGGAATGTGAAAGGAGGACGTGAACTTGACCATAAAGTTATTACCAAAAACAAGAAAATTGTCGTAATTTAATTCAAATTTCACATGATTACGACAACAAGTGTCACGAACAATGATGGGTCTAATAAACCATGGTCTTTGTTGCACAAATCTATTGATGGAAATTTTAACTTCTTTGTGTTCTTCTTTGAACTAATTGAACAATTCTATTTGTGTCATTGGAAATATATGTTTTGGATGTTCTTCATATTGTTTCCGTGTTATTCTTCGTCGCAACAAATCCCTTGTATGTGGTGAAACATGAGATTTTTTCAATTAACAATTACAGGTTGATTCTTTAACATTTTTTGCAAGTCTATCTTTGTAGGGTTGTTTAGAAAAAATTGTCCAACAAACAAGTCCATCATTTGCATCTATTTGCAATCAAAATTTTCTATGTTTGCTTTTCTTGACGTTTTCATTTCTTTTGTCATGTGTTGTGTCAAACGATATTTTATATTTCTATATGAAACAACTACTGTTTGTATCACTCTACATGCAACACTGACATCTTTTTTTCCAGATTTTCCAAAAGCTTTTAATACACTATTTATATTGTCAAAGACATTTTGTTTCACCTTTGTATCTTTTGTCAACTTTTGAATACCCAATAATGATGTAGCTTCGTTTATCTTTCTTGACTTTATTAGACAGAGTAAAAGTTGAGCTTGTAATGTCACTGATTCATCTTTGAAAAAAGTATTATACATATTTGTAATATGATATCTTATATAATGATTAATTTTTTTCTTCCCAAATTTGTCAGTGTCAACATTTTCTAATATTTCATCATCAATGTTGATAGATTCTTTTGCATATTTCAATTTAAAATTTATATTAAAAAACAAAACCCAAACATAAATTCACTAAACTATATATACAAGTGTTCATCTTATATTATCTAGATATTTATGTATATACCAATAGGTGATTCAGCTTCTACTTCAATTTCGGTTTCAACGACTTCATCGACGTTATGAGGTAAATCTATTTATGTTTTTTGAAAAACATCAAATCCGAATTACAATCAATTAAATATTTTAAACAATAATTTAAATAAATTATTCTATACTTTTAATATAGACAATATGTGTATATGCATATACGTGGTTGGACTTCTTCTTGTTGAAAATCTCTATTGACATCATCGTCGTTTCTTTCTTCAATATTTTCATGTTCTTGTTTCTTTCTCCAATAATGTTATTTTCTTTGTTCGATATGGCAAGTTTCATCTCAGGTGCGATCAAATTTTATCTTGCGCAAACTTTTGTTTCTCATGAGTGTAGTTATCTGTAAAAGTTAAATAAAAAAATCAACATTTCAGAATAGCCTCAAAAAAACTTCATCTCACAAAAATTATTAAAATATAATTTATCAATAATTTATGTTCAACAACGTCTTCACCTTGAAAAAATGTTCAACAACGCCTTCAATATATAATTTTTTTTTGCAATCAAAACATCAACCACCTTGTTCAAAACAACGAAAAAACAAAAAAAATGATTCAAAGTTTTTCTTAGGGGCTCCACTTATGAAAAACCATGAAGCGAGAGTATGAATTGTGTTAAATTGGTTCGGCATAAAGCATATTTATAAGATTTGGTGCCAATTGAAATGAAACGACATGTCCCTTCTGTTGGATTACTGAGAGAGGGGTGAATCAGTAATAGCGTAATTATAATCCTTTTTCTTCAAATGTTATATCAATGTAGAATTATTGAGCAGTAAGAAATAAACAATCACACACATACACAGTACACCAGTGTTTTACGTGGAAACCCAAATCGGGAGAAAACCACGGAATGTTTTTTCTTATATGTCTTGAAGAATTACATTCATTGGAAGCACCAACTTCCTTTGTTTTCCAGCTGCAAATGGAATGAGGCTCCAACCCCCTATTTTCTCAGGCTACAACCTGAGGGAAGCTCCAACTCCCCAATTCTCTAGCTACAACCAGAAGGACGCTACAACCCCCAATGTTCTCTAGCTACAACTGGAAGGTGGCTACAACCACCTGTCCTTACCCTGTCCTGCCACCCTGAAGTAGAAGTAGAATGATGGAATCATTGTCACACTATCGCTGTGAGATATACCGTTGCAAAACTGTACCAATAAATCTGAACCATGCATCAACCTGTACCTCAACCTGTAATCAACCTGTACCATAAACAAGTGCATCAACCATGCACCAACCTGTAATCAACATGTACCATAAACAAGTGCATCCA
>ML792467.1:1120909-1133756 GCA_009831015.1 Picea engelmannii | reverse complement strand
AGACAAAGAAGATTTCAAAAGAACAAAGCAAGGAAGACATCAAGAAGCTACTTTTGGGACACCAAAGCAAAGGTATGAAAGTATTTTTCATGGGCATTGTTATTCATGTAATGGATATGGTCACAAAGCTTTTGAATGTAGATATTATGAAAGGGGATATAATGGAAGATTCTATGACACCACAAGGTGTTGGAGATGTGATCAAGTAGGACATATTGTTGTTCACTGTAACTCCGTGAGATGCTACATCTGTAGTGGATTTGGGCACAAATCCCAGGAGTGCTGGAACACAAGAATAAAGTCCATAATGAGGACTTCAGATAGCATGGCTAGAAGAAGGAATGAAGTGAGAAAGGGAGACATCTTTGAAAAGATGGATGCTCAGAGCTCAAGTTCTGAGGAGAAGGGTCATCTACAGAAGTGGGTGAATAAGACAGAGCTTCCAGAATAGAATGAAAGACTGAAGGGAAGTTTAAGTAAGACATCTACTGAGGCATACACGGGTGACAGTGGTGATAGTCACATACATACGCTGACTGACCTTGCATAGGTCGTGTACACACGCGCTCTATTGTGCAGTAGGCCGCATATAAGTGGTAAATCCTTGGGAAAAAGGTAATGCACATGGGTTGCAGCTTGATGTGATGGTATAACTCTATGTTGCAGGTTAAGACAACAAGATCTTCCATCCAAAAATCAGATCGGTCAATTAAATGCATGCTGGAAAGAAAAAGTGAAGAACCTGCATCTCATTGTTCAGTCATGTGAACAAGCCATATCAAAGAAATAAAAATTATTCACAAGGCTGTCTAGAATAAACTTAGCCAGAAGGACCAACGACTTCCATGACCCTGACTTAATCATCAACTCCTTGCCCTTAACTAGGCCAGACTTCGATAAACAGGTTGATATGTTTAAGGCGTTGTCTTTGAAAAAGTTTTACAACATCCTTGAATATGGTTAAGATCATGTCGACGACTCGCTAGTCGACTGTTCAGTAAAGAATGAGGAAATTGATCAGGCTTTGCGTAATCTTTCTATCGACTTTGGGGAATTAGAAAACAAACATTTGAACATAAAAATCTGGAATGAGATCAACGTCACCCCAATGAGAAGCTACATTGAAGAATGGCTTGAAAGGGAATTGAAGCATGCCGTCGACGAAAGGCAACAGACAATTTCCATGATTCCAGCAGCCGTCGATGACATCAATGAAACGATAGTCGCAAGAAAATAGCAAAATGGCTCATATGTACCATCACTGTAAGTCTACTGATTGCATATTGCTTTGTTTATCAATCCAGTTATTCCACTTTTTAAATAGAAATGTCTAGCCAAACACTGATACCTTTCAATTTATTTTTTTTGCAGGTATTGCACTCTACCGTCGCCCACTTCTTCTTTCTACAGTACTGTTTCTTGTACATATTTCTCTTATGGTTCGCGAGATCCCCAATCCCAGTCTATATGACAAACACATTTGTAACAAACTTTTATTTTTTGATATATTTCAAATAAAACTATTTTTTTTATCTCCTTTTAAGTTTATGTCCTCATACATTTTTATCTTTCACCAGTCTATATGACAAATGCATTTAAAATTTCAGGAACTTGTAACTTATTTAATACATTTCAAACTAAACTTTTTTTTTATCTCCTTTCATATTTGTGTTGTCATAATTTTTTTTCTTCCACTATGCACAAATTTTATTTTGTTATATACTTTCAAAAAATAAATGGGGCTCTACAGGCCACGTGTCATTTACTGCATGGATACGCTTCATGCTGCTTGCCACATCTTTGTTGCAGTTTCCATTTTCCTCTGCTACGTTTTCCTATCCCAATTCAACCCGACAGGGACTACGCTGCCACGTAGCCTTGTTACTGTAAGAAATCTCCTTACAAAAATATCACCACACTACTACTATTAGTAGTATATTGATTTGTAGGTCTATTATTACCATATCTGCAAGTAGTAAACATTGTTATTGAAATAACTATATAGACATAATAATTCTATTATACAAGTATCATCATATTATTATTTAAGAAAATCATGTTATATTATTATTTAAGAAAATCATGTTACAAAAATATATGATAATAGTGTTACTTTTATTGAAATAATTTTATGTACATAATAATTGTAAAATAGAGAGTTTATAAAGGGTATCTATATAAATAAAAATGGTCAATTTTAATAGTGGTTTTGAAATGCAAGCTTTCAAATTGATGTGATGGCATTTTGTTTTCACTTTTATACAAGTATTATCATATTATTATTGCAACAAATCTTGTTACAAAAGTATAATCATACTACTACTATTAGAAGTATATTGATTTATAAGTGTACTATTACCATATGTACAAGTAATAAACACTATTATTGAAATAATTTTATGGACATCATAATTGTATGATAGAGATCATTTATAAAGCATAAGTACATCAAAAAGTTTGTCCTTTCTAATAGTGGTTTTGAAATGTAAGCTTTCAAATTGATGTGATATCATTTTTCTTTCATTCTTATACAAGTATCATCATATTGTTATTGTAGAAAATCATATTACAAAAATATCATCACAATACTACTACTAGTAGTACATTGATTTGTAAGTCTACTATTACCATATGTACAAGTAATAAACACCCCCTCCCTCATTCCAAAGTACATTATTCCTAGGGCTTAAGCTTGTAGCTTAATTGGCATGCCACTCTTTGGTTCAATGCAATATTTTGGGAGGTCATGGTTTCATGAGCAAAGTGTGTCAAATATTATTATAAATTCCTAGTGAAATAAGTTTCTCGCATTGAGTCTATTTGTATGATCTCATGTGTGAGCCTAGTCATAACATTATTTTCAGGTAAGTCTAAAAGGATTAGTCCCAATCCTCATTTCCTTGGTGTATACCTCGTCATTTTGTATAAAAAAAATACATCCTCCCTAAGTGTATTGATCGAAATTTCATAAAACATTACCCACACCAAAAATTATGCTAATTTAAAAGTTGTCTTAAGATACATGTCCCTAACTTAAATAACCAAAACCAATCATGTTATAAAATAGGAAAATATCAATAAAATAAAATAAAAAATTGCATAAAAAAACCATAATAAAGTATACATGAATTGCAAACTTACAATCCTCTCCTCCTTGTTACTTTCACAATAAAATACTCAAAATATATATATAAAAAAAAAAAATACTCAATTGACAATTGAGTCATCTATAAGATTTTCTCACCTCATATATTAAGATAAAAGACTTATAGTTCTCCATATTATCTTTTATAAGGTTTTCTAACCTCATATATTAAGATAAAAGACTTATATGTTCTCCATGTTATCTTTTACCAACTATGAGCATCTTACTGTTATATGAACTTTATGAAAAATAACCATCATCTCCTCACATGCCTTTTCTCGGAATAATTCATATGATCCATTCTAACTTGTATTAACAAGTTAAAATTACGTAGTAGTGTTTTGAGAAATCTTATCATGCTGATAGTTTAAGTTCCTTTTTGACAAAGACTCTTGTCTTTGGTTCAAATATATAAAAGAATAAGTGGTTACTACTTTTTCTATAGATCTAAGTTAATCAATCAAGTAAGAACTAAGAAGAATGTGGCATACTTGATTGTAATGTTTGTCCTGGTTGCTTCAATCTTTAGGTTTGATTTCTAAATTTTTCATTCCATGTGAAATCTCGTAAAGACTAGAAAAATAACTCTTCCTCCTACTCTAGATAATTATATAAAGCAAATCGATCTATGAAGACTAAAACCACAATAGACAAGCAAATATAAAACACATGAACTTGAAGAAAATAAACCAAATTGATGTTAATTGAAAAACCAAAAAAAACAAAAAAACACTTACAAAGCATGATTGACGATGCAGTCACTTCTCCAAGCTCTCCTCACCCTGGCATGAATCTTGATAATGCAGTCACTTCTCTAAACTGTCCTCGTCCAACCCTTCAATAAAATCGTCGTAACGGAGTTCAAAGCGCCTTCTTTATCTTCTTTACTCCGACAAAAACAGCCGTGCTCGCAGTCGCCTCTATGGCAGAGCAAGATTGGGAAATCGAAGCAGAAGTGTATGCCAGGCCTTGTCCTGGCAATTTGACTTGAACTATTTCCYGTAATTTCCACTGATACGCGGAGAAATTAATTAGCCAACCTACTTCAGTAGTAATGCATCTGAATATTCCTGTGGAACATTAAACTAGTCATARTTATAAGATTTGCTAATACTGTCAACCCACTATGAAGTGACGTTTTTTATGTGTGTGTTTTTTGGTAATTTKACACAGCAATTTCACAGCAATATGTGTCTTTCATTTTTATTTATTGAAGATGCGTAGGCTTACATGTTCAGGATTTGTAGTAGTTTGAAAAATCATAAAAAAATAAATAAACAATAGGAATTTCACCCCAGTGCATAGGGTGAGGCTAATTAGTTAAAATCTTCAATATTTTTGGTATAGAAATATGTTTAAAATTATGAATATTTTTGGTATAGAAATATGTTTATATCTTTTTGTCTTAAAAATTTAAGACAGGTGAGAGAATTAGGTCGGATAGGTTTAAAACCATAAAAACTTGCCAAAATGTGATTTGCATATGGAATTTATAGCTTGTATTCGCTATAAATCAATCCCAGTAAAATTTAAATGTTAATGTAAGATTTGTTAAAATGAAATTATATAACAGTTGGGTGTATAGTTAAATGAATTTATACCCTGTTAATGGAATCTGGTTTACGGTTCTTTATAAAAATAAAAAAACAAAATAAAAAAAATTAATTAATTTTATTGTTTTTTATTTATGATTTTACTATTTAGGAATGATATTTATGTATAATAATTAAAAAATGTTTATATCAAAAAGTTTATTGATTAGAATCTTTACATTGATGTGATAACATATTTTTTTTTGTTTGTTTATTCTAATGTTAACATTATTTAAATGAAAAATCACATTTTTTTTATGTTTTTGTTTATTCTAATGTTAACATTATTTAAATGAAAAATCACATTTTTTTTTTATCTTTTTGTTTATTCTAATGTTAACATTATTTGAATGAAAAAATTTGTTGTCACATTAGAAAAGGATGTGATAGCACATTTTATTCTAATGTTAATATTATTTAAATGAAAAATCACATTTTTTTAATCTTTTTGTTTATTTTAATGTTACCATTATTTAAATGAAAAATCATTTTTTTTTTTATTTTTTTGTTTATTCTAATGTTAACATTATTTGAATGAAAAAATTTGTTGTCACATTATAAAAGGATGTGATAGCATTTTTTATTTTTATTTTATTTTAATGACAAAAAGTTGGAATTTCAAAACCAAAGATTATTAAATTTGATGATTTAATAAATTTTAGAATATTTTAACCATATTTAATGAATAAATAACCTGGTGATAAGAAATTTACCTACCAAATTCCATCAATTATCACATTAATGGACCATAATATATTTTATTTGTTTTCTAATATAATATTAACATCATTTTAATAACAAATCCTCTTATCACATTATCACATCAATGAGTAATTAGGATTTATATTAATGGACCATAATATATTTTATTTGTTTTCTAATATAATATTAACATCATTTTAATAACAAATCCTCTTTATCACATTATCACATCAATGAGTAATTAGGATTTATAACTCTAGATAATAATAAAAAAAATGAATTATATGATGTGAATGGAATTGGAATTTGCATTTTTTTTTTAAATTAATAGAGAATGATTAATAACAAGGTGGTTATTTTTTTTTGTTGCCTTTATTTCAATAGTGATACTTGTTATATTTGTATGTTGGAATAATATGATATATAATAATAATAACATTATTATTGTATATTGAATTAATGATATTTGTTATTATGGAATGTAGTATAATCGATCATATATATATATTTATTGTTGAAGTAATTAACTTTTAGTTGTCTTGTGTTTAATGTAGAATTATACATCATATTTTTAAGATTGTGTTTTGTTATTGTAATGTTGAGTTTAGCTTTATGTAAGTTTGATTTTATTATTTAGGAGGTTGTTATAGATGTAGTTGTTTGTGAGAGATATTCTTCAACTTAGTCTCCTAGTTTGATGTGTAGTTGATATATTCTCTCAACCTTTCCTTCTATTTGGGAATACCATAAATCTGATAACTTGTGAACTCTCTAGAATGGAGTCACAATCTCATTTTTCTTTCACTCCTATAAAAGTATAATCATATTATTACTGTAGCAAATCCCCTTACAAAAATATCATCACACTATTACTATTAATAGTATATTGATTTGTAAGTTTACTATTAATAAGCATATTATTAAAATAATTTTATGAACATAATAATTCTAAGATAGACATAATTTACAAAGAAGAATTACATAATGTTTTTGTCAATCTAATAATGGTTTTGAAATGCAAGCTTTCAAATTGATGTGATATCATTTTTCTATCATCATATTATTATTAGAGCAAATCACGTTACAAAAATATATAATAATAGTGTTTCTATTATTGAAATAATTTTATGTACATAATAATTGTAAAATAGAGACACTTTATAAAGCATATCTACATCAAAAAAATTATCAATTTTAATAATGGTTTTTAAATGAAAACTTTCAAATTGATGTAACAACATTTTTTTCACACTTATACAAGTATCATCATATTATTATTATAGCAAATCACGTTACATAAATATAATCATACATCTACTATTAAAAGTATATTGATTTGTAAGTCTACTATTACCATATGTACAAGTAATGAGCACTATTATTGAAATAATTTTATGGACATCATAATTGTAAGATAGAGATCCTTTATAAAGCATAACTACATCAAAAAGTTTGTTGTTCTTAATAGTGATTTTGAAATGCAAGTTTAAAAATTGATGTGATATCATTTTTTTTTCATTCTTATATAAGTATCATCATATTGTTATTGTAGCAAATCATGTTACAAAAATATTATCACAATACTACTTTAGTAGTAAATTGATGTGTAAGTTTACTATTACCATATGTGCAAGTAATAACTCCCCCCTCCTCATTCCAATATAGGGTGTAAGTATATTGTTCCTAGGGATTAAGCTTGTACCTTAATTAGCGTGCCACTCTTTGGTCCAATGAAATATTTTGGGAGGTCATGGTTTCATGAACAAAGTGTGTCAAATCTTGTTATAAATTCTCAATGATAGAAGTTTCTCGCATTGAGTCTACTTGTTTGACCTCATGTGTGATCTTAGTCATAATGTTATTTTCAGGTAAGTCGAAAAGGATTAGACCCAACCCTCATTTCCTTGGTGTATACCTCGTCATCATGTATAAAAAAAAAATGTCGTCCCTAAGTGTATTGATAGAAATTTCATAAGGCATTATCGACACCAAAAGTTATGCTAATTTGCAAGTTGTCTTTAAGGTACATGTCCCTAACTCAAATAGTGTTGGCACAGGGGTAGACCCAGGGTTCAACGCTTCAACAACGCACCAAAAAAACCCTAACTACCGACCCTTTCAGCAACACCTGCGAAGCATATGAAGTCTCACCCAAGGTAGAGGTAGGGGTGGTTGCAGGACTCCAGTGTCTGCAACCTTAGCTGGGACACAGATCTATGATTATAACACCTTAAAATAACACTTAGCAGTTATAGTTCATTAGTATTTAACCTTTGTTGCAGTGCAGATACACCCTAATTACAGAGCAGTGCAGTTTTCATCTAGATCTAATATATTCAAGCATTAAGCATATCAACATAGATCAGATCCAGCATCTTATTCACATCATTAGGAACTAAGCTATCATATTCATCTAACCATACATCATTACACTAAGAATTAATCATATAAATAGTAAAACATTAACAATGCACAAAGCAACCACAACACAAGATATACGTGGCTCACCCCTAGCCTGGGGCTACGTCCACCAACTCTTCTCTTATTTATTATCTTCGGTCAAGCTTCTTTTAGGCACATAGCATCAAGATCCTACTTCGTCGAAGACATGAGATCTGCGTGCACCTCTCCATATCCTCCTTCCTTGAGCTAGGTTACAACACAATGCCTTTACACAATTTCTATAGTCACTTGCACTTAGCCTTGCAAGCTTCACATAGTATGCACAAAGCATGTACAACTATCACTTGCACTTAGCACATCATCACATAGATTTCTATATCATCCTTTGTGTCTCTTCTTACATCGCCTAGACATCTATTTATACATTACAAAATGGGCCTAAACATGGGTAAACCCATGGTCCGACATCCCCATACTTGTTACATAAGCCCAAAATCCAAAAATCCCTAAAAAGGGGTCTAGATTCCATGATCTCTGCTTCGACTTGCACTCCGCCTTCGCCAGTCTGTCGAAGTCCCAAAATAGGTCAAACCTGACCAAGGATCTCCAAAAATTGGTTAAGGCCAACATGCCCCCAACACTCACCTGTGACTCATCCTGAGTCAGTCTGCTTTGGTTAGTTCTGCCTCAAAAGCATTAATCTTGGCTCAAGTTGCTTCGACCTGTTGCTGTGCCAAGGCCTCCTACTCGGTGAAGCAATAGTGACTACTCGCTCTAGTTTTTCTCCTCGTCCTTTAATCTCCTCAAATAGTTGACAAGATGCATCCTGGACTGGCTAGAGCCTCTAAGTCACTTCCATGACTTTGCTCTAGATGGCGTGAAATTATTATTGAACAATGCGTTGTTCCTGTGATCTTTTCATTCTTTCAACTGCAGACAAGAGCTTCAACTGTGCCTGTATCGTTGTTGCTTGCTGCTTTGCCTCCTGGAGTTGGGACTCCAGTGTATTTAGTTCAGGGTCTTCAGTAAGTCGTTCATAAGTCTATGCACCGTGATCACTGATTTGTTTACATTCCATGGCGAAGGTCTTGATTCTCTCAACTGCGCTCCAAGAAATTGCTTCTCTTTGGTCTCATACATCCTACAGAGTGCTTGGCACTGACTGTAGCTCTAGATCTGTTATTGTCTGTTGAAGCTTTTGAATGGCTTCAACAAGCTTCGCTACTTGATTCTCTACTTGGTCTTCCTCCTTTTTCTCTAAGCCCATCACATAGCGGAGTTCTCTGCTGACTGGTTCTTTTATTCTAACCTGCTCGACAAGTAGTTGTTCCTTTTCTCGCTAGATTTGTTCTTTCTCTTCTTCGAATTTTGACTGGAGGGCAACCTTCTCCTTCTGCACAATCCTGCGTTTCTCTATCACTTCCTCTTGTGCTTGCTTCAGGGCCACTGTGGCATGTTCTTTTTCTTCTTGTGCACGCCGAAGGCGAGCTTCGATCGCATCAACTATTCTACGGAGTTGGGTAGGCTCATCTCCCAACTCTGGTTCTTTTGATGGCGGGGGCGCAGTGGACACTGCGCGACTGGAGTGAAGCACCTGATGTACCCCTTTGAGTTCTGCCTCAATTCTATCATACATGGCTGCTTGTTTGGCTTCAGTGTTCTGCAAGAGGTCCTGCGAGGCATCTGATATGACTTCGATGATGAAGTCAAAGTCATCGAGCGTAAGTGCAGTCTGCAACTTATTCTTAGTATCTTTGGACTTCTTCTGGGAAGTAGGTTTCGTGGGGGAAACATTCCTTTTCTTAGATGGATCAGTATCATCAACGAGATCCCCAGGTGGTGTTACTTCGCCTTGTTTTTGTTGATCTAATTTCCCATTGTTCTCTTATTTATTTGCTTTGTTATTACTTCCTCCTCCAGGTGATTCTGAAGTAGTTTCTTCTGATGCCTTGCTCAGGTTTTGTACCTCTTCTATATTCTTCCTTCTGCTGCTTCTAGGTGTTTCATGTCCTCCGCGAGTGGCCTCCGAGATTTCGAGTTGTTTGGGATCATAAAATCTTGCGGGGTCAACAGGGATAAGGAGCTCTGTAGGCCAGTGCTTAGTTATCTCTTCTAGGCCCTCTTCTATGAGATTATAGTATGACTAAAGCTCTTCTTTACTCTTGTCTACGCGCGCAGTGATGTAAATGAAGTGTCGATCTGCGCAAAACTTCATAAGTGGCCTGAACCGGTGTAGAGTGTTCAACGTCATACGAGCGACAACTTCAATAGCCCTCTTTAACTGGAGATATTATGTATGGAATACCGCGTTTGATTGCCATTATTTTCCCATATCGCTCGAATACCAGAGCCTAGTGAACTTCGTAGTGAGTGGATTGAACGAATTAATGTCAGGGAAGGTCGCACCTTGTGGCATCTCCCAAGATGTAAACGCGATGAGGATCAGGAGCCAACTAAAGTGGAACTCATAGCCCTGATCCTGAGCATTGTGGCAATCCAATTCTAACTGGTTGACTAAGTACTTTGCCCAATTCATCTGTAGTCCTTCCACGCATTTTCCAACAAGGCCAACAATGAACCCTGTGACTTGTGTAGGTTTGTTCTTTCTCACTAGCTTCCCTGTGATCAGTTGGCAGGCCAGGCGCACTGTGCCATTTTGGATGGAAGCTACCTTGTAGCCTCGCGTCCCCTTTTCTACATCGCCATATGTATCTTTAATCCTCTATGCTAGTGCGTGGTCTGCAACCTTCCCTGGGTAGAATTCTTGTGGGTCTGGTCCCTGCATGCTCAATCCAGTGACCCTATGGATCAGTGTTGGGCCAACGATGATGTTTTTGTCTAGCCACAGATAGCCGCCATGGTAGCATGACAACAGGATCTTAACACACGTGTTAAATTCATGGTGCCTTCCAAAATGTGGTATCTTCATCACGTTCAAGATAGTGGACTATGCGAGGTTCATAGTCCATGGTTGGGGGATTATCCTTGAGTTCTTCCCATTCGTCCTAGTCAAGTACCTATGAGGGGAAAACATGTTGTGGTTCTTGCGATCCCCTAGGTTGAAGTCACTAAATTTTAATGTCATGAACTTGTCTAGCTGGGTTCGAACTACACGTATCCCCTTTGGGAGGTACAGAGTAACCGAGGTATAATCGAAGTCCCTTGGGACACTGTCACGACTCACCACGCTGACCAGGGGCGGGATGTAGTCAGGTAGGATAGATGGGATCAACTTTGCATTTTCCAAGTCATCTCAATGCTTGGTTCTTTTCTCGGTTGCGGCTCAGGATGGTCCAGATCTGCGAGAAGTCGACGGAGAGGCTTGCACTCTTGTCGATGAAGCTTGAATTCCTGTGGACGTTATGTTTTCAGCCATTAAATCGATTATAAATTCTTCAACTGACTTATCTATGGCGCTGAGTTCATTCGACATGAACACTCTCGATCAGATAACTCAGATCGATGAATGAATGCTCAATGTAATAGAACAGGTGTTAGTCTCAGTAAACATAACGCGATAGCAATGAGTTCTTCTGTTGGCTCGGATACAATTCGTGAAAGTGTTCTCGGTGCAACAGTCGACATACTAAGTAGACAACGAGGTAATGAACCTCTCCAACGGGCGAGAAGACTTCATCAATGTAGTTCTATCTGTTGCGACACAGTCCCAATGGTTTGATGGCGAGATTTTTGGTCATAACTGTTGTTCTAACCATTCGGGAGAGTCAGTCTAACGGTTATAATGCTTCCAACGGTCATATCGCTCCGCCATGGAGAAGTGCCATTTTGTGCTATTCTGATATCCCGACGAAGTTCCAGTTTTGCAAACCTTCCTTCTATGAAGTTCCCTCTAGAACCTCTTGTAATTTTTCCAACTTTGCCTTCTTTTTGCTGAGCTTTCTATCCTTTTTCCTTTTGATATGTGTTACTGGTTTCCTCTTCCCATTTTGATTCTTATCTGTACTGAACATAGTAACTTCGCACTGTTGAGATTCTTTCGTAGGGTTAGAGAGTAGTACTTCTTCTCTGTATGAGGTAGGTGCTCTGCTCTTCTGTATAGATAGGTATTGTAAGCCTTCCTGGTTTCTTTCATCTTTGACATTTGGATAGCTGGTCCTCAATAGCTTCGACTGGTCCTTTTGTTCTTTTAGTAAATGTGCTATTCTCTTCGTCATGAAGTCTCTTAGTTCTTGCTTTTTCTGTTCTAGGGCTTCCTCTTCTTTTCTTCTGGTATGATCCTTCTCAGTCCATTTTTTTCCTAGTAATGTAGAAAATGGGGTGCTTCTCTCAATAAATTTAACAACCTCAAAATCTTCCTCCGTTGAAGTTCCATGAGCACTCATAGATATCTAGGTAAGTCTTCCACATAGGGTTATCAAATTTCTCCTAAATAATCCTATTGCTCCCAATGAAGGAACCGTAGCAGGCCTTCCCAAAATTTCCCAAGTACTTTCTTTCATGACATTCACCTGTGTTTCCTCATCTAGAACACAGTCTATGTTGAAGTCTCCTATTCTTGTTTCTATGCACTCTTTTTCTTTGAAGATATATGACAAGTTGATATTTCTGTGATCATTCAGGGTTTCTTTCATTTGCAGTAATACAATCTCTTATTCTTTCTGGGGTTCTACCATGGTCTTAGTTTCTTGGCCTTCCTCAGGGTTTTCTAGTCTCATATTCATTCTTTCAAGCTTAGCAATCATTCTAGGGCAATCCAAAACTTCATGGTCCATAGCTTTACAACAAAGGCAAGTAGGATATCTACCAGGGCATTCCTTAGCAAGATGTCCCGATCTTCTACAACTATAGCAAAGAGTTAATCCTCTCTTTCTCTTGAACGATTCCCAACCTTTCATGTACTGCGCACTAGGATCACAGTAACTAACCTGCAAAAAATTCTTTCTAGGATCCTGCATACATTTGTTAGTCCAAACATATGCATAGGAATAACACACCTTTCATTATTTCTATTAGATCTATTCATATCAAATCTTCTTTCTTCTAA
>ML792467.1:1095237-1108488 GCA_009831015.1 Picea engelmannii | reverse complement strand
TGGAGTTGTTGAGATCAGTCTCCAAGTGGGAGATTGTTGGTTGTGGAGCTGATTATCTTCCTGATTTAGAGGTCTTTTACTTTCAGCCGTGTTTATACCCCTTGAAGTATTTACACCCCAGAAGTATGTACACTCTTCCATGCGGAGGAGTGCAGAGGGGGGTACCCCCTCTGCGGGGTCCAGGGGGGCTATCACCCCAGCTGGGGGGTCTGGGGGCAAGCGGGCCTTGAAGCAAAAATTGCCTTGTAAAAGTATATTGTAATTTCATTGTAAATCTGGACCGTTCATTATAAGGTCGCAGATCTAACAATAAAGATTATGTTAGGGTTTTTTTCCCTAGAAGGAAACCCTCTTTTATGAGGGAAATGTATTGCGGCTATGTAGGTTGGAAAGTATTGTATTCTGAGAGAGAAAGAAGAGGAAGTTACAACGGGTTTTGTGGTAGGTTGTATCCCTTCATTTTGCTGGATAATAATAAAGAAAGGACCTATCAATTTCTCTAGTGGACGTAGCCCACACTGAGTGAACCACGTAAATCTGTGTCTCTCTTGTATTGTGTATCTTATGTGTTTTATTTCCACATTTGTTTTATTTTATTGCTCCGCAGTCCTGTTTTTCTAACACTTTGTATATCCAACGCCAGAGTTTCAAGTAATGATTGCAGATGGAGGAACTATCAATTGCTCAGGAAAATGCAATAAGATCAATCTTATTATGGGGGAGTATGTCATGAATAGTCCAATGATTGCTATACCCATGGGTGGTGCAGATGTTGTACTAGGAATCCAATGGTTACAATCATTGGGCATAGTGGCTTTTAATTTTCAAGAACTTTTCATGAAATTTTCATTGGAAGGAAATGAAATCCAAAGTCCCTATGATCATTCACAAACTTCATATTCATGTTTTTACTTCTTGGATTTTGGCCTTACAACTACCCTAATTATTCAAATTCCAGATGCAATACTTCATATTCCAATGGTTGACAAAAATTCACTAAGAACAATAAATATTTCACTACACATAAAAAATAAATAAAAATTGTTTTTTTTTTAATCCCAAAATAGAACCAAAACTAAGAAAGTGTGATCCAGGTGGATATCGGTGGCCACCCACCTTTTCCAACTGGCTCAAAACAATTTTCTGGCAAATTTGGTAATTTACTATTTTTAGCAGTTTTTAACTTCCAGGGCTATTTTCAGGGCCTAAATGAAGGTTTTTTGGGATCTAGCTTCTCCATGAAAGCCAAAGTCTTTGAATGATCCTCCTAAATTATTCTCCTCTATGACACCTTTCAAACGAGCTACCGTGCACCCCAAATGGATATCGTATGCCAAAGTTATGCCCCCAGGAAGTTGATACACCAAACTGCCCGAAACGGGGTCCACAAAAGTGTTGGCTTTTCATCTTTCGGGGTAAGGGTTTTGGATTTTATTTATGATAAAAATGCCTTTGGAGCCTCATTGTAAAAAAATAATCTTCTTGCGAATGCGAGTAGTGGACACATCTCTTCTCAGAGATAAGCTGCCACCATTCTAGCGAGTCTTTCACTCTGTATTTTTAAAGTCTTTGTACATTTTCTCTCACTAATAGAAAATTGTTTATTACTATATGTCCGTGTTTATTGTTGCATCTATGATACATTTCTGTTATATTATTAGATATCTGAGATATCTCTGTACATTTCTTTATTATATCTCCTCTCTCATTTCGTGCCGAAAATAATCTGGATCAATGGTATCATAACATGCTGCTCTTGATCATTTTTTTTCAGTGCATGTCCCCGATGAGGTCTGAGTATAGAAAGTTGGGTCTCAAGCTTGTATCTCTTGAAGACAATTGATCTCACACACCCAACAAACCCTCCATGGTGGAAGAAAAGAAAAAATGATGGAGCAGATGATTCTATCAATCTGTTGCTTGAGCAAGCTCTCACGTGACATAGGGACAAAATGATGGAGAATTTTTCCCACATCCTTCAATGCCTACCGATAGCAATAGGCACATCTTCATCAAACAACCACTTTGGAAGAACCTCTCCTTTCAAGGTACAGGTTAATTTTGATATTCCCGTATTTGAAGGTCAGATAGATGTGGATGCCCTAGACAAATGGTTAAATCTGTTAGAAGGTTATTTCTCTGCTCATAATTTTTTCGATAGGGAAAAGATCACCTTCGCACTCCTTAAAGATCTCTCCCATGTCAAACATTGGTGGGAAACTTAATGGGAGAAAATTTTCACAAAGGAATCTGGAATATATGGGGCCGAGCCCACTTGGGGTTTTTTGTGTGGATGCGGTAAAGGAACAATATTACCCTGTTGGCAACTATGAGGACCAATACATGATATGGACCACACTGCGGCAAGAGAGGGGCCAAGTAGTTTCAGATTTCACCAATACCTTCCATACCTTGTGCACCAAGATGGGTATCAAAGACTTCGAACGACATTTGGTTCTGAAATACCGTGGGGCTCTACACAGATACATCCAAACTGAATTGGATTTTCTGGACATCTCATCACTAGGTGTTGCTTATCGATATGATGTTTACTTCAAGCATAAATTTAAGCACCAGAACAAACAAGAGTTTGGGTTTGCAAATCTGCAACAACCAAAGTATGATAAAGACGTCCCTAACAAATAGTCTCCTGAAAGCCAGTCCAAGCCACAGGACAAGAATGGTCGCAGGAAGACAAAGAAGGACACCGGAAAATGGTGCGATTTCCACAAAATACCCTAGCACAACACCGAGGAATTTCTCTTAAAATAATCATTAGTGGCTAAGATCAAAGACAAGGAGCCAGACCCTGATTCATAATCTGATTATGAAAATATTGGTAAAAGATAGATCATCGACGTAGACCCCACTTCTATTATCGTGACTGCAACAATTCAACCGGAAGAACCAACAAATCCTAAAGAAGGGGAGCGCCTTTTTCATTCACAGATGTGGGTGAAGGGGACCCCACTACATTTTATTGTTGATAGAGGAACCCAGAAGAAACTAATCTCAGCAGAGGTCGTCAAACAGTTGGGATTGTCGACAACACTACACCTGCAACCATACAACATCGGGTGGCTTCGCTAGGGACAAGATATCTGTGTCAGCCAACAATGCCTATGGTCATACGACATCCAACCTTTCAAGGATGAGGTATTATGTGATGTTTCTCCATTGGATATCTGTGATGTTCTCTTGGGCCAACCATATATGTGGAAGCGCCATGATGTTTATGAGTCTCGACCCCGCAATGTCATTGTTTCTTTGGGGGGTCATATCTACAGAATACCATAGGTAGTTCCAACTATTGTTCCACCTAAACGGTGTCGCAAGGTGGTATCCCATACTACAAAATTCAACTTCTTCACAATCTGTTCAAAAGGTGAACAGAAGGATACTACAACCACTACAACCTCGACCCAAGCACCTTCTATCCAACAAAAGAAGGTCAACAAGATTGCAAAAATGTGTAAATATTCCTTCTGCACACAGGCATCTCATGTAGCCAGACTAATTAAAAAAGGTCCAACCCTTCCAACCACATGTTCGTGACAACCTTCAACAAGCTAGGCAACACAACTTCTCCAACAAGGAAAGCAACTCATCAAGATGCAGATTCAACAAACACTTTTCCCTCTCCCCCAGGCACTCAACACAATGGATACCATTTCTTCCTAAGGAGGGAGGATTGATCCAGGTGGATATCGGTGGCCACCCACCTTTTCCAACTAGCTCAAAACAATTTTTTGGCAATTTTGGTAATTTACTATTTTTAGCAGTTTTTAACTATCATTGGGATTGAGGTTATCAATGATAGTCGAAGGCTTTGATTGATCCCCCTAAGTGAATCTCCTCGACGATACATTTCCAACGAGCTATCGTCCGCCCCAAACGAAGATCGTATGCCAAAGTTATGCCCCCGGGAAGTTGATACACCAAACTACCCAAAACGGAGTCCACAAAACTGTTAGCTTTTCATATTTCGGGGTTAGGGTTTTGGATTTTATTTATGATGAAAAGGCCTTTGGAGCCTCATTGTAAAAAAATAATCTTCTTACAAATGAGATTAACAGACACATCTCTTCTCAGAGATACGTTGCCACCATTCTAGCGAGTCTTTCACTCTGCATTTTTACACTCTTTGTACATTTTCGATCATTAATAGAAAATTGTGTATTAATGTATCTCTTTATTTATGGTTGCATCTCTGATACATTTCTGTTATATTATTGGATATCCAAGATATCTCTATACATTTCTTTATTATATCTCTACTCTCATTTCTCGCTGAAAATAATTTGGATCAAAATGTGCAGGACATTCACAGTGCCAAGGATGCTCCTACGTCAGACTCCCTCGCTTGATAAATGTGAGAATCTTTCTCACATGATTGTTGATAAATCAATAATCATTAAATGTCTTCATATTTTTTTTTTCTTTTTTTTTTTCTCTTCCACACTCCAAACCACTCATCATTTGACACTCTCCATTCAACATCCTTCTCCTTCCTCTTTGTAATCTGCACGTTTGCATTTTTCAATTGTAGAAAACTCATATCCATACTTAACTTTGCCATCTTCCTCACTTGGTTCACCTTCATCATAATTACCATCATCTCCTCTACCACTTGCTGCACAACTCATCCACATTTAGAAACTATTGAAAATCTCACACAATGGGGGTGATTGTATTGTAGTGCTCCTTATCAATGGATCTCACTTCCTCCCCATCCTTCCTCTTTTGCACCATTATCATGATCGCAACAAGCTCCACTAATGTTTATTTTTCAAGCATATTTTCATTTTGATTTTATTTCACCAAAAAACCTTCTCTACTATGATCATCTTCCTTTTGTTGTTTCTATATTGCAATTTTACTCTCTTGCATCAATTCTTCATACTAGAAATGTTGCATCTTTAATAGTTGGTCCACTCCATTTTATTTTATTTTATTTCACATCCTACTCCACTTGCAACGAAGTCACCACACAAAACATTATGGAAAACAAATATTCTTATATGCATCTCTTCTATTGTTACCACTGTGGTAACATCATCTCCTTGCAACTCTACTTTTGTAAGACCATTCTCTTATACAATACCACCTTTTGCGACAACACCACTTACTACTACAACGCCACTCATTGTTGCAACTCTGCAACTGCTTCTTCAGTTTGTTGCACAAACTCCTTTACCTCAATATTTTCCTACAATTTTCTACTACAAATATTTCTTCACCATTCTTTGATGGGCCAATATACGGTAGGATTTCAAGACCCATATTACAGTTGATATAATCTATTTTGTTCCCTAGGGACTACATAAATTTCTAAAAGATTATGATAAATATGAAACATTTTGGGTTCGACATGTTTCACTTTTATGAATGCTTGAGTCTAGAGTTTATGTGATATTCTTTATCTTAATTATGAATTTTGGAATGAATTTACTCATTTTTGAGACTATAGGCTAATGATGAAGCAAGTAGGTCAAATATTTGACACCTTTGTTGGCTAATCTCCATCAATGAGCAGTAACATGAGATAAAAGTGGGATCATGTTCCCTCTCAAATCTCCAAGGGAGACAATTTATTAAACCACTCAATCAACCATGATCCTCATTTGATTTATTGTTGGAAGTGTTCCAAGTGTAGGCAGGAGAAAACAAGCCCATTGAAATAAGGTTGCTTGACTCTAAGAATCAAGGAAACAATCATCCTTCGATCAAGGATTGAATGAAGGATTAGTTAGGATTTTACATTATAAGTAAGGATAGGATGGAGGTGCAAAAGGGAGAAGTTTTTCTTCAAGATGTAACACATCCACAGTGCATTCGAATTGTAGAAACATTATGTTATGAATTTGAGCTTTTGAATAAAGAAAATTGCTTTTCTATAATTGAGTATTTGGTGATTTCATTAAAGGTTCCTATGATAACCTTGAGTAGGGACCACTCAAGAAGGAACCCATTTAGTCATAGTACTCTTAATTTTTCAATAGATTTGAGTTTCTTATAGTTGTGTTGTGCAAATTACTACAACAATGTTTATTTAGTTTTGCAATTTCTTTCATATTATTTCGATTATGTAATTTCCCTTCTTGATTTACAACTTTATTATTATGGTGTTCATCATCTTGGTCTATGTCCTTTGAATATGAAAATAATCATTATTGAGTATTATTTAGTTATTGAATGATCTTATTTACACTATCTATGTTTATCTCAAAGAATAATGATAGCCACTTGCTCTATCTTAGGTTTCTTAAATTAGGATTTAAGAGTGTAGGTCACCAGCCTAAGTGGATGCACATACAAGATGTAACACACCAACCCCCTATTCCTTCTTAGGCTGGTGGTATGTTTGAATTTTGTCTTCCTCCTTAAAGTAAACACTCAGGTTCACATTGAAACCCTCTCATCCAACCTTCATATGTCGGTGAAAATCCTTCCAAGGACTCACTACAACAACTAGGGGTCTATACACCCTTAAGAGAACAACTAGAGTTACTTCTGACCACTAGATTAATGATATGTAGTGCTTCGGGCTCCTTCTCTTTAGGATAGTAGATTACCCAGGTTGATTCCTATTTAGACGATGTATTTCCAATGGACTAGTTCAGACATATCCAACGGCTCTCAGATCCAAAACTCTAGTGGCCCTGATTATATCAAAGCCTCTACCCACTCAATGATTATCATCCTCCTCTTCCATTTCTTGCTAAGAAAATCGGTGGAACTCCTAAAAAATCTACGGTCAAGATTAAATCATGTCCACTCTTTGATCGATGGTACTCATTCTCTCTCAGAATCCTCCACCATCGGAATGCATCCATTTTGGTTTCAAAAACCACTCCGAAGGCACACAATCCAACGGATCTGGTGATCCTCATTCGCCTCATTTGACAGTTAAGGTTCACTTGGAGGTTACATCGACATGATAATTAGGGTTCCAAGGCCATCCTCCCCATATCAAACCATACACGATCCAATGACTAAGATATTACATGAAACCTTCCGATGAATCAATGGTCCTATGAATCCCAAGTCTTTAGACTCCCATCTCATTCCTTCTTTCTAGATCTCTGCAACCCTTTTCCGAGAGACCTATAACTAACATCGATGGTCCATAATTCATCAATATCTCTCTCCGATGAATTAACGGTCTATGTTGACTCAAAGCATCCCTCATTGGAGTCCCCTTTCAAACCCTTTTCAAGTCACTCTGATGGAAACACCCTCCAACCGATGGACATGATTTCTCCACTCCATTAGATCGATAGTCACAAGTAATTCCAACTTAAAACACATGTTTCCTTCTAATTAATAGTCTAATTCATGAATTAACTAATCGAGGCATATTCAGGCTTAATTACTAAGGTTTTACCAAATATTCTTGGGCTCTTACCTTTACTCTAAGGCCAACTAAGGTATTCTCTCTTCAAACCTGGTTGAATATTTTCATATCCTGCAAACTTTCCATTTCAAGGTAGGATGTTTTGTTTGGATTATGGTCCCCTAGATACAAAAAGAACCTACCCATACATCATGACACCTCACTTCTAATCTCCCTTTGAATATTTTTATATCTTGCAATATTTCCATTTCAAAGGCTTGTAGTTTTCACAGGGAGACACTTTGTGTCATCACTACTCACTAGACTATTTAGGTTTCCCATTTTATTAGTGAAAACAATCATACATAATCCATTTTACTCAGGAATTCAATTATTCCTTCATTCATTCATATTCATCATTCACATAATAAACATTTCACTTTTAGCACTAAACACAAATCAGACATAGTGGGCTAAAAACACTTATCTGTTTAGTGAAATGTCAAACCAACCAACTGAATGAGAGAGGAAACCTTTCCTCCCAAGATTAGGCTATGTTACATTATTCCTTCCTACAACATGCCACCCCCGGGACAAGCCATGATACCACAAAGGGACCAATTCAGTTGGTTTACAAGTCCGAAATGGTCCAGGAAGGTTACTCTCCTTCACTCCACTAGAATCAACATAAGTTTCCCTCTTCCCATAGATCTCAATACCTCCATGAGTTTATCAAGAACCTTCCCAACTATATTTCCTATGCACAAGGAAGTCCCTTCTATGTTATATAGTCCCTCAATGTCCTCCCCTTAATAATGTCGGTTTATTTCCAGTAAGTGTCGAGCTGTGGTCCTCTGTTGCTCTAGTTTGGATCTGGATCTTCTCTATTCCAAGGTGGTCATTAACTCCATGGGAACGCTTTCTATTTTCTTCAAAATAGCTTCTCGATTCCCTATGTTACTTAAATATATGCATGTGAGTCTCCTCCTCATTGCTTCATCTATCTGTGAGTCTACAACACACTCTGTTCTCTATCGTTCCCTATGAGAACACATATTCGACGTCTCATACTGATGAAACATATTCATGGGTGTTTTCACCTTCACATCTATTATGTTCTCCCTATTCTCCTCTTCGCATATGTTGGTTTGTTTGTTATCTCCCTATGGTGATGTTTTCTCACCTTTGATCTCTTCTTCCAAACTTTTCCTTGGGATTCTTTTGACTGCTATCAGACACAACCTCCATTCAGGGGCCTAAATTCAAAGGGGAAATCTAGTGCACCCTTCTATCAATTTTTAATTGACTCTTTCCTCTTCCAAACACCAAATCTGTCAGCAGTTAAAATTGCTTAAACAACCAACCCTTCTCTCCTTAATTGATCACATGGATCTATGTAGATGTAAGTGCATCGATAGGTTATGTATTCAATTTTACAGGTGTAGGATAGAATGTTGATGAAGCTTCCTATTTTCTTCATTAAAACTTCTCAATCCCACCTCACCAATTTCCACTTGTGATATCATGGCCAATACTTCAAGACATTTCCCTCTCATTCAGTTGTATGATGTTTTCTATAAATCAAAGACATAATTACATGATTCATAATCAAACTACATGAAGTCTTAGCATAATTACAATTATGGGGGAAAATATGGTGTTACATTCCACTCCCTCTTAAAGAAACACCGTCCTTGGTGTTTAAAACACCATATATATACAATTATATACAAAAAAAATTGGGTAGGCCATTCTCATGGAATCTTCCATCTCCCATGTAGCATCATCTTCTCCAAATTTCTTCCATTGCACCTTAACCTGCATGATGGCTCGGTTCAGGAGAAATGTTTCTCTATTGTCTAGGATGCATTAAGGATCGGGTTGGAATTATCCCTCTAGTTCCATCTTTATCACAGTCCAATCAATAACATGATTATAATCACAAACATATTTCTTTAATAAATATACATGGAACACATTATGAAATCTAAAAGTAGGTGGAAAGGAAAGTCTATATGCTATTGGTCCCACTCTTTCTAGGACTTCAAATGGTCCATAGTAGTGAAGTGCTAACTTAGCATTGTTGGAGATAATTCACACACACCTAGAAATTTTTTTTCCTAAGGTTTTCCCTATGTTTATTAGTCATTATTCGGTCTCCTATATTTTAGGGAGAACATTCCTCTAGGAGAATATTTTCTTCAGTTCACGCTTTAGTTTGATTAGTTGAGTGGAGTCTAGATGCCACATTGGGATTATCACCATGCAACATTGAGATCATCACCAACTAATGCACATTTTCCTTGTGATCATCACTTGAATGGCGCATTACTCATGATTCCTTGATCTCCTCCTCACTTCAGTTTGTTTTAGTTAGTTAACTAAAGACTAATGGAATAGACTAGGTGGCAATTCACTCCCGTAACTACCTGAGAGACTAGACTAGGTGGAAATTTACTCCCTTAACTGCTGGTGTGTGTCCAAATTGCTCTAGACCACCACTATGGCACATTGGCTTCTCCTCCAATGCACATTGGTTGAGTTATACATAGTATATCATGTGTAAATTATCATTCATTCATTTGGTTAATGAGAATTCTTCGATTCTTTCTCTCCTGCTTCTATTTTCTCATATTTTATTTGCAACTATGTATGTCAATTCATAGATAGATATATTCTATGCATATTCAACACATTTACATGGTATTAGAGATGACATATTTCTAGGGAAAAGACACACCAAATTATTTTTGCAAGTACCGAATATTGAAGAAAACGAAAAAATGGAATTTCCAAAAGAATTCATTCTTACACCATACAATTTCTTTGCATGGAAGGAGAAGATGATAATGTGTTTTTGAGGATGAGGATTATATTGGTTAAACATGAACATAGAGACAAAACCAATATCGTCCATAGAAAAATCCAGGTATGTAAATCGAATGGATGAAGCGTTTGGAACAATTTGCAGTCTCATTTCTCATGAACTCCTCTTTCATATATCCTCCTGTAAAACCCCCAGTGAAGCCTGAACCACCATGGAAGGGATTTTTTGAAAATAGGATGAGATGAGGGGACACATGATTGAGGTGTAATTTCTCTCATTGGATCCAAAAACCTTCGACAATATCCAAGATTTATTTACCAAATATAAGGATTTGTTTTCATAACTCAAGGCTTAGAAGGTTGATCAATCTAAGGAGGATAAACAAATGGTTCTCACCATTCTCTCCAAAATTGGTCCAAAATACTCAGTGTTTGTATTCACATTTCATTTATTTAGGTTTGCCTCTAGATCTACTTGGACAATGCGCTCTCTTAACCGATTTATCGAGTCTCTGACACAAGAGCAAAACAAGCTTATTAATATGGGAAAAATCAACTGCCCAAAGGCATATGAACTTATTGTGCAAGATGGAAATGATCATCAATATAAAAAATCTAAAGACAAATACAAAAGGAAAGCGCATGCAAATCCAAAGAAGGAAGGGTACTCAAAACCCTTCAACGATGCCTACAGATCCAAAGGTGGAAAGGGAAGAAAAGGGGAGAAATGAACTTACTACCATAAAGGACTCCATCTAGAATCCGCATGTATGCAAAAACATATAGATATAATGACCTAAATAATTCAATAAAAAAACCTTGGAGATCGCATCCCCGAGGGTGCCAAGAAGAAGAAGCCACAAGATCATAATCCCAAGAAAGACAATTCTAGCCATGCTTTGATTGCCATCAACTCCTCTCCCGATGATTGGATCATAGATTCAGGTGCATCACACCACATGGATTCCACAAAGAAGTATATTCTTCATTGGATGCATGCAAAGGTCCTCCTATTCTGATGGGGGACAAATCTCCAGTCGAGGTCACCGACAAAGGAATAATTGAACTCACAAATGAAAGCTTCGAGAATGTGCTACACATTCCAAAAATTTTCGTCATTCTTCTCTCCGTGTATTAGATGACAAACTGACACCAGAAAGAGAGTCATATTCACACCTGATGTAGTGTATATCTATGACATGAAAACCAATTCTAGGGTTTCTACCGATGAGGTAAATCATCAATCTAGACTCTACATATTTTGTGAATTTATTGAACAAGATTCTACATTACTGCTTACCCATGTTGATGAAAGTAGTAGGATATGACACAAAAGGTTTGGGAATTTAAATTTCAGATATATGCAACAACTTAGAAAGTAGGGAATGGTTGATGGTCTACTTGACATCCACTTCTCCAAAGGAATTTGTGAGGGATGTGTTCTTGGAAAACACCCTCAAGAGAAATTTGACAAAGGAAAGACTCAGAAGGCTTCCTCTCCTTTAGATCTGATCCATAGTGACCTCATGGGCCCTTTTCCGCATCCATCAATCAATAAAGCAAGGTACGTTCTCATTTTTGTTGATGATTTCTCATGCTTCACATGGATTTTATTTCTTAGGCAAAAATTAGAGGTCTTTCAACACCTCAAATATTTCAAATCTCCTTGTTGAGACACAGTCAGGAAATAAAATCAAAGTCCTCCGAACAGATAACAGGGGAGAGTATTTCAACCATGAGATACACAATATTTTTCATCAGGTTGATATTTAGTTGTAGCACACGATTCCTTATACTCTGCAATAAAAGGAAGTTGCTAAGAAGAATAATAGATCTGTAAAAGAGATGGCATCTTGCATGGTACATGTAAAGTCACTTCCATAGAGATTATGTGATGAAGCACTTAATTGTGCAACCTACATCCAAAACAGATCTCCCCATATATCTGTAAATGATAAGGACCCCTACGAGGCTTGGAGTGGCCTCAAACTGGAAGTGACCCACTTTCGTATTTTCGGTTCACATGCATGGGCCAGGATTCCCTCTAAGAAGAGAAAGACACCTAATCCACAGAGCATAGAGTGTATCTTTGTTGGATACCCCGACGATGTGAAGGGATACAGACTCATTGATATTTCCTCAGATCGACTCATCATTGATCGTAGTGTCCAATTCGAGGAAAGTGTCTCATATATACCTTTGCAGCCACATGCAAAAAAATATTTTCTTCCACCTGTTAGAGATGATGAGCATGCACATGCCGACTCTTCTTCAGATGAGAGTTCTAATTCAGAGGATTCAGATGATCCAGATATAGAGTCAGTACAATCAGATGTAGAGTCAGTGCATCTAGATGCATATGCAGCGCTAGAGTAGAGGCCCAAGTGGGCGAAGACACTACTACATATTGAAAAATTTACGACGACCACTTGTGACGAAAGTACTCTTTCGTCGCAACATGCAAGAGAAAAAGTTCAAATTTTCTAAATCCACCCTGTATTCGTCACTATCTCGACGCATGTAATTTGACAAAATGAATATGGTCAATGTTCATCACAAGAGAGACACACCTAGTTTGTTTAAATTAATATGGTCAACGTTTGTCGCAAGAGTGACGTTTGACCCAATGTTAAAATTGACAGTTAAAAATGACAAATAAATAGGTAAAATAAATAAATATTTTTAGGTCACGGTCATCACAATTGTGACGATCGTGACCTAAAATTGGACTATAAATATCTGACGATTTTAATATGTTGCGACAATCTTGCAATAACAACGATGGTTCCGAAAGGGTATTTTTGTGCGGAAGAATGTCACATAATGTTGTTAGAGGTGGGGAAAAAAGTAAAGAGGGTGAAAAGGGTGATGGTAGATGTTATTGCCCTAGTAAAAAATGTTGCCTCAGGCGCCCCGTAAGAATTTTAATAGAAACAACTACAAAACATTGTAGGAAATATGGGCACATTGATGGCAGATTGAATGAATATCGTCCCATGGTAATTAGCTATATATTCATTATCTTTTTTTATTTTGTCAATTTTATATAAAATTATATATATATATATATATATATATATATATATATA
>ML792467.1:1081510-1095187 GCA_009831015.1 Picea engelmannii | reverse complement strand
TATATATATATATATATATATATATATATATATATATATATATATATATATATATATATATATATATATATATATATATATATATATATATATATATATTGTTTGAATGTTTATTATAGTATACACTAATTTTGCATGATTGTTTCTAATTATAAAGTTAGAGTTGCCCTCTAACTTTCCGCAGAATATTGCAACAAGTATTAGTAGAAATGATGTTGTACAAGCTGAGGAACACATTCATGATCAAGCAAATGAGGATCTCATGGAAGAAGATGATGGGACAAATCAAGTTAATGATTCCATGGAAGAAGATGATGGGCCAAATCAAATGATCCAAGATTTGTTTTCGTAGCCTGATGAACACGGGGAAAATGATGGTATTTATGATGAACCTCTATTAGAAAAGGAAAATAAACGACTTTATGAAGGATCAAGAGCAAATATTCTCTCTGCTACATTGCTGCCAGTGAACTTAAAGGTTATGAATATTTTTTCGAACACTTGTATGACACAGATACTAAGGTATGTAATATGTTTCATCTCATATTAGATATAAATGTTGATTTTTTTCTATTTGTTTTTAGTGTTAATTAATGTGTAAAATAAGAATGCAATTTTTACAATTAATATTCTTACATTAACTATTTATTTGCTATGTTGTATATTGTTAGGTGAATTTTTGTTACCATCGTCAAATATTTTACCTTGCACATATTGAGGTTTGAATGCCATTATGAAAGACATTGGAATGGATTATCAAACTATAGATGCATGTCCTAATGACCATATTATATATTATGGACAACATGCTTCAAAAATTGAATGTCCGAAGTGTCTTATCAGTAGATATCGAACCGATCAAGTAACAAAAAGGGTGCCTCGAAAAGTTCTTTGTCATTTTCCCATAATTCCATGTTTGGAGCGATTGTTCAGGTGTGAAAGTATAGCACAATTTATGGATTACCATGCACGTAACAGAAGTGGAGATGGTGTTCTTCGAATGTCTGCCGATGGTTCTACAGTTAGGGAAATTGAGGAAAAATGGGCAGATTTCAAAGATGAACCTCGTAATGTTAGGCTTTCATTGGCAGCTGACGGTGTTAATCCATTTAGAGAGCTTAGGTCTATTTACTCAGTGTGGCCTATTTTTGTTATCAAAAATAACATTCCTCCTTGGATTTCAATAAAGAGGGAGCACATAATGTTGACAATGATTGTTCCAGGTATTTGTTCACATTAATTTTTTGAATTTAATATTTTCATTTGTTTCAATTTTTGCATAATATCTTTTGTTTCTTCATTTAATTATATATATTACATGATATCATTCCTATAGTAATTATGTGTAATTTCAAACAATTAGGTAAGTACCAGGTTAAATATATGAATGTATATATCGAGCCTCTTATCGACAAGCTACTAAAGTTATGGGATGACATCACAATGTATGACATATGTAAACCAATCGGGGAGAAGAAATTTAAATTCCGTGGAATAATTTTATGGAAAATTCATGATGCCCCTGGACTAACACATTTTTGTGGTATGTAGCATTATAATATTGCTCTTTAATACTATCTAATATTTTAATGTTATCATGGTGCATGTTAACAGAGAAACAAAGCAATGATGTAAAAGAGGTCATTCAAAGAATTAAATTTCCCACAGGTTTCGCTTCAAACATAAAAAATATCTTAATGAAGAAAGGTGAATTTGGTGGGGTAAAAACACATGATTGGCATACCTTCATTAAGGTAATAATTTTGGTATACATATTTATCTATATTGGCCTTATAGATCTTTTATTTATTTTTTATTTTTTCTTTTCTACCTTGGTCGAAACAAATAATGATTCATTTTTTTGTTACAATATGTTCTACCACTATCTCTCCCAAACGACTTTGACAACGACGTCAAACAAGTTATATATGATCTTGGAAAATACATAAGGTAAGAAGTAGTTGTGATTTATATACAAAATGTCCTTTCAAATTATTGTTGTACTTAATGACACGTGTTTTACTTGTAATGTAATATATTATATCATGTTATGTTGAAACATGCTATTTTCTTGTATCATGATCTCATGTAGATGGTTGTCATTGAAAGAAATCCATGAAGATGATATAAAGTATTGGAAGAGAGAAATTCCTCGTTTGATGTGTGAAATGAAAAAGTATATACCTCCTACATTTTTCAATGCACAAGAACACTACCTCATACACCAAGTTGAGGAAATTGAAATTTGTGGACCTGTTCACACAAGGTCAATGTGGATGGTGGAGAGGCACTTGAAATCATTGAAGGCGTTGGTTAGACAAAGAGCACGTCCTAAGGGTTCTATGGTGGAGGGATATATGGTATATCAATCCATGGTGTATATTAGTCAGTATCTTCCTAAATTAGCAGTGCCAACTATGCATGCAGTGGATCACATTTGGGATGTGAACTCCATCAAAAAATTTGAACATCAGGAGCATCTGTTGGGGAAAGGTAGAATGAAAAAACTGAGAGGTAATATATTAATAATTTTGAAAATTTATATTAATAATACATATAAAGTTTCATTTTGTGTGTATATGATCATACTCATTAATATATTAATATAATTTATTTCATAAATTATAAATCTTTATAATTACCTGCATATTGTACGTTATAACTAATATTTAATATTGGTGAATTATGTTTTTTTTATTCAGTTTCCCAAGAGTGGGATGCACTACATTTATACATTACAAATAATCTTGACTGGATGAATATATGGATTGAAAGATGTAAACAACATAATGGAGGTAGGTTATCATGGCAACGACTATCTGAATTGGTTAGAGAAGCTCGCCGTAACAGAGATGCCAATGTTACACAAAGGGAAATTGATCTAGCATATGGTTTGAAAGATGGACAGGTAAGAAAATTCACCCATTTTATTCAATTATTTTATATTATATTAATGTGACTACATGTGTACTGTATTTTTCATATACTTTCGAAGTTATATAAATATATGTTAATTTATTAATTGACAATGCATCTTTTACATATCTGACATATTTCCGTTGAAGCACCACAAGGCTATGTGGTGCAATGGTCGTAAATTTCACATCAAACAATTGGATGAAACCAGGAAAACTTCTGATAGTAGGATAACTGCAGTATTCCAGGTTACTAATGTTTCCTATAGGAGTGACAGACATCCCCGAGAATCTGAAAATTGATACTATGGGTATTTAAACGATATACTTGAGTGTGACTTTAATTCATTCAAATTAGTTATGTTTGATGTCAAATGGTATAGGTTATGAATGCATGAATGTGATGAAGAAATAACTTTTATTCAACATGCCAACATATTTCCAATGATTAAAACAACGGTGTTTGAAAGAGGACATGATCACTATGTTTTTCCAAGCCAATGTGAACGCGTATTTTACTCAAATGTTCTAGGTGAAAGGGATCGGTCATTTGTTGTTAGATATGATCCAAGAGGAAGGCCAATTAAGTATACTCATTTACAGGAAGAAGATGATATTGAATATCAACTAGAAGATGATTCGACATATTAGACAGAGCCGGAAGATCACGGAGGGTCGACAGATGAAGAAGACAAAGAAGATCATGATCCAAGCGTAGGAGACAATATTTCAATTCTTGATGATGATGTCGATGAAAATATGCTAAAAAATGACATTGATGACAATGATGATATCATCAATCCTTTCAACATCGTTTCAGAACCGGATGATGATACATATGTCGAGTTTGATGAAGAAGATCAATATATAGAATAAGGATGATTACACAGATGTTGAGGTTGGATTAGGTACGTGACTATATAATGTTTTAATTTGTATGAATTATTCTCTTAATTTTAATTTACTTTTAATGTCATGGGTTAATTACATGTTTTTAAGTTTTATGCGACGTTTTTATATCCTAGGTTACATGTTGTTTAATTATTATTTGAAACCTGAAAATAGTTGCCAATATACTAAAGTACGTGGTAGAATAAAAATATCATTTAGAAACACATAATTTCATGTACCTTCACTAATTTTTGTTTTTGTAGTTTCTATGCATGAATCTTAATAGGATGTTGCTTTTGATTATTTTCTATTTTATAGATTGGGTTTTGGGGATCAATTGAGAGTGATGTGAGGGGGAGGGGAGGGTCCATGTGAGCTTCCACCTTCATGTAGTTGGACTTCTTTAGTAGAGGATAAATTATTCTTGAAACCAAGAGAATCTCTTTCATTTTTATACCATCATGATCGTATAAGATTTCATCAATATTTTTACCTATTTGAATCTTCTTAGAATTGAGATTCGTTACACAGTCGTTGAAAAAAGACAAAAGACTTATGTAGCAGATTTTAATTTGGTATTTGTGTGGGAAATTTTATGCCATTAGTATGTTTTGTAAAAAAATAATGAGGAACAAGGAACGATGAACGAGGAACGAAAATTGCACGAGGACTAGACATCAACAACATGGACTTGCGAATGGGGCCAACGTTGAATTTTTTTCAAACAGTTTCTGTATGCACTGAAATTTTTCATGGATAGAATATTGGCATGCCTTAACGATATGGGAGGGTTTTTTGACTCAAATTTGAGTGACACACCCACTTTATTCCACCATCAATTCATCATGTAAACCATAAAACCTAATTTTCTTTTAGAGTACCCAATTTGGTTGACGCAAGTTTTAGGCTTTCGTCGGTGTTTATTCATTTTCCTTTCAGGTTCTACATTAATGTATATACAATGTATCTGCGTCATAGTGGTGATGAAAAATCCCTCTATTTCGTTGATTTCTTAATCAACACTGGATCAAGATACTAGAGGCAGACAATAGTGACATGTGAATGGGGCTAACGTTGAAATATTTTCAAACTGTATCTATATGCATTGAAATTTGACTTGGATAGACTAATCACATTCCTTAACGATATGGAAGGGTTTCTAAACTCAAATTTGACTGACACACCCTCTTTATTCCATCATCAATTCATCATGGAAACCATAAACCCAATTTTTCATATGTTCTAGTAGATATGTTAATGATTCCAAGTTTCATATTTGTATTTGACTGAAGGTCCAGCTAGCTTGCAAAGTATCAAATTGAGATTTCAAGTTGATAAACCAAATATGAAATGAATCCGAGCATCATTTGATATCGTCGCAAGAGATACAAATGTAAATAATCTTGTGATGAATTTGCTATACTATTGACGAAAAAAGTTCGTCGATAGTATAGCTAATTCGTCGCAAGAATATTGTGTCTAATTTGAATGGTGTTACATGGTTTGCAAGGAGCGTAGGTCTTATATTATGGTGCAATGTAGTCTAGTTTATAAGAACAATCTCTATACCAAACCTCAAAATGGATAGTACCATATCTTGTTCATAAGACAAATATTCTTGGTATGTTTCCTTTGTGGATATGGTGGCTCAAGCCCTCAGTACACATGATGCCTTACAATGAAATGTAGCAATTTTACTATTGAATTATGATAGTGTTATGTCACCCATGGTTAAGGAAAGAACTTAAGGTTCTTAGGTCCTATTTGAATCTTCTTAGAATTGAGATTCGTTACATAGTCGTTGAAAAAAGACAAAAGACTTATGTAGCGGATATTAATTTGGTCTTTCTGTGGGACATTTTATGCCATTAGGAACAATGAACGATGAAAAAAAATTGTATGAGGACTAGACACCGGCAACAACGACCTGCAAATGGGGCCACCGTTGAAATTTTTAAATCAAGTAAAACACAATAGCATTACCTACAACAAAATGTAAACTTAAAGCTCATACCAAAAATTACTTGAAAAGAATGAAAAAGGAGAAGTGTACTAGCTTAGCAAAGGGGGCCCTCTAGTGCTTCACTTGTACACCTAGAGTTGTCTCAGTTAATAAGGAACTTCCAGCTGCATTCACATAATCATCTCATAAACATCATCAAGAACAAAACACCAAACTGATCTCAAGACTGAAAATTCAGAGTTTTCTTCATTAACATAAAATGTCATACTAGCCCATGTCTTGAAGTATTTATACAAAAATTTTGTAACTGAAAATACTAAAAAGACTCCTAATCTGAAGATGAGATCCACAAAATATACTAAGAAGGTCGAATCCCTCCTTCAAATCCACAAAATATGCACAAATCCCAAGAAAATCTAAAATTGTCCATAATTTTTTGCTAAAACACGGTATTTTCTGTTGAATTGGCCCTATTTGACCAGCGTTGACCAGACACCTGGAAAGCTCAGATATTGAACCTGATAGATATTCATCCATCCTTGTACATCAAGGACCATGACACATGCCTTTGATTTCTCCCAGCTATCCTAAAAGTACACGAACCTTGGAGCAATTACGAGATTTAGTCAAATCCTGTAATTTCTGATAAATTTTTAATTTTAATGCTAAAAATTCAAAAATTCAATTCTTAAGCTAAGGAATGATAAAATTAACTTGCATAGGTTGTTTTATAGAAAATATGGAATAAAATGAAGGCAAAATGGATGGTTTTGGAGACAAAAGTATGATTTGTGAAGTGAAAATAAGCATAAAATGGTACCCAACATCTCCCCCAAGAGGAAGACTTTGCATGTCCTCATGCACAAAAAATGTTCTTGAACTCCTGTCAATAGTCTTTTKCCACCTCTACTGCTTGAAATATTGTATCCACATTGGCTTGAGATGTATGAAGAACTTTTAACCTCTTATATTTTGCCTTGTATGCTTTCTTTTGTTGAAGCCATTTGTATGCTTGTTCGAAGATCAATTTGTTTCTCTTTTGAAGCTTGTTTTACTTCTTATTTAGTTTTTCATTTTCCTCATGAGTTTTATGGCTTTGAGTCAAATAAAAACCTTAATGGTGGTACAGTAACCAACTAAGCCAAGAGGTGAACATTTTTTAGGATCATAGAAACTAGGTATTAAGAGTTAGGGGAAATAGGTGTTAGAGGTTAATGATTTTAAGTATAAGAAATTATATTTAGGAGTTATAGGTTAGAGATGTTATGAGTTAGAGTATTTAGGGATGAAGTATTATAAGTCTTATATATGTTAGCAGTTCAACATTATAGGGGCCATGGTATTAGGAGGTATACAAGTTATAAATGTTAGGAGTTATAGGGATTATATAGGTTAGGGGTTACAAGAACTAATGGATAGAGGGGTTAGGGGTAGTAAAGCTATTAGGGTTTTAAGGTAGTAGTAGTTAAGGGTGAGGTTAATACCTCCTGCAACTACCATAATATAAATAGTTAGGGATTGAGTATTATGGATCTTATAAATGTTAGCAGTTTGACGATGCTATGGTATTAGGAAGTATAATGATTATAATCATTAGGAGTTATATGGCTTATATAGGTGAGGGGATACAAAATTTGTTTGAAGATGCTATCATATTAGGAGGTATAATGGTTATACTCATTAGGAGTTATATGGATTATACAGGTGAGGGGTTACAAAAGTTGTTGGATAAAGGGGTTTGGGGTAATAAAGTTCTTAGGGTTTTAATTTAGTAGGGGTTAAGGGTTATATCATGATCATTGTTAAAGGAGAGAATGATTATTTGTGTTAGGGATTATGGGATAAGGAGTTATATACATGGGTTATAGAGGTTAGGATATATATTGGCTTTGAATTGGGGGTTATAGGTTAAGGGACATATGGGTTATAAATAATAAGGCTTATCTAGGGTTCATATCAAATATGTGATATGTTTTGGAGATAATAGGGATCATGCATTATAAGGGTTATAGAGGTTGCATGTGATAGAATTTTCAAGTTTGGTGTTAAATGGCTCAGGGGTTAAAAGTGTTAGTTATTTATGGTTATATTGCTTTTCGGTGATTTGGGTTAGAATTTATGGGTTTTGTAAGGATAAATGGTTATAGGTTAGGAGATATATGTTGGGCTCCAATCTAATGATGTAAATTAGAGTGTATTTTATTGTCCATCCAGTGTTTGTAAGACTTAGAGACACATCCAAAATGTATGGACTTAGAAATAAATTTAGTTCTTTAAATAAAAATAATTCAAAAGATAATCTAAGTGTTTAGTATGAAAGAAACGCTAAGCTTCTTTAAACAAGGTGTATTCATAGATCTCTTACCATTAATCAACAAGCTAAAGTAAAAGCATTCAACTAAATTTAAGCATTCAAATCAGTAAGCATTCAAACTAGTTTAGAGGCTTGTAAATGTCAGAAAGACTAAACCCTTTTACAAGAGATGCATTATTTTCTTTCCCACATTCATTAGCAACATAAGTAATTTTTAATTCAAGTAAAACACAACAACATTACCTACAACAAAATGTAAACTTAAAGCTCATACCAAAATTTACTTGAAAAGAATGAAAAAAGAGAAGTGTACTAGCTTGGTAAAGGGGGCCCTCCAGTGCTTCACTTGTACACCTAGAGTTGTCTCAGTTAAGAAGGAACTTCCAACAACATTCACATAATCATCTCATAAAAATCATCAAGAACAAAACACCAAACTGATCTTAGACTGAAAATTCATAGTTTTCTTCATTAACATAAGATGTCATACTAGTCCATGTCTTGAAGTATTTATACAAAAAGTTTGTAACTGAAAATAATAAAAAGACTCCTAATCTGAGAATGAGATCCGCAAAATATACTAATAAGGTCAAATCCATCCTTCAAATCCACAAAATATGCACAAATTCCAAGAAAATCTAAAATTGTCCATAATTTTCTGTTAAAACAGGGTATTTTCTGCTGAAGTAGCCCTGTTTGACTAGTGTTGACCAGACACCTGGAAAGATCAGATGTTGAACTTGATAGATATTCATCCATCCTTTTACATCAAGGATCATGAAACATGTCTTTGATTTCTCCCAGCTGTCCTAAAAGTACACGAACCTTGGAGCAATTACGGGATTTAGTCAAATCCTGTAATTTCTGATAAATTTTTAATTTTAATGCTAGAAATTCAAAAATTCAATTCTTAAGCTAAGGAATGATAAATGTACCTTTCATAGGTTGTTTTATGGAAAATTTGGAATAAAATGAATGCAAAATGGATGGTTTTGGAGACAAAAGTATGATTTGTGAAGTGAAAATAAGCATAAAATGGTACCCAACATCTCCCCCAAGAGGAAGACTTTGCATGTCCTCATGCACAAAAAATGTTCTTGGACTCCTATCAATAATATTCTGCCACCTCTGCTGTCTGCAATGATGTATCTACATTGGCTTGAGTTGTATGAAGAACTTTTGAAACTTGTTATATTTTGCCTTGTATGCTTGCTTTTGATGAAGCCATTTGTATGCTTGTTTGGAGATCCGTTTGTTTCTCTTTTGAAGATTATTTTTCTTCTTCTTTAGTTTTTCATTTTCCTCATGATTTTTATGGCTTTGATTCCTCAACATTTCATTTTCTGTTTTCAAGTATCTTTCCAGGACCTCTATTTCTTTGATCTTTTTTATTTTCTTGTCTTTCTTATCAAGCCCTGATGTGGACCCACCAACCATTTCTTCTACTTTCTGTGGTGATTGAGTTTCATCTTTCATGTCTTCAATTAATTGTTTCACCTCTTCTCTCATTTTCTCATATGCGGAAGTCTCTTGTTTTTCAAAATCATCATCTTATAATGATTGTGCTTTCCTTGCCTCTTTTTGTTTCTCCAAAGTCTGAATGTGTGCATACTGTGCTTGTTGTGCTTCATCATCACTTTCTTTTATTTGTCCTTTTTAGACTTGTTGTATTTTTCTTGATTTCCATTCATATGTGGTGAAAATCTTATCTTTTTCTTGGAATTCTTTTTCCATTTTCACCATACTTCTTGTTCTTCTCCTCCCCATAGGCTGTTTTGAGCTTGTTGCCTTGGGGTGTTTCATTTCCTCCTCATCATATGTCACAATCAAGATTTGTTCTTCTTCTATTTTCTCTTCCACTGTTTCAAAACCATTTCCAATGATAAACTACTACCATGACAAGTTCTGTTTTTGTAGTTCATGTGTGATGATCGTTTTGATGAAGCCATAGTGGTATAAACTCTTTTCTGTATTCCTCCCTTGTTTTTGAACAACCTTAGCCATCTTAGATAGGATTTGTAGTAGAAACTAGGGCATGTTAATTTCACAATCACTCTTTAAATGTTGCAACAATTTGATGTGATACATGTAGACAATACTAAACCTTCCTTCACAAGTAATAAATTTCTGGATGAGATAGGCTAATTCATCCCAAGGATGAATCAACCAACTTCTTGGAATTCCTTTTTTCCAATTTACTACTGCAATCCTAGATATGGATACAAAAGGTGCCCATGATTTTCCTTTAAAGTGTTTAGTTTTGAAGTATCTTTCTCTAGTTTGAGGTAATTCGGTGATCTGTGCAATTACATCTTCAGAAATTCTAATGGTGATGTTACCAACAGTGTCCCTTTCCCCATTAAATGAACAAGCAAACTCTAAAGCAACCTTTTCACAATATCCATCAAACTTCTCAAAGAAAGATATCCACTGATTTTTTTCAATAATTTCTAGACAGTCTTTGTGAGTTTCTGATGGATCAAACTTCTCTGGTTCATACCTAGACACCATTCTTTCAATTTTTAAAGAGAAAGACCTTGAAAAATATTTCACTGCTTATACAAAAAGGAGGTGTATCCTTGTCCAAAAAAAATTCAACCCTATATATTCTTCAATCAACTATTTTGATTTCTTCAAACTTGCAGACTCTATTTTAATTCAATTATGTGAATGTTCTTTTAACAAGAATTTTCTGTTCAAATGAAACAAAGAAAATCTCATTTTTTAATTTCTAAACTTCTCTCTGTTAATTTCAATCATAAATTTCTTGATGAAAGGGCATACGTGGCAATTCAATTTGAAATTTAAAAGCTTCTATGCCTTCTTGTTGAAACCCAACTCTGTTTTTCTTCTTACAATCACCCTCTGCTAGAAATGAATTTTTTTTGTTCTCAAAACGTTCCCCAGGAAGTTGAAATTGGCACTTAAATTAACAATTCTTAACATTTAATTCAAACTTACCTTCCCTAGCCGACTCCTTCTTGAACATGTTCTCTTCTCCTTGGTTTATGCATTTACCTCTCACGCATTTCCTCAATGCCATGATTTATCCATAGGGCGAAAATGGTGTATGTTGACAGTGAAATTGTCAACATACAGTTCGTTGTTTATCAGAAATTTTGGGCTGGGTAGACGTAGGAAGGAACACGTCTGAGCGAGGAGGTAAGCTATAATGCAGGAACATGTCAGCAGTTCGAATTTGGGGAGCGTCTAAGTGGAACAACAGTATATGGAAAGAGGTGAAGCTACAACATTTTTAGGAAAGAGGAAAAAAAACATTGTGGAGGAAAATGAGAATGAGAGTGTTGACTTCAGGAGAAAAAATGACTTTTTTTGAGGGAATAAGCATTCTTAACAAGGGTATTATGGTAGAAATGCATTTGTACAATCTCTAAAATGAGCACTCATTGTTGAAAATGACCTGTCATCATACCTCTTTCACGTATGAAATTTCACTTTCTTTTCTTGCAATCATCACAGGAAATGGTGTTCATCTTATGAATCCACTTTGACTTATAGCTCCATGATTTATTTTCCTTTGAATAACCATTCAACTTATAACTCCAAATGTATTTTCCTTATGACCCCTATTTTCATTTTGAAGCAAACAACAACTTATAATGTCTCCACATATATGTCTCCATAAAATAGAGCATTGTACAATTGACATATTCAAAACAATGTGTTTGTATAATCAGTTTGATAACTTGTTTTGAAAATATTGTAAAGATTTTTAGGTTGGAAACCATAAAAATATTTACAAGAATAACCTTCTTTCTAATAATGCTCTTGTTGTTTGATTTCAAAAATCTAATTTCTCCTTATAGGTCCCTTGGAGACCAAATTGGTTTCTTTGAGTACTCTTTTTGATGCTTTGAGGGTATATGAAGTGATGAAGAGATAGTGTAGGGGAAGGGAAAGGTGTTTATCATTGCTAGCTTATGAAGAATTTTCCAAATTTTTAAAGCATTAAAAAGAAAAATTTATACTAACTTGTTTGTTGCTCCTTGTGTTGGTGATGTTGCTTGGTTGAAGCTGGCTAGAATGTTGCTGCAATTCTTCACTTGTGACAAATTTGATGAGGTTCTTCTTAGATTCCTTTTCTTAGTATCTTCCTTAGGTCCTTCTTCTATGATGAATGCATTGTGTTTTCTCAGGTTTCTTGCTGGAATATACTTCTTCAGGTCCCTCTGCTGGATGTGCTTCTTTAGGTCACTCTGCTGGAGTATATGCTTCATAACCAGTGATGTAGTGACAAAATTTATTCACAGCATGTACTATTTCCAACATTTCCTTCCCAGTGACTGTGTAATTCAATTATGTAGGGGTTAAATTCTTGTTAATGAAGTAAATAGCATAAGTCATAAGATTTTCTTTTTGACCCAATGATAGCCCTATTGCAGTATTTGATGCATTTGTAGAGATGTGAAATGGCAAAGCCCAGTTAGGCACTCTTAAGATAGGTGATGTTGATAGCTTTTCCTTGAGTTTCTGAAAGGCAGTTTGACAATTAGTATCCCAATGAAAATGTACATCTTTTGCAAGTAATTTGAATAATGGAAAAGCTATTTTACTAAAATTTTCAATGAATCTTCGGTAATAGCCTGCATATCCAAGAAAACTTCTCACATCCTTCTGACTGATAGGTTCTGATAGGTTCAGAATGATTTTTATTTTTGTAGGATACACTATAATTTCTGATGATGAAATATGATGACCCAATACTATTCCTTCAGTTAATATCATGAAACATTTTTCATTGATGAGAGACAAATTTGTTTCTATGCATCTTTTTAGGACATTTTCCAATTTTTTCAAGGAATCATCAAAACTATTACCATACACAAAAAAATAATCCATGTATACCTCTACACATTCATGTATTAAATGAACAAAAATACATGTATTAAATCAGAAAATCTAAAACTATTCATAATTTTCTGCTAAAACAGGGTATTTTCTGTTGAAGTGGCCATGTTTGACCAACGTTGACCAGACACCTGGAAAGATCAGATCTCGAACCTGGTAGATATTCATCCATCCTTGTACATCAAGGATCATGACACATGTCTCTGATTTCTCCTAGCTGTCCTGAAAGTACACGAACCTTGTATCAAATACGAGATTTAGTCAAATCCTGTAATTTTTGATAAATTTTTAATTTTAATGCTGAAAATTCAAAAATTCAATTATTAAGCTAAGGAATGATAAATGTACCTTGCATAGGTTGTTTTATGTAAAATATGGAATAAGATGAAGGCAAAATGGATGGTTTTGGAGACAAAAGTATGATTTGTGAAGTGAAAATAAGCATAAAATGGTACCCAACAATATATATGGGTTATAAGTTATAATGTTTTAGGCTTATGGATTATAAGTATTAGGGGTTATAGTACTTTGGGGTTAAGGTTCAAGGTTGAGAGGAGTTTTAGGGTTTATCATAAACATGGTTTAGAGGTTATGGGACATGGATTATAGGTTTTAGGTGTTAGGATTTATTGGGGTTAAGTGTTAGAATAAGGTTTAAGATAATATGGATGATATGGGTTGTTAGGTGATGGAAGTTAGGGGTTTTAGTTGACTAAGGGTTTGGG
>ML792467.1:932042-1016745 GCA_009831015.1 Picea engelmannii | reverse complement strand
GTCCTCTAGGGTTTGTTATGTCAAAACCCTCAAAACCCCCAATATTGGGCTCACTAGCTAGAAGCCAGAAATAAAAAAGATAAACATACATGAATGAATGAGAAGAGGTCCTTGCCTTTCCTTTATACTTTTTGGCTCACCTTTTCCCTCCAAAGTGACTTTCATTTTATTAATATGTAATTAATTAATTAAATCACTTTAATTAATTAATTAACCTTTTTACCTTTGAAAAGATCCTTATCTCTCCTTGTGGCTTCCCTGGCCACTGAAAGTCACTTCTAGCCATCCCATCCTGTAGTGCTTCTCCTCCTGATTCCAATGAGCTATTACACTGAGAGGTTCCTCCAAGTAATGTGCCCAAAATGACCTCTTCAGTGAATTCCATTGACTTATAGCTCAAAATAGTCAAAATCATGGAAATCGTCGGAATGCAACGAAACCAAAGCCAACCTGTGAGGAATGGCTCATAATGATGGAATATGATCATCAATGCAATATGGAGCCCACAATGCCTCTCAAATACCCATGTACTTTTTCTAGCACCCATCTAGCTACGCTGATCATCATAAATCTCTGCCCTGTGATGATGTCCCCAAGTGGGGACATTACATGTAATGATGCATATAATGCATTGACATTATGGGTACTTTTTCATCTGATAATATACACAAGGTTATTTCTATGGCTTGTATATATCTGTGAATGTAATTTTTTTATACACTTACTGATAGTTTCATCTTCTCTTACAAGACTTGGTATATATTGATTCAATACTCCTTGATTCAAGACGTGAGAATGCAAGAAAGACCTGGTGCCTTGTGCTTGGGCTATGGATTCTAGGCAACAAATAGAACTTGAATATGCAATATACAACTTCCAAAATCTTGTGACATGATATATGCAACTTTGAAAGTCTTGTGACATGTGACATGTGGCAAACATCTTTTTCCAAGCCATGTGCAAACTTTAAACTTGGTGCAACATGCAAAAAGAAATTTTTGGGAAGATGCAATAATAAGTTTTAAGGATTAAACATGAGGGGTTGGAAATGACCATGTCAATCATTTTATAATATTTTTTTAGAGCATTACCCTTGTTTTCATTGTGTCTCACATGACAAAGAACATTACCATTCTTTTCATTGTGTCATGGACATGGTATTGCTACTCAACATTGCCTCAAAGCCTACTTTTTCATTCCTCTATGATATGTACAATTATGTTGAACCTTCCACAAATCATTGTGAGCAGAAAAATAAGCCAAGGACAGGAACCCAAGGATTTCAATGTTAAGGTCTTGTGATCCCACAAGGTGGGATACAAAGAGGAATTGTTTCCATGCATAAGCATGCTAAATACCTTGATTGAGAATGTGGATGTAACAAGTTGAACATTGAAATCATAGAGCGATGACATAATTGAGCAATATGGCATTGATACTCTTCAAAGGATGTATGAGTTCTCACCTCCCACAATGTCAGTAAGCCTTTGGTGGTTGCAAAATTTTAGCAAAATGCATGATCTTTATAACATTGTGAAGGCATGGTGGCTTTTATTTAGGCCATTCCAAACTACCACAAGTAAGGTACACTATGGCATAGTATGTGGCATATTATGCTCTCCCTTAACATTTTTGTTTTCCAATGGTCAATGTTCATAACACCTATTCATAGGACTTGGTGATGTATAATGTTGGTTGGAGTTAGTGATTGATTCAATCAACATTGACAACAATATTGATAAATCAGATGGCATGAAAAATGTGAGCTCCACCTGCATACTTACCCTTCAAAATCCCAACTGCATACTTATCATTCATATAAATATTATTAGAATGAGATCTTACAAGCACACTAGATCAATTCAATCCATCTACCATTAATAAACAAACTTTTAACTCACCCATGAGATCAAACCATAATAATAGTGTTAGAAGGAAGTTACCCTCTAGGCCTAGACATAGATTCATATGCACATTACACCCACTAAACTCCATTCTCAAATATAATGGAACCGATTGAGCTCCAGATAAACCTCCTCTTCTTGTATGTGATGGACATTCTATGGAAATCACATAAAGTGTGATGAACAACATGACAATAGCTGTACTAAAAGGGTATTTTTTCATAGTACACCTCATGAGAGCACCTCTTCTCTTGACATTATATAACTCATGGTAGGATTAGTAGATCCTACCATATAGTATAGTGACATCAACATTGTATAAATTAGTTAGAAACATGCAATTATTAGAGAGTAATTCACAACAAGTTCATATATATCCACGTCATCATGGTGATTTTAGCAAGTCATCTTGTTGAGGCATGGACCAATCATAGGTTGCCACATATCATTGATGATGTAATCAATTTAGAGTTAAGGAGACAAGTGATACCTTCAGGAGATGACACATGACATTCTTGCACATATGGATTAAAAATATATGTCATTCTCTTTTTCATCAAAATATATCTAAGTGTTGACTTCAAGATTTGAAGTGAAGTTTAAATGGATTTCATATAAATTTTGTGCTAGTTGAGTTGATCATCCTTCACATATAATGTTTTAGGATTTGGCATGGTTTTCTCCATGGGATTGACACATCTCTTAATTGAATTTAATAAAAWTTTAAGTTTCAACATACATATGGATTCAATAMTTTATGTTTTGTAGATTGCATGACCTTTGGAATAGACCCACATTTATTTATGGAGGATTTAATAACACTTTAGGTCTAGAAATAACTAGGTGAATTTAAAATATTGAAACAAATAAAACATAACTTGAATATGTCATTTCTAACAAACCATCTTGAAATTTGGTTTTKTTCACTTAGTTTCCTTCCATAAACATATATCCTATACTCTACCATTTGGTATTTGCTTRCCTCTAGACCAAATAATTCTTGTTTTGTCAGATCAACAAGAAAAAAACCTTGAAGTTGAATGAGACTATTTTAGCACACAATGAATTCCATATGGTTAATGATTGTATTTGAATCTCTCACTACAACCAACGTTTGAGCACATGAACCTTTAGAAATTTTCAATTCTTTCCAAAGTGCATAAGTTTTTTCTTGGTTGTTAGAAAAAACACCAAGTCCCCATGCAAAAGAAGTTTCAATTGTTCCTCCAAGGTCCATGATGACACCCCCTCCCCTACCCATCTCTGGAGTATGAAGAAGCAATTCCAAACTTTTGTGGGATGATTTTAATGGAAAAATAATTGAAGAGGTATGGGCTTATGCAATGGTTATCAAGCATCCAAGGACTCCATCAGCCCTCCTAAGCTACATGCTCCATTGGTTCCACTCCACTTACTAAGCCACATGCTCCATTGGTTCCACTCCAATTACATGAACACTATCGCAACCAAGGCATCCCCAAGTCAAATACATGCCTCCATGAAAGAATCCAAGATACCCTATGTTGTCTAGGGCTCAATTCCCTCCTCTAGAATGTCAATGCTTCTTTTCCAATGTAGGGAATCCTCCCAAGAAAGAAACCAATATAAATTTGGCCAACATAAATAATGTCCCAATTTATCTAATTATCTCCAACACTCCAAGGATGAATGTAATGCAAGCATTCAACTAAGGTTAGTCAACCACTAATTAAACCACCTCCAATGTGCAAATCCATCTCAAACCATCCAAGGGATAATCATACACCATGTACCCCAAATCTCATGAAGCACCCGCAAACATGGTGTAAACACTCTTAGAGTAACCTCGAAAGCTAACACAACTCCTATGACTTTGTTGAACTTGTTAGATAGTTTTCTAAATTGATAATGATAATTCTTATAACACAACCCCTATGAATTTGTTGAACTTGTTAGATAGTTTGCTAAATTGATAATGAGAATGCCTATTTCCTAAATTTTCTTTGATGGAACATCCATAGCTACTTTTACCTATGGAAGAGAATCAATTTAGTGGATGGTCCTTATAGAACAAATACACGTGGTGTTATGATATACATTTATCATGAAATTTGATTTAATCTTACTAGTTCCCTTTATTTTTCTTAAGACATGGTTGCTATTTTTCAAGGTGCCCAATGTTAACTAGATTTTCCTATGCGTCTACCAAAATTATAGAACCTAGAATTAGCAAAATTACAAAGATTCCTATCAAACCTAGTGGATATTCATGTTGACCTTCTTATAGAGTTAGTTGAATTTCATGGACTCCTATATAATTTGATCCCAATGATGTCGATACCAATAACATTTTTTAGTCATGGTATTTTCTCCCTTGTTTCTATTTGCATTGGGATTTTGGCGACCATGACATGTTTGTATTGAAAAAAGTTCACTTTATTCTACATTGAACCTATATTACTATTTTGAAGAAATACCATAATTGTTTTGAATTATGTCAAAATTGTAGTTGAGTCATTCATATTTATAGTTAAGGCTTTTGTTTATATATTTTCATTGATATCAAATCCTATGTGCCCATATGTGTATGGATTTATCTCTATACAAATTAAATACCATATCTAGTCTACTTTGACAAACGAATGTGGTTCTTTTTATTTTTGTGAGAGAAGTACTTTAGTGAATGGATTTTATAGTTATTTCCTTCTACTTATAGGTTTTGTTTGGTATGAAATCTTATATGGCTAGAAGCATATTGGTTTATGTCTATAAAAGTTAAAAAAGAAAAAAGAAAAAAAAACGTATGTCTACTTTGAAAAAAATAGCACACTTCTTTTTATTTGTGTGATATAAGTATTTTAGTAGATCACCATATAGTTATTTCCTTGTACTTACTTGAAAGTGAAGTTGTAAAGATCTTGTAGAAAACCCATGTTATTGTAGCATGGTTGGATATTCTCATAAATAAACATGTTAGAATACAACTATACATAAACAAAATATATAGCTTCATTATAGAAGGTGTACAACTAGATTATGAAATGTTAGAGCTAATTTCAAGAGATATTCGTCATAGATAAACTTTTAGTATCGAAAGAGGGATATGCATATAAATAATGTCATTGTTTTCTATTGATAGTTATTAATATGGTAATGATAATATGCAATTGCCACATAAAATTATGAAAGCCTTGTGTAGCAAATATTGTACAAAATACGTTGTTCCAAAACTATGTTCCACTCAATGATATCATTATTCTTTTGCACAGATACATTCATGGTTACTTATAGCTAACATAACTTGTCAACTGTGACTTTTATTCTAGAATGGTGGTTTCCTTAGATCATTATTGTAATTACATGATAAACACTTGAACAAATAAATGATAAACAAGAAACCAAAAACCTCATGGTTAAGTCCAAGCTACCACCAAGTTAATGCCCTAAAGTGTAGTCAATGCAATGAGAAGTAGGAAAGCTCCATGTTAATGTTACTTGCTACCAATTTTATGAAATCAACTTAATCAACATATTGAATGCATATGGAAATATGATTTCTTTGGAGGATTATCATAGTTCTTTGTTGAGAGAAGTAGTTTAGTGAACATTCATTACATTTATTTCCCTTTGGTACTGGAGGATGAATATTTTAGGATCTACCAGAAAATGCAAGTTAATGTAGCATTCATGAATTGTACATTTATTTCCCTTTGGTACTTGAGCATGAATATTTTAGGATCTTATAGAAAATGCATGTTAATGTAGCATTCATGAATTGTCTTGTAAAACATTATGTTAGTACTAAATACACTTATGCACATATATATACATAAAGAGAATATATACCTTCAATATTGAGAGAATACAATTAGCCCAAAAATAATTTTTTTTTTTTTTTAATAAATAATTTTCGTCTCAATTTCGACGATCATGCAAATTCCTGTGACGAATTTGCTATATAAAAAATAAAATATGTCGTCGCAATTTCTACGACAACAAAAATTCATGCAACGAATTTGCTATATAAAAAAGAAAATATGTTGTTGCAATTTTGATGACAATAAAAATTCCTACGACGAATTTTCTATATAAAACAAGAAAAATTGTCGTCGCAATGTCGTCGGCAATAAAAATTCCTACAACAAATTTTCTATATAAATCAAGAAACATTGTCGTTGCAATTGCGACGACAACAATAATCCTACGTCGAATTTTCTATATAACCAAGAAATTTTGTTGTCTCAATTTCGACAATAATAAAAAATCCTGCGACGAATTTGCTATATAGACCACGAAAAATTGTCATCGCAATTGCGACAAACATTTGGTTTCACTTAGTTTGCCTATATTGTCGTATAGGCAATGATATTTCTTTTTTTTTCGCAATTGTGAGAAGTTCCCTATGGTCATCGCGCTTGCGACATTAATTGAAAATGTCAAAATTGCCACGTTCTATGATGCGATGTTTGAGAGACTCAAGATTTGTCAAAATATCCACAACATAATGTCGCAAGAGCATCGAAATAGACGTCGCAAAATGACCCAAATTTGCTAGTGATACTACTCTTCAGGATGCATGAAATCTTGTTGGAGATCAAGCTGATACTAGGAGGACTCAATCTATTTTCGAGGAGCCTCCCCTTGAATGCACTACCATTGAACTGATGCCACCCAAACATCTTTTCTTGGTTCATTCTTCAGATCCCCAGTCTTATGGGGAGGCTACTGGAAATCCATTTTGGGAATCCACCATGCAGGAGGAGTAAAAATCCCTCCTCGAGAACTAGACTTGGGATCTAGTTCCCCTTCCTTCCTCCAGGAAGGAAACTTGCCAGGCGAAGATGGGTCTACAGGTCTAAGAGCACAACATATGGAAATATTAGTGATACAAATCCAGGCTAGTTGCTAAAGGATTTCAATAGGTGCATGGAATTGACTATGATGAGACCTTCACTCCAGTAGTGAAGATGGATTCCATATGTTTGGAACATTCCATTGCAACAACCAAAGGATGGGAAGTCCATCATATGGATGTGAAGAATGCATTTCTTCACGGAGATCTCTATGATGAGATCTATATGGAGCAGCCATGGGGATTTAAGTAGGATTCATCTTTGGTCTGTTGACTGAAGAAGTCTCTTTATGGCCTCAAGCAGGCTCCTAGGGCAGGGTTTTCCAAGATGGAATCCTAACTGTTGTCACAGAACTTTGTATGTTGTAAGTTAGACCCAAATGTTTTCATGCTGAAGATGATTGATTCACTTCTACTCCTAGTTATGTATGTGGATGATTTGTTGATCATCGGTTGCTCGAATTTAGCGATTGCTGCAGTTAAGAGGATTCTGCATGACAGGTTCTTGATGATGGACATGGGTCTACTACATTTATTCCTTGGAGTTGAGATCATTCAGGATGCATCAGGCATCAAATTGTCTCAGGACAAGTATGCACGAGATCTCCTTGAGAGATTTCACATGACAGACTGCAAGTCTTCCTCGACTCCTTTCCTATTAGGAGTCAGACTTGAGTATGGAGGGGACACTCCACTAGTTGACAAAACACTATATAGATAGCTAGTGGGGAGCTTGTTGTATCTCACACACTCCAAACTAGACCTCTCCTATGCAGTTGCAGCAATCTCTAGGTTCATGCAGGAGCCGCATGAACTACATTGGATGGATGAAAAGCGTATCCTTCGATACGTACATGGAACCATCACCTTTGTAATTCACTATTAAGAAGAATCTACATTGGACCTCATCGGGTTCACTAATTCTTACTGGGCCAGTGATAACATTGATCGCAAGTCCACATATGGTTACTCACTCAATCTTGGTTCTGGGCATATCTGTTGGTCGAGAAAGAAGCAAGTTGTTATTGCTCTATATTCAGTGCAAGTAGAGTAGAAAGGGGTAGTTAACATAGCCATTCAGGCTATGTAGCTACAACATTTTCTCCTTGATTTGGGAATTCAGTTTCATCGGTCGATCATCATCTGGTGTGACAACCAAAGCACTTTGAAGTTCTGCAGAGATTGAGTTCAAAGGCAGTGGACGAAGAACTTCGAGATCCAAATGCACTAAATCCAGGACTTAGTACACGAGAGGATCATCAACCTACAATTTTTTTCTTCAACATAATAGATTTCATACATCTTCACCAAGACCTTCACTGAGCAAAAGTTCCATTCTCTACACAGTCTTCTTGGAGTGAAGGAAACATTTTCCTAGCAACTGTCAGTTATTCTTTTTACATACATTGTACTTTGAGGGGGGGGGAGGGTTTCCCATGAGGTTTTCCCTATTTCCTTGTTTATTTCCATGTATATTTTGTATTTGGGTACCTAACATGGATGTTATAGCCCTAAAATTCCATACTCATGCATACATGGCATTGGCCCTCTTACTTGCATAATTTTCCAAATCACCACTGAGGAAATCTACTTAAAAAACCATTTTTTAGAGCATGTACGTGCCCTACACCACTACATCCCACGTACATATGATTTTTTCATGCTAGAAAACCTGTGTACATATGCTTGATGCACAATACACAACCTGCATATGCCTCCAAAAGTTGCAAAAATTAAAAAGTTGTAAGGAATTCAGTGGAATTCATGGGCTATTGGAGGTTTCCCAACCAACTCACCTGCTATAGCCCATCCCCAAACTAAATAACCATCCTTTTGTCATATAAAAAGAGGTTTTGGGGTCTCATTTCACAACCAATCATAAGAACAGTGAAACTCTGCCCAATTTCACTTCCCTTCCTTGCCCAAGAATTTGCTACCTTTTGTAAGTTACTGCCCCAACATTCCCTCTTTAGCCCCTTTTCTTCCATTCCCTTGAGGTGATTAGTAGATTAAGAGAATAGGCCTATTGAATGTGCACTTGGAGCATTGTAAAGAGGATCCCAGACCAGGTTCGCGGAATGCTGGCTGCGAAGGATTGTAAGTTTCAGTCTTTGTTTGATGAATACAAAATCTCTTTTCCTTGTCCCAAATGATGATGTTTTGTGTATTTTCTTTGATTTATACATAGCATTTGATATCTAACCCTAACTTATGAATATAAATAACATGCTTGTAGCCTTTTTTTCCTAGTCTTGAATGTAGGCCAACTTTGGGAGGAGACTTGCAGTATTTGGAGCTACAGAGCTTGAGGAGATCATTACCAGACGTTGGATAAAAGGTATAGTTACCGATATTCTCTTCTAATTCTTTTTGTTCATTTATTTTGGTATGTTTGGGGTAGTGTAGAAACTAGGTTGAATTTCAAATGGTCATTTTCTCTGTCTATATTCTAAAACCTGGTATAATTATAGGGGGATTTTCCCTTTAGAAGAATTGGCGACCATACTAGGGAGTCTGTCTAGGGTTTTAGGGAGGTTTTTGGGTTTATTGATTGGTTTTTTTTTTCCTTTGGAGTTTCAGTCAAGTTTACTGAGTCTTTTTAGGGTTTTTGGTTATGTCCAAGGTGCATACCGATCTTTCCTTCCGTGTAAGTCAGCCTTGTCTTTTTATCTTTAAAAAGTCTCAGAGGTGTATGTGCCCTGTTTTGGGTCATCCTGCGTACATACGTGCTCTGCACAATAGACAATCCACGTACATACAAAGGATGTTGATGCAACAACCCGTGTCTCTGTTTCATGACAATAATTTTTAATAAATATAGAGTTTTTCTCTTTCCTGATAGAAGTTTATACTTCTCAGAACTTTCTTGAATCAGTCAGAGTCTCTGCCTGTGGCCATAGCTTAGGTTGAATTTTCAGTTTACTTGTTGCTTAGTCTTCTTGTGTTTTCCCTAAAAGGTTTAGAGCGATCTGTCAAGTCTTAGATCTGCATTTTGTTTTCTTGGTTGAATCCCTACGATCCGCAATGGGCTTAAGGTCTTTATCAATCTTATTTTCAGATTTCTTTTTATTCCTGTTTCTTTCTTTGAAAAACGAAAAAAAAAAATGTTTTTACTTCATTTTTTCTTGTTAAAGCAGTTCGAAAAATTAAAAAAAAAAGAGAATTTATTTTCTTGCATTTAGTTTGGTAAAGTAGTCAAGGTTTTTATTTGCAAAAACAAATGAGTCTTCATTTCAAAGTTCTTTTCGATTTCCTGAAATTTAAGTAGTTTGCATTCAAAAGAAAACAAGCTTTAGGATTTCTTCATTTACAAGATCTTGAAATATCAATTACAAAAGTTGAATTTACAAAGAGTTGGTTACAAGCTTTGCTTTTAATTTCTAAGTAATTTTTTCTTTCAAATTCTTTAAAGTTCTCTTCCTTTCGTCTCTTGATAATGCCATTAGTTTAACTACCATACCCTTTACGTAAATCAAGCCTTAAAATTAACGCTTAATCTAAAAATTATTTGACTTTTTGTTTGTAGGGTTCACCGACTAGTTTAGGGTTTTAGGGCCTTGAATTAGGTGTGAAGAGGAAACTCTTCAAGGCCACTTTAAAAAAAACATTGGAGTCTGATATAGGGAGTGTTTTAAGTTCAATGTCGTAAGATTTAGACATGACCCCCCTCTAACACAGGGAATAAGCACGAGGTCACGTGAGGAAAGGCATAGGAGATAACCCCTCTGAAGCTGGACTAAACATAGTGGAGATTGTATATTGAGGGTCTTTCTCAAAGACAATACCAATCACATTTCCCTACAGAGCTTCATGGACCTCAAATCCCTTCGATATCCTCAGTTGTCTTCCACACCACTTGCTTTCGATACCCTTGAAGGGATTCATACTTGTTATCCTACTCAATATGATCTGCCTGACTGTTGATTGTACCTGCCTGGTAACTGACTACGCATTGGCAACCTAGTTGCCCATATTTTATGAACTTACACATGTGACTGCGGCGGTATACTATGGTACCTAGGGCAGACGTCGGATCACACTTCTTAGAGTATAGCTGGAGGGTGATTCCGTCTTCAAGTTTCACTTATACCTGTTAGTTTGGTGCCGACGGCCCCTTCCACAACCCGCAGGTTGGAAGGTCACGTGCACATGATATTTTCCTTTACACTGGCCTGAAGAGCTCTCAGAAATGGCTCTTCTATTTCCCTTTCGGGAAATCTGCACCCACAGTTAACTTCAAGAAATTCCCCCTTGTACCTCGGGAGATCGGCCTTTGCACTTTCACGAATCCGGTGGTCGAGCGTATTGTCTCTCAATCTCCAAAACCCAAAAATAGTCAACGCTGACCCTTTCTCTCCCTGTTCCAGATTTATGCTTATCATGATTTCGGCGGTCGTGATGTCAAGCAACTCGTCTCCTCGACTCCCAAAACCCGATTTGTCGAAACTCTGATACGCTCACAAACTTTGACTTTTCAACAACCCCTCTTTCCATCGGGACTTCAGACTTCACGATATCGCGAATCCTAATGCAAAGAATTCGGGTCTTTACCCCACAAAACCATGATATGGTCAACGTAGTTTGAATCCGTGTCGATAGTGCGCCACCTATCCACTCTGCTGCCTTCTGTGGCCCACACAATCCTCATGTTCCTTCGAGACTTCGAGTTTCGTGTTTTCGTGAGTACCATTGCAAAGATTACGGGACTCCAACCTACGAAACCCCGATATAGAAATTCACGGGTAAATCCAACAACTCTTGTGGATTGGATCTATGGTTCTCTTCATCTTGAGCTTAGAACCCTTTTAGGAATACTCGTGGTAACTCCCCTACACCTCCATGAGATCTGACGGCTCACGGAAATTCGTGAATTCTCTACAGAGAATTCCAACCGTCCGTTCTTTCCTTGAGAACTTGTCCTCATGCAGTCCGATGTCGCTACGCCTTCCTTCGACGACTTTAAAGGCTTCAAATCTTTCTGAACTTTCCCGCGACTTCGAGTCTTTCAGAAAACTCCTGCTCTCACTCCTTGTGGCAGACTTTCAAACACCTTCAAGTGTTTGACTCCCTTTGACTCTACGCACACCTGCAACAATAGTCTCTCAATACTTCACTCAGGTCTACAACTCTGAGACTTTACTCGGCCTGCGCACTCCTTGCATGGCTCCTGTGCTAATCTTCACTTCTGTGTGAATGAGAACAAAAGCTACCTTATCTGAGCTTTCAGAGACAAACCTCTGAACCCTCTGTCAATGCACTCCTTGCAAACAATTCAACTGCACTCATTGCAGGAACTCTTGATCAGATGGAGAAACAATTGAAACTCATTTCCCTTACTCTCTCTCAGATTTCAGACATTCAACAAGAAATCATTCATACATAGCATAAAAGCAAATGTACAACAGAAAGAGTAAAATAACCATGAGCATAACATTCAAAGATGCATACACATAGAATATTTGAACACCATGAGTCTGAGTCAAAACCTTCTTGTATTAATTAAGAACTTCTGTACATGGAATTCGGCTATATAGCTCTCTACTTCTCTTCTATTCTCTCGCTCTCAATTTGCATAATCTTCATGCATATGTTACAATACACAATGAGGGTGTCTATATCTTGTTTCCCTCTTGTGCTCTAAATCTGTCTAATCTAACATTCAATTCTATCTACTTGCATTAACTACTATAAATGCCTCCTACCTACAAGGACGAGAGCGGATTGTTGAAGGTCCTTTTACATTTTACAAGTGCGCCCCTTCTTAATTATCTCATTTAATATTGGCGCATTAACTTCAAGATAATTTCAAAATTTGCGCTGGGTGCTTGTCCAGTTGTCCGTTGTCTCCGCGCTGGCTCGCTTGAGATGCTCCTACATCATAGTTTCTCTAATGTTTATTGGCATAACCATCCTTCCCACTATTTAGTCGACTGATTTATTTATCTTAAGGAAAAATTTTATTGTGTGCTTTATGTTCTAATCTAGTCAAGCCTTACTGTGTCATTTGATCATTTCACAAAGTAGAATATCAACAAATCCTTCGGTCTCAAAGGCTTCAGGGGCTATTTTTGGTTACTTTGGAGCCACCTTCTCCATCATTGAGGTGAAGACTTGATCAAGAAGGCTCGTTCGAAGCGACCGGGCCGCAGGAAACTGTGCCCAAGCCTTCTCCGGGAGGAGACTTTTCGACTACGAAGGAATACACCGTATATGACCTTGAAACTGAAGGTTTCAAGCTAGCCAATCCTTCGATTACCAACTTGTCAGTGCCTATCTTGATTCAAATTGTCCCTCTCGAGGTGACATCCTCTGAGCGCTAGCTAGTTCTATGAGAGAAAATGGAAGTGAATGCTGCTACTTCATCCAGGAGGGCCCATACTCTCATTATGGCTACTACTATAGGGGGCATCCTGCCTCCTCTCCCACTTTTTCCAGTCAGGACCATTGTTGTCTCAAGTCCCTCAACTTCGGGTAGCGGTTTGATACCTTTATTGACTTCAACCATTGTTCTGTTTACTTAGAGTGTGATGGGCCCTCCCTTCTCATATGGGATTCCCCAGTTTGATACAAACTCATTTCTTACTTATTCTACCTTACATACCATGGGTATGGGGGAAAGAATCTAAAACACTCCCTTGCAAGGGTCGACTACAGGCACTATTGTCCCTTTTAATGATATTCCTTATAGTGGGGGTCATATACCTCCTCCATCCCCTTCGCTCGGCGGTGCTTTTTAGTAGCCAATCAGGCTAAATTCTAATTATAACTTTTTTGGTGGAGGGAATTTTAGGACCTTCGTCTTATACAACGTCAGTGGGATCTATGTCATTCTCTTTGTTCAGTGTGTTTGGGAACAACACTTTCTCTTCGGTCACTTTCTCAACTGGGGGCAACCCCAGCTTTGGTCAAAAGAACCCCGTGCAAGTTACTATTCCTTGACAGGGAGATAAGAATGGATTTTACTCCACACAGGGTCTTTAGAATCCTCGGAAGGGTTCGATTCCCTTGCAAGGGATGTTAGTCTGGGGAAACCCCTTCCATACTCAATGGAACCCCGAGCAAGGCTCTATACCCATGGCCATCGGCTCAGCTGGGGGAATCCCCTTCTATGGTCTTTGGAACACAACGCAAGGAGCAATCCCTATAGAAGCTATGTCGTCCAATTTTAGGAGTCATTTGATGACACCTCAACAAACACAATTTCACTTTGTTCGTCAAGGCCACGATTTATACCAAAACCATGACCAATAGTCCAAATTTTCCTAGTAACCCAGTGCTAGTCAAAATCCAGGGCCTTCTTTTCCTGTAAATAATTCACAACCTAAAATACCCTTTTTGGCAACTCTACATCTGTCGTACTTGTCGAGATTACTGAATGAACCGATTTTTCATGATCCATGTTGGCCCACCATGCAAACTAAGTTGCCTTTGGATATTTTGAAATTTGAGGGCAAGCCCGATGAAGATCCATGTGATCATGTGACAACCTTTCATTTGTGGTGCTCGTCAAACTCACTGAAGGAAGACTTTGTCCAGTTGTGCCTTTTTAAACACACTCTTATAGGGGGTGCTACGAAGTGGTATATTGAACTTGATGGCTCAAGGTACTCTTACTTTAACGACTTGGTGATGGTCTTTTTGAACCATTTCCAGTTACCTATGAGATACAATGTCGTCCCCGAATTGTTGGCCAACTTTGAGAAAACCAAGGCCGACAATATCTTTGATCATATCCGAGAATGGTAGTGTAGAAAGAGGTTGATTAAGTTCAAGGTCCCTCCTACTTTCTTGCTTGAGTGGTTCTTGACGTCTTTGGTGCCCTGCGTATCCAAGGACGTAGTGACTTCCGAAGTGTTTTCAGAAGAGGAGGATATTATGAGAGCCCAACAACTTGAACTAACCTACTCTCAGTATGGAATGATCTATGAGAGTTTTCCATATGCGCCACGGTATACTCTCGATAAGGCCAAGCAAAAGTATGGGCCCCACACCGATGACATCATGGGCTCAACACAAAGAAAATCCATGGATATTTTTTCAAATCAATTGCAACAATTGTCGATACAAGAGAATGTGGCTATCCAGACTCTGAGTTTGACTGTCCCCCCTACCTAGACGTTCGATGTAAACAGTGTGCAACCGATGAATCCTAAGGAAAACCAATAGACCAAGGGAAAGATGAAATAATGAAATAAGAAGGGTAAAGGGGACAAAAGGGATACCAATAATGATGGCGGGGGAAAAATGAAGAAGAAGAAGTCAAAGTATCCATGTAATATATGCACAGAGGACCACCTGACTAACCTGTGCCCTCACCTTGCAGAAGCCCATAATATATTAGCACAACAAAAACCTATTGTGTTGACAAACCCTTTTCCACAAGGGAAAAACATATCTCATTCTTCTGCATCCACAAGCACGACAAGGGGAAGTCAGGGACCCCTCACGCCTACCAATAAAAACCCAACCGTGAACGTTTACATGATGAATTTCGATGCTCATTTATCGACGAGGACTCATGACTACAAAATGCTATAGTCTGTAGAGAAGGAAAAGGAGGCCAGTAACTCGTCGACTCCTCTCCAAATTGAGAAGGTGGTGAGAGAAAAAATGACTTGCATCCCTAAAGGTGTGTTTAAGAAGGCTTCCCATAATCTAAATGTGAGGGCTGCTCAAAACTACTCCGTTGTAGAGGATCTGGCACAGACCCCTTGCACAATGTATGCTCTAGAATTTTTCTAGAGTTGCCCCTCGTAGAGAAAATATTTGTTGTCCGCCTTGAGAGCTATAGAGAATAGTAATCTGAGAGTGATCATTTTCGATCCAAATGACTTGAAACCTTGTCTTCCTCACCACGTTTCCTTTCAGATAGTAGTGGATCATACCAAGAAATATTTTACACATAACATTTTCCGTACTGTGATTCATGAGGGTGCCTCGACCTGCATGATGTCGTTGGCTTGTTGGAAGGCCATTGACCAGCCTGAGTTGTCTTCATCGCCTACGTTTCTTACGGTTTTTGACAGTTGGTCATTTATACCACACAGAATAATTCCTTCCTTTTCCATGCAGTTAGGGGGTAAAACTATGTATGTCGAAGTTGAAGTGGTCTATGCCCCTCTCGAATACAACTTGTTGTTAGGAAGAAGTTGGAATTATGTGATGCAAGCCATGGTTGCTATATTTTTTCGGGTCTTGTGCTTTCCGCATGATTGCTGGATTGTGAACATCGATCAATTGTCCTTCACTCCTCCTGAGCCTTCATCGGGGGCTTCAATGGTCTCGATGATTGATAACCCACAACTGACACTATTAACCTAGGTGTCGGTTTATTTCCATCATTGATGGGAACTTTTGATTACTTGCCACCTTCCAATGATGTCAAGCCTATATCGGTTATTCCCGACCAGCCGAGGGATACAATTCTACAAGTGTTGTCTTTTAGAACAAGTTACTTTGACAACCCATGGACTTTTCCTTCCCCATCGGATTCAATGGAAGGGATAGGGAATCCTAGCATGGACATTCCCTTATCCATGGCCGAGGTTGCATAGAACATTTTCTAACAAACTTTGGCCAACCCTGATCCAGCTCCCTCACAGGAGTTAGATCCAGTTCTTGGGCCTATTTGGGTTCAATATTATCTTTCCACTCAATATCCTTTAGAATTGGTCTTGCCCTCTGACGAGGTGATTCTCAAGGCAATGACTAGTCGTGACAGACCTTGGGATGATATACATCATAGATCTTATTTCCTTCCCGAGCTTAGGAGAATAGAAGTGGGAGAATTTATTTCGACTGTGAATGGAGATAGTCCTTGTCCTATCAATTGTCTGGCTATGCATAGAGTTTATGCCAAGGGTAACATGGGAATTATTTCTACAATGATTCCAATCGATATCTCCAAAACCCCTAGCGTCATGGAGAATGTTGTTAGAGTGGATTCCTCCCCCGAAGAGATTTGAACTTACACTGAGTTATTCAAGGAGTTCCATGAAATTCTTTCCTGGTCTTATGAGGAGATTCTAGGCATCGATCCATGAATTTTCGAGCATGAAATCATGACTTATCCTGATGCCAAATCGGTTTGAGGGAAGCTTGATCTGGTCAATCCTAAAAAGGCGTCAGTAATCAAGGAAGAAGTAGAAAAACTACTAAAAGTCGATTTTATCTACCCTTTACAATTGACAGAATGGGTGTGAAACCCAGTTCCGGTTAACAAGAAGCATGGCACGATTCATGTTTTTATGGACTTCCATGATTTTAATAAGGCCTTCCCGAAATACAATTTCCCTACCCCATTTATCGATCAAATTGTCGATGAATGTGTAGGTTGCAAAGTCTTTTCGTTCATGGATGGTTTTTCAGAATACAATCAGATTCAAATCAAACCCGAGGACCAACATAAAACAAATTTTGTTTGTCCTTGGGGTACCTTCACGTATTGTAAAATGCCTTTTGGTCTGAAGAATGTTGGAGTCACCTTTCAGCAGGCCATGTCGTTCTCTTTTCATGACCTCAAAAACATAGTCAAGGTGTACCTTGTTGATCTAGAATCATGTTCTTGCAAGATATCTGATCATCCCTCCCATCTATGACTAATATTTTAACGATTTCACTACTATCGGACTCACTTGAATCCTAACAAGTGAAGTTTCTGCGTGACGTCAGGTCATATTTTAGGTTTTATTGTATCGACAAAAGGGATCATGGTCGATCCTCTCAAGGTTGAGGTGATAATTCAATTTCCTCCCCTGTGCACGATACCCCAGCTTCTGATCTTATAGGGGAAAGTGAATTTTATTCGACGTTTTGTCGTGAATTATGCATAGATCACTAAAGGGTTTATGCATATTTTGAAAAAAATGGGTCCCATTCTATTGGGGTGAAGCTACTCAACACTCGTTTGAAGTGTTGAAACGTTCGCTAACGTCCACCCCTCTGCTCCGACCTCCTAATTATAAGAGAGATTTCTTGTTGTATTTTTCTGTTGCGGATTCAACCATCGACATGGTATTGGTTCAAGAATATGATATGCTCGAAGAACACATTATGTATTACCTTATCTGAGGCCTGGTTGGACCGAAACTCACTAGTACATTTGGGTCAAATTCTGATGGCGCGTTTGACGCAATTTCCACTTTATATTGTCGAGAGAACGAAAAACAACTGACCCCCTCAAACTTCGTTTCACATGACGTCTCTTTTTCGATGTTTCATATGAAATTTCTATTGCGATGTTTCATTTGGATTTGACGTCGCTCTTGCCACCTCAAAAACATCACTCTTTCCACCTCCAAGACGTCTCTCTTTCCACCTCCCAGATGTCTCTCTTGCCACATCTCGGAGGTGGCAAGACTATAGTCTTGGAGGTGGAAAGAGAGACCTCTTGGAGATGGCAAGAGCAACGTCTGGGAGGTGGCAAGAGTGACATCTTGTAGGTGGCAAGAGTGACGTACTGGATGTGGCAAGAGAGATGTCCTGGAGGTGGAAAGAGAGATGTCTTGGACATGGAAAGAGCGACATTGAGAGGTATCAACTCCGACGTGGTTTCTATGGGAGAGACACCTCAAGACGTCGCAATAACGACTGTGTTGTAGGTATTTAAAAAAAAAAAAAATATCAATATTGAAAGGGACAGGTACATTAAACTTTGCTAATATACTAGCCATATCAATATTTAAATATCATCAGTCTTAGGCAAGGTTGGTTGAGGAGGAGGACTAACTTCCAATGGTAAAGGGAGTCTTGTCTAATGAGGTTTAGGATCACTAGGATATGTCTCAGGTGTGTTATCACATGAACTCACAATTGTTGAGCTAAAGTCTGAAAGTTCAAGTGCAATCATGTGTAACTTAGGGAGAAGGCCCTTGTCACCTCACCAACCCTCTTTCACTTCAAGCCAGCTTTCCTCAGACTAAAGGGGGTTTCCCTCATTTAAGATTGCGAGGACTTAGGGAAAGGAATCTCAATGTGGAGAGTGAAGTCCGAGAAAAATGCGTTTGGGTAGCTTTAGACTATTGAAGAAAGTACTTGGAGGTCTCAAGATGCCCTCCTATAAAGTATCTCCCATTCAATCACCATCCTTTAGACTATTGAAGAAAGTACATGTCATCGAGTGCCAACATTTACATGTGTGGCCAAATGGACAATTTAGAAACATGGGCTTGTAATTATGATAATCTAGAGAGAGAATCTTTGAATAAGGACCCTATGTCTACTTCCCAGCCTATTGGACCTATCCATATAGAATAACCATCACTTGACACAATGTTTTTTCCACCAAAGGCAGTGCTTCCTAGGTCTACGCATAATCTCGATGCAGGGGTTGCCCATAATTATAGTATTGTGGAAGATTTAACCTAGACACCATGTTCCATGTTGTCCGTCGAAGTCCTTTGATGTTGCCCAATGCAATGAAGAACATATTTGTCTACTATACGAGGGGTGGGCCCTTTATATACTAGTCTAATTACATTTGACATGGACGAAAGTTAGGCTAGACTCGCCCACCAGATTTCTTTTCAAATTCAAGTAGTCTCGCATGGGATAAATATCTTCAAAACTGTTTTTGATGAAGGGGCCTCCACTTTTATTATGTCTATGTCATGTTGGAGAGACATCGATTCCCCAAATTTTGTCCATTCCAACACCATGTTGAAGGCATTCGATGGCCACATGTTTAAGCCTCAAGGAATCATTTCCACCTTTCCCGTGGAGTTAGGTCGAAAGACTATCATTTTAATTAATGACCCCAACAAATTTGAGGTTTAATTTTCCACACAACATAAAAATTTATCTCATAAGGGATACCAAAAGGCTCTATATATTAAAGACATGGAAACCTCTTACTCCTCCAATTTATGTTATTAAAAATTACCCAAAAGTGTTATAATTATATTATAAAGTGTGGTTGGAGATCATCCAAAAACCAACAAGTCTTTGATTTTGCATAAAAGTGTTGCTTGGTTCAAATCTCTCTCCCCCCACATTAAAGTGTGCAGAGTTGGGGTTAATAGCTCCCACTAATTAATCAAAACATTTATGGATAAAAATAAATAAAATATTTTGAAGTGTGAATTTGAGGGCCAACAACAATAGTTCATATCCTAGAATCATCTCTCACAATGAAGATAACTTTTTGCAGCTAAAAATGTATACATAGATGATCCACTATGAACATCTTAGAACCAAAATATTCTTAGTTTTCGTTGCAGTGTCTAAATATGGTGTCATTGAAACGCAACAGTGCATTGTATAACGATAGCAACACAAATTGTGAGTGTAGTGGGATATGAACTCATCATCCACCGACCACAAATTCCTGGTCAAGACATAATGATCCACTCCCCTTCCACATATGTCTCATCAAAAGTCTATAAGTTGCTTCTGATCTCATGGGTTTGAAGCCCTATAATTCAACCTTGGTCAAAAAAACCTTCAATCTATAAAGTCATCTCGACTTTGTCTCATGATCCATTTTGGATCAACCTTTGCAGTGAAAAAATGGGTGAGAGGTGGGTTTTGAACTAGCTCATGTAAATCTTTAGTCATCAACCTATGATTTTTGGGGCAAAGAGGAATTTTTTTCCATATTAAGATCTTTGGGGCAAACATCCCTTGATAGAGCTCTAATTCCTTTTGGAGAGAAAAAAATAAAACTTATGTAAAGGAGATAAATACCAAGGCCTTACATTTTCTATGATGATATCTAAGAACCCATTTAATGTCTTACAAGACCTAAATAACGTTGGCACGATGTATGCCTAGAATCAAATAAAATTTATTTTCAAGCAAGGCCTTATTATTTGAAGCATTGATCTTAAAATATTATCCTTTGTAAGATAAGGGATGATCACTCTAGACTCAAATGGCATACCCTTTATAACCACCTTAAATGAAAGGAACTTAAAGGCTTTATTGGAATGAAGTATGCACCCCAATTGACATACCAAATAGGGTTGGTCAAAGTCTTACTAGAACCAAGTAGACCTACCTTTCAAGGCCTAATTCGAACAAAGTAACCAAACCATAAGAAGACATTTTAAAGCCTCACTGGGTCATAATGCCCCATTAATCCAACAAACATGGCATTTCAAATCCTTATCGAAACCAATATATAGTTCCCTTCACCCCTAGTATGAAGGCCTTTCAATGCCTCACTGAAACAAAGTATTCTCCCTTGACATGAGGGCCTTTTAATGCTTGAATGGAAAAAAGTAATCGCCTATGATGACTTAATGTCTCTTTGTTAGCGAAGGGTTGATAAAAGAATATGTGGAAGGTTGACATCCTCATTGTAGTTTCTAATGGTTTCTAAGGAGACGAAGGATTAACTATTTCATTTCATTAGCTAAAGGTTTCTAAGGAGATGGAGTGTTGACTTAGAATGGGGTCTTTCAACACCTCATTAGAATGTGAAGCCCCAACTAACTAATGAATGTGAGCTTCAAAACATGGAACGAAGCATCAACCACCTTAATGTAATGCTCACAATGCCTACCGAGATAACCACTCATATCCTTACTCTACATGTTTAGGTGTACCCATATTAGTTCTTTGATATTCTTTTTTACTATAGATTGAATTTGATTGGTCACAATTGAAGACTTTAATCCCCTAGTGCACAAACTTGTGTTGATCTTGTAATTCACCCTTTAATATTCATCACATTTGGATGGTATAGCCTCACAAATGTTCCAATAGATCTTGTCAATGGACTCCAATAAGTTTGGAGTTCCTTAATGGATGGGAATTCCATGACTATTTGATGACTAGACGGTGGCTTGGTGTGTTTAGTTGTGAATAGCTTGGTTAAGCCTAAGGTGGCATATGCAATGGATGCCTATAGTTGGGTGGGAAATTACTTATACATAACCAATTTCTTGGACCATATTGGTGAGAATATAACCAATGTTCAATCTTTTCTCTCAAATATCTATCTATAATTCTACATTTAAGTTTGAGTTCTAGTTATGAATGTATTTCGAAATAGAATCCTCAATTTAAATGAGTATGTGCATGTTTATTTCTAATACATTATTTAATTGCATGCATGTATGAATTGAAATGACTTTAGAATTTAATGGGTTCAAATTTATATTGAGATTTTTGAACTAGGGTAGCATCCCATCCCCATAGGCTGGGAAATATTTTGAAGGGGGTGTTACAATTTGATTGTCTTGATTAACCCAATCGACTACCCGACTACCCAGTTGACCTCTAAGTTGACTCTCAACTATCAACTGACTTCCTCTGGAAGATCTATAGGTAGACCTATTGTTCTGATAAATAGTGATGGAGTGATGATAATCACAACAAATTCAATGGTAATGGAACACATAAAATCTACTTGTAACATAACCATAAACTAACAATCCATCTTTTTTATTACTTCTTGAGAACTCAGTTGCACCTTGTAGGCACTTTTATTTCCATTGTAGAGGGAACATACGAAGGTACCATGTTAAGCAGTAAAAAGCATCAATGGATACTTTTTGGGAGTTATTATTTTCACATATATATTAAAAATTTCTAAAATAACCCAAAATTGTATATGTACGAAACTTGAGAATTTTCATTTCTTGTATTGTACCCACTTTTCCTTTCTTGTTTCTGGTAACATAGATAGGAATATTAAAATTGAGCTATAAAGTTCTATATTCTTCCGAGTTTCTACAAGATTCAATAGATTGGTACATAATGTATATGAAACGTTTTTACTTTTCTATGGAGTTAAGAACAAAGGGAACACTAACTGCTAGTTGTTATGAGAGTGAAAATAGACTGAAGTACATAGAGGTTCCTTTTAAGCTAGAATCAGAATTTTCTCTTCCATAAATGTGTCTTTATTCTGAGTTTTTGGCACACTCAAACACTGCCCAAAAGATGCTTCAATAAATCTGCCCATCTGTAAGAAAATCCATCACACAGTCTAGAAGAATAGTAGCTAATCTGGACTCAAAGAAAGCATTCATAATGGTCACAAACTAAAGATCAACCTCCATAATAGTTTGGATAAAATTTGAAGCCATAGGCTACACGCTTTACGAAATGATGAGTTTTCCCGGTTACATTTGTCTGAAATCCGGCAAGAAATTATTAGATTTGTAGATTTGAGTAATTATTTCTATATAATCCGATTGCCCCAGGGATTTTTCGGCACACTGAATCCATTTCTGCATTCATAAATGGATTTTGAACAATAAAAAATAAAGATTCGTGTAAATTTATATCGTTGGATTCCGACGAAAAAAGCCATTTCATAGAATATCTAGACAACGCCAAAATTTAAAGGTTGAGGTTGAGCTAAAGCTAGCTGGGAAGAGCCACCCTATACTGCTCAAAATAGGGCAAGCTAAGAGCAATAAAATAGGGATAAACCACTCCAAATCCAATACTCAAATTCTGCCTCTTTTGTTGATGATGTATCATGCAAAGTTGCAAACCAAACCCAGGTTATAACATCATTCACCCCACATCTTCGAAGCAACAACATTTCCCTGCCTTCCCTCTTCAAATCTACCTTTTGAGTAGCTGATTAGAGAACATGCTTACTTCTGAAACACTAGTCTGAAAGCTCCAAAGGATCCTGCCATAAAATAGCACAAAATATGTCCCTGAAACTTGTAATCTGTCTAAGATAGCTGTGTAAGTTAGGCTCCTTAGAACTTCGAAATCATCATATATTACTCCAATAGTAGCGTGGTGGGCCTAATATGAGCATGTAAGAAGGATTCAAATATGGAACTAATTCCACTATAGAATAACACATGGAAATTCTAAAAAAAGGCACTTCTAAGAATAAATAACTCCTCTATTGAGTGTGAATGTGCCCTAACTGTTGGTAGGAATGAATTATAACAGACTTGAATATGACAACCCATTAATGTGCCTTTCTGCTAGTAACAACTCCTTGGAATTAATGCCCAGATGTTAACAAGTTGTCCTAGGCGACAAGCAACAACCTTCTTACTGATGTTTTCAATCATGGACAGGTCTGCCAATGATATCTTCATCATAGTGTTGAAATGATAAAAAAGGGAGTTGGGACCCCAGAAATACACCAGAATAACCATGTTTCTTGAAAATCTAAAGGCCTCAGTTGCAAATACTATTTTCAAACCATCAAGATGTCCTCACCAATAGATATTCTTCAAAAAGAAAATGCCAAAGACAACAATCCCATTTCCACCAAAGTGCATCTTCAGATATCTAGAAGTGAAATAGAAAGGCTCTCTCCCCCATCATAAACAAGATGCCAATCTCTCTAGCTCACAACTCCTGGTACAATGATTATGAAAATCCCTAAAATGTTCATGCATTTTGGGACATGCTCTATATGAGCTCCCTCAAAATTGAGTACCACAGTAGAGTAAAAGTCAATAAAATTTGTCGAGGCCATTGAATCATTTCTTTTAGTTCCTCCAAAGGATGTTGAGTGCATTGATCATGTCATGATTGTAAATTTCTGAAAGTGAGTCAAACCAAAGATTTGTCTAGAGTTGAGTGATTGTGTGTGAAAGGAGAACATTGGTTGTCTGTTTCCTTTGTATAGGTATTGCATAAAGATAGCTACTAAGAGAAAAATGAGAAGAAATGATAAATACCTGAGCACTGTTCGAAACAACAAGACTAGTGAAAAACTAGAATTATCCGTGTGAATCCCAAAAGGAGATTGAGAAAGCTCTGTTAAGGGCATTGCAAAATTTAAATAAGATGGAAACTAATATTGAGGCCAAAGAAAAGAAAAAGAAGGCCAGAAAAGCAATTGAATTAACCCCAATGATGGAGGTGCCTACACGGATTGATAATCCTTGGAATTGTGATAATTGATTCACATGTAGGAATGGGAATAAATAGTGATATTGTCCAGTCATAAATCCAAGCCCAATTAGTCAATTCTAATTTGTAGAATCTGAACATGTCCAAGAAAATAAACTTGATGTGATGGGGAAGGAAGACTAGCAAGTTTTTAATTTTGAAGAGATGGATGGTGATTAAAGTATATTTTCACCTAGAAAATGGTGCAACACATGAATGAGAGTCAGTGGAAGTAAACTGCCCTTCAGAGTTGGACATTGAAGAAAATCTACGCTACCCAAAAGGGGGTAATACACTTGAGGAAGAGTGCAAAGTGGTAGCTAAGAAGCATGCAGATGAATGAATGCATGAACAATTTGAGGATGCAACATGTTGCAACCTTGATAAAGATGCAGATGAAGAGAACATGAAAAAAATACCAAAAAATCAAGCAGAAAACAATGTGGATTGGTAAAATTCTGATAGGCCTGATGTCTATGCAGCTAAGAGAAGATATTGCAGTAGAATTGAAGTGTATAGAGGGACTGTTGCATCCGAAAGATGGACACTTTGAAGTGGAACTAACAAAGAGAACAATTGATGGAAAAGAACACAAGTACATGGAAGAATCAAGGAAAGTGGATTCTCTCAAATATGGAGTTGACCATGTTGTAATGGAAGTGAGGTAGTTAATTGTACACAAATTTTACACCTAGAATTAGATTTTCCAAGGAAAGATGACAGTGAAGAAATAACAGAAGAGAAAGAAGATGTAATTGCAACAATAGAGGTAGATGATGAGAATTGTTATATTGAAGTGATGATGCAAAGAAAGGCACAACAAGATAAGATGTCTATGGGAACTATGTGAATTGATGATATTGCTGATATATTTGCAATCATTGACTTGCATGCAAATGATGCAGGTAAAAAGTTATATGATGTTTGGACCAAACAAATAATGAGGTTGTCATACAAATGAAATTGTTGCACCAAGAAATGGTGCAAGAAGACATGGGAAGAAATGAGCATGGATATGATTGAGGACAAATCTGAGGATGGGAGGTTGTATGGTGATGAGTCTTTTGGAAAATGGGATGAGGAAGATATCCTATAACAGAGTTGCATTAGAGGAAATTGTGGAAATTCACAAGTGGATACAGTTAGATGGGATTGGCCTCAGAAGAGAAGGTGCACAACATAAAAATTAGGATGTTGATAACTCCTTGAGAAGAAAATTTGAAGATGTTAAAGATAATTTGCAGCAAATTGTAGGAGAGTATGCCAAATAAGGAGTGAAGATGACAATTGGGGAGAACTTCACAAAAGATTCATGGGGGTAATATCTTCCCCTAATTTGGTTATTGGATTTTATGCAACAAGGAGAAATAGGATAAGCAAGAAGAATCCAGTATGGATAAGGAAAAAAAATACATTTCCCTAGAGTTTGGAGAAAAAAATAGAAATGAATGGCAGAGTGCAATCCCCGTATGTTTTGTGCATTATCCAAAAAGTGGAACGACTGAGCTTAAATCATAAATAGGAACCTAAGTCACCTGACATGGGGGACACAGAAATATGAATATCTGATACGAACATGGTGATCCCTAGAACATGACATGTATATATACATGGAAACGGGAACAAAAAAGAGTCAAACAGTTAAAATTTTAGAATAAGGCATACTGCCCAATAAGGTTCCTATCATTGTTAAAACCTAGGAGGAGTTAGAACTGATTTTCCTCATTTTCCTAAAATACTTGAGCTTATCCTTTAAAGCATCCAATACATGAATTTGGCCTTATCAACTTTCAATTACATTTACCAATCCTTAATAAACTTGTTTTTTACCATTTACATTCACCAAATTACCATTTGACTATTTACATGGAGTAAAATATTTGCTACACAGAAGTGCAGCGAAACATAGGGGTCAAAGACGAGATGATATATATTAAACCCTAATACCTGTGTATAAATTTAAAGAGGTTTCTGTATATGAAGATGTTTTGGAAATAAACCTCTTTCGGTTTCCCAAAATTCTACTCTAGTTCTGCATAATATTCTTTGCAAAAAGATGACTAAAATAGGCCTTTGCGCATTCAAAAAAAATAGGTTGTAAATACATGCATAGATCTCTCACCCCATAACACCTGTGTAAAACATGAGATAGGCTATTGTAATTTTTCATATTATGAACAAACACCGCCTCCATTTTCCCAATATTCATCTCTGATGGGCCACAATCTGCTTTGCAAACAGGTGACTAAAAAAAGAAAAACTCTGATATTTTTTGCACAATCAAAGTGCAGTCAAGTGCCAAATTTGGTTTTTGGAGAGGCTTGTTGATCCTTGTTGTAGATGAATAGATGCCTTGGAGTATGGAACATGCTGATGTATATATGATACACTTTATCAAATTAATACTCTTTGTCAAACTGATACTCTTTTCCTTGTGACTAGGCAAATTGTGCTAGAATAGACCAAAATTTGACTTTTGACTTTTGACTAACTTGGAAGATTAATAAGTCTTGATTACTATGGAACATAGGACCCTAACAGAATCTACCAAATTTTTTTTTGGTAATCATAAGGGCACAAAACATAAAACAATAGATGACTATAGGTGACTCTATCCTAAACCTATGTTGTATGCTTGCTTAAACAAGTTGTGGGACACTTTCATAAATTCTTCATCATGTATTAAGCTCAAATTGGGCAAACCAAGAGTATAATTAAAAAAAAAAAAACTTAAAAAAAATCTGTGAACTAAAAGAACAAGGTGTATTACAACAAAAATCCTACTAGGTTATGCCAATGGGAAAACAAAATATTGACTATTTAACCCCACAGGTTTGTAATGCTAATTCTAATTCTACCAAGATATGGTTAGTCAATTTTTTTTTATATTGCAAAATTTTTATCAACAAATTTGGAAATAAACTACTTCAAATGAAAATTCAACATCATTGCAATAGCTGAAAAGATGAGAAATACACTTCAATTCACCCATTCAACTTATTTTCCTATTGTCATTCCTGTGGAGAATGAGGAAACTCCACTACAAACATTCTATATCATACACAAGCCAAAGACATGAATATTCAATCTTACATTGCGTTCTATGAGAAACCTTTTGGACTCAAAGCATCTTTTATCACCATGTATTCTCTTTAGTTCCTATAGCTCCATATTTAGACAACTCTAGTGGTACTAACTAGACTCAAGAAAAAATACATAAATCATACACTCTAGCCAAATCAGGGCCATTTTAACTCCAAAATTTGAAGCATACAAAGAATATATTGCCACATTTTTGTTGCAAAGTTTGGCATACCAAACTTTTCAAAACTTCATAAAAGGAATGTGGGGAATGTCCATTGGCCATTTGAGTCTCTCAATAAGATAAGCTACCCTTATAGTGAAATCCAACAACAAAATATCATCAAATAACAAAAAAAGGAAAGAGTCCAAATTGTCGACACTGGCTCCCCAAGTTGCCCTTAATGAATACATTTCAAGGTTTCAAGGATTAAGGAACTATGGAATCAAACATTGTCAAAATATGCAAATAAATACAATTCAAGCAGGAAAACATAAATAGTTCGTGCACACATTCTGTTAGTACCTAAATTTGCAGTGTCACACTTTTGACCTTTGGCCAAGATATCATATTTGGTAGCGCATGTGACATTTTTGATGATAGGGCCGCTATCGAAAGAATTTCCTTTATGTAGTGCACACCATGAATTGATAGTCAACCTGAAAAAGTTGTTAGAAGCCCGGATTTTAATGTTTTTTTTTTTATAAAAAATAGTGGGCCTTTAAGGCCAATCTCCAATTCGACTGCAAGGTACCATCCTATGTCAAGACAGAACACCGAGGCCAAATATCAAACCCAGGCATTGATGACACTTATACCGATCTCACCTTGGATTTTGTTTTCTTTGGAGTCAAATAAAAAATTATTAGTTTAAAATTGTGTGTTAAAGTTTGGTTAAAATTGTTTTGACTTTCTTACACCAATCTTTTCAAATCACAACCAAGAGTTGAACTCACCACCACATCATATGAGTCTCTAGTTTTAATTCGATTTCAACTCAAGTGTCAAGTAAGCCGAGAGAAATCACCCACAATAGAGCCATGGAGTCCATCGATTGTGCACAACACATCAAACAAGAATGGAAATGTTGGTGTATATAAACACATGAAATGTGTTTGTCCTCATGTATGTGGGATAATATATCCCATTGCATTAAAATGTGAAACTTCCATCCAATCACAAGGGAAGAAACAATGTGCTAGAAAGTGTCTAAAGGATGCGCCAACAACTATCAATTGCATCCACATGTGTGTGAAGGAGGTAGGATTTCCCAGGTGGTGAGGATACACAAAAAACCACCAAATTTAAACACCAACAATCACCTCCATTTCCCCTTTGAATGTAGATGGCAGTGTGACCAATGATGAGCCATGCAAAGGTGAAAGATTTTGTAGAGTCTCACGATGGGAAAATTATTTATTAAAAAGTTTCGATAGGGGGGATTTTCTTGTGTAACTTTGGACATCCGTAGAAAGAAAAATAGTTTCTTTCAAGACATCATCAAACTTTATAGTCCATAATAGAGATCCTGACATATTCATTAATACGTTTTCGGATACAGTCACAAAGTCCTGAGTTTCAGAATCAAATTTGCAGTGTGTTATATTTATCTTCATCAAATACAAAGGGTATAAACAATTCCAAGTGATAGTGAACCTAAATACAGGTATAGCAGGGCATCCAGGGCCGTATTCACTTCTAGCCATCTTGACATGGAAATTGGCATGTATGGGGTTGATTTTAATGTTTTCTTCTCTTACTGTGTGAGATGGAAAGAGACTTTGATAATTATCAAAATGGGTTTCCATTGTGTGTCGATGGTGGGATTGAGGTTACAATGGTTTGTCATGGACACATAAGTTGCATCATAGGATAAACTCAGGTCACCTAAACTTCAATTTGGAGTTATCCCTGGTTTCGATGGTATACATCAGCTGGTCATATGTATTTATTGAATCTTGTTTCACTAGTGGAAAATCATTTAGTATGTACAAATAATAGGGAATTTTGTCAAAGGATTCATAGATGTGGATGTTGAAACTATTGAAGAGTTTGGGGGAAGTGATTGGATGCAGGATTCAAACATTTCTGTCATACCTAAGGATTTTTGGAAGTCACCTCATTCAAAAGGATCAGATAAGAAGAAGTTATTCTTGAAGGTTGTTGCACAGTTGAAAGTAGAAGAAGTTTTTTGTTGAGAGTTTCCATGATCCAAGAGTGGGCAGAATATCAAGATCCATGGAGGCAATTAGTTTTTTGACTTGATGCATATTCAAGAATAAGAAAGAAACTATGGTTTTGTCAATTTAATTACAAATTATCTTTACAAGTCCGATCTCAAAAAGGAAGAAGGATTTGTGTGGTAAGTTGCTATGGAGAAAAATATTTATCCACATGCAATGAATCTAAAAGAACCCAACTATTGGTCAATAAATTTGCATGTTATGTCACTGGGGACAATATTAATTACCTTGACAAGAAACTCTTAGAGGATGCTTATGGATTATTTCAAATATTCTCCAAATTATTAGTTTGGTCAATAAAATCAAGTAGTTAAACATTTAAATATTCTAAGATGTTTTTAGAAAATAAAAACATAAGCTCCAGATCCAAAGACAACAATATGAAGAATCAGATCCATATTTCTAGGCTCGATAAGCATAGAAGGGGAAGCTACAGGAATTCAAGGAAACCAATCACCCAAATTTTCTAGGCATGAAATCAACAATCAAGAATTAGTTCCAGATTTGATGGAGGATAGTTGGTAGTTGAAAGATGAATTTATTTCATTTCCAGGTAGTTCAACATCATTTCAGGAGATCATGCTCAACATTTTAAAGTTGTAATAAAGTAAAAATTTGAGGTAGAGGTTAAAATTTACAAATTTAAAGAAGGATTTTCATTCATAACATTCAAGATCTTTTGCAACCAAATAAAATATTCTTGTTATTGTAATAAATGATTTACAACTGATTGCAAGTAGGATGTCTTATAAGAATTATGATTTTTATTTTATCGAGGGGGTTGAATATTCCTTGGGGAAGAGGAGGTGAGAATAGGATTTTGGCAGGACTGTGTGTTCTCAATTGTAAGCCTACATATTTTGATCTAAATCATCTCAATAACTGAGATTCCATAGCTTTTCCATACTACAGTCTAGTGCAAAACTTAGGGATAACACATCCTAGGCCATAGTGATAACATGGGTGCCTTATCAACAGGGAGTTATGTTTAGGCCCAGGTCAGAATCAAAATCATTAAAGAAAATCAAAAGAACACTGATCAAGATTAAAGGAAAATATCTTTGGGATGCTCGTTGGAAAAAAAATTACTGAATCAAGGCCTTTTGTTTAAAGTACTAAAAATGTATATAATAAAAAGAATTGCAAGATGAGAAAACTTGTGTTAAGATTTTTTTTTATTAATTTATTAAAAATGAAACACTTAGGGAACAAATTTTGACATAATTCAACTAGGAGTCTAGGAGATTACACAATATTAAAGATAACAGAGCTACATAGTTCAAACCTTTCAACCCAACATTGAGAATCCACCCATTCAATAAGTAAGAACCAATTCCAGGACTTACAACCCATAATGGTCAAAAGTATAGTTGATCATTCTCGTTGTTGGCTATAAGTATTAAGCCACCAGTGAGCAATTTTACAACAACCTTTGCATATTGGGTAAAGCATATCCTTGATTTTAAATCCAAGAGTGCATCCAGTTAAATATTAAAGGCATTGACGAAATAGTAGAAAATTAATTCAAGTAATAGAAGAGAACCCATGGATAGTGCACCACCATTTTTTCCACCACCACCACCATTTTTTCTACTCCCCTAGAAGATAAGACTAAGGAAACAAATATTTGAGAATGGACCTTGGTTTTTGGGAAGAGATACCATCTTCCTAAAACTTTGGTTTCCTAAGTTCAACTCATCTCCCATGACTATTAGTGTGTCACCACCATTCCTTTATGGTTGAGACTCCCTAATTTCCCCAAGAAATGGGTCTAAAACAAGTTCAAGAATGCAAACTCTTAATTGAAGGAGGTGGTACATGACATAATATTTCTCTATGACTAGGCCAAGGAAGTTGATCCACGTTAATAATGGGTGATATAATTTATCAAATTAGTATGGCTCAACGTTCAGGATCAAAACAATGATTTCTTTCACAAACATGCCATAGAGAGACAAGCCCACAACACAATCTAGCATATCACCAGTGAGAGGGCCCAACAAAAATAAATATTGAAAATACAAATTAATAAATTATAGAGAAAAATATTTGGAGAATATTGTTATTTGTTCATTAAAAAACAACCTCCCAAGGGCCCAGCAACAATCAATATTGAAAATACAGATTATACTAATTTATAGAGAAAACTATTGTGAGAATATTGTTATATGTTCAGTAATCGTTTGATCTGAATGTTATTTAATCTTGCACCCAAGTTACAAGAGGCAAGCAATAGAATATAGCCAAGCTACTTCATGGCCTCTTTCTTGTACATCAGAATGAGTAGAGATGTAAAATATCTTTGAATTTCTTTTGTTCTTTGATCTATGGACTTTGTACACCTTTGTTCTTCAAGTCCACACTTCTATTACCTCCTTTGATTATTTTAGTTCTTGCTGCCATTATTTAAGTTCTTGTCATTGTTAAGAAGGAATGGATGTATATAATGGAGAATGAATTCTTCAAAGAAATCATCTTCCAACCTTGTTCATAAACTCTCTGCAATTTTAGGGATCCTTCAGAGAAGTGTGTCCATAAAACTTTAAAAGTCCAAAGAAATCCAAATTTCATGGGAAAAATCAATCCCATAAAACCCTAAAGGAAATCTATGGGTGAAATTGAAAATCCATGTGGAAATTGATGGGTGAAATCGTTCCTATAAAACTCTGAACTCTGAAGGAAATCCATGGGTGGATTTGTTCCCATAAAGCCCTGATTTGACAAAATGAAAAATGAACAAAATGCAGGAGAAATAGTCCAAAAAAACATCCAAATTCCATGGGAAAAGTAAGTCCCATAAAACCCTGAAATAAATCTATTGGAGAAATCCTACAAAAATCTGAAGGAAATCCATGGGAAAAAACATTAATAAAATCGTAATTTGAAAAAATGAAAGTGAAATAGTTAGAAAAACACATTGGTTTAAAAAACTCTGGGCGAATTACTTACCAAGAAATCTCCATTCCAAAAAATCGAGGAAAAATGAAGGTTCAGTCATGAAATTTGGATGGCGAAACCTGTTTCCATTGATTTTCTTTACAATTTTATGGGGACAAATAATCTAACCTATATATTTTTTAATTTAATATTTGGGCTAAGATTTTGAAAACACTACTTTAACTACTTTAGTAAAAATTCTCCCCCTTAAAATTTTGAACTTCCAAATTTCGCCCATTCACAAAATTTTGCCCCTAAAATATTCTATGGTACTAATAATGCTGATAGTTCTATTGCAACCGTGTCTATAATACAAATTATCCAGTTCTTGTTAAAAAAAACATGATTGTTTACTTAACTAGAAGAATGGAAAAGGAAAGCAAGAGCACTTCATAGGTTTTAGTCCCATGGGGTGGCCAAACCTTGAAAGGGGCTTGAAAAATAACTTTATTACAAGGTAGCAAGAGCATTAGGAGGTTAGAAACTTGATAACCATGTCTAATTATAATGGCATTAATGGCAATCCAAGATCAAAGTTAGTGAAAGATATGATGAGCCAGTCCATGCTCCATATTGTAGTTAGAGCCACAGTACACCAGGCCCTAATAAGACTCAAGCCTGTTATGGCCTCCCTGAACTAGCTAGAGTTGATAATATGGACTGGTAGGCCGATTCTTAGCCACTCTTCATTTATGTTGTTTGATTTTGTTCTAAGGTGGCTTTTCTGTGTGAGATCAGAGAGAAGAATGGTGGGAGTTCCTCAACAAAAAGGCCCTAGGCATCCTAGGAAGGTCGTAGCAGTCCCAACAAAAGTGAGTTCTTCACAGGATCCCATCCCAAATCCCTTCAACACGAAGGAATGGTAGAAAAACTTTATGATGAAGGAAGACATTGCCCACAAAGGGAAAATTTCGTACAATAGAAGTAACAGGAAAAGAAAAGTATCCAATGTTGTAATCATTAAAGTTGGAAAGGTCTGAGAGAATGCAGAAGGATCAGTAAGGATCATCTATTCTAGTGCTTGGAGAGAATTGAATGCAAGATAAAAGAAAGTCTGGAATTCATGTTGCCATAGATGTGAGAATTCAATAATGATCTGGAGCAAGTGATTTGTAATGTTTTCAGAATTGTGTGAATTTGAAAGAAACACTTTAAGAGATATGACCATTCTGGTGAAGGTGATGTCTGAACGTAGGCCTCCTATATTTGACATGAATGAACTAGCCAAATATCAACATCCTCTAGCTAAATTCCATGACAACCAGTCCAGTTTGCTTAAGAAGTAGACAAAAACCCTAGATAGGCTCTAATGTTATGGGTAACCTAATATAAAATCTGACCCGAACGGAGGTTGCAGATTCAATTCAATGCATATATGAGTATAAATAAAATATGAATGGGTATTGTTGAAAAAACTTACCGAGGAGTTGAAAAATGGTGAAGGGCATGATGCCCATTGCTGGCTGTAGGAGAGAGGAAAGATTTGTGACAAGACATGTCTTGAGCATCCTCGACTATGGGAATGTCAACAACAGAGAAACTGACGACTCTCCCACCACCACATACCCCAATATGACCCACTGCAATGCCATTCTATTCTCCCCCCTCTTCCTTCCTTCAACTGGAACAATGTTGATCCCAATTCAATTGAATTTCTTGTGAATGCATGGCTATTGGAGTCGGTGTATTTCTACCGAATAAGTTCATAGTTTAGAGTATCAACCTCCATACTACCTGACCTTTCAAGAACCTTCCTTCCTTTCGGCTCTCTTTCAAGTGACATTTCTAATAATACCATGCGTTTCTCCGCGAGCGTGTTCGTGTAAATGGCAACAAATGGTTAAAATTAATTTTTTAATTTTTTCAAAAGGATTGTTGTTTTAAGAATAATTGTTTTTTTTTTTTCAAAAAGATTTTTGTTTTAAGAATAATTGATTTATGGCATGGGTTGAGTCGAGGGGAATTAATTTAAGAAGGAAAAATCCTTCCATACACATAAGGTCTCTAAACCTTTAAAAGTTTGAAATGGAAACTCTTTTCTTTGTTATAACTACTTCATCACACTAGAGGAGAATGTGATATTTGAATGTGAATATATTTTTTTTTTTTGACGAAAACGGTTATGTTGCATTAAGTGGCATTCTGGCAAGCCAGAACCAGAAAGTTACAACTTTGAAGAAGGTTGGTGACCTCTAACAGTGCTACCAACCTTCTTGTGAATGTCTTTGGAGAACATTCTCATCTGCTCCTGGAGCTAATTCGAGAACATGACAAAGAGTTCATACATGAGTAAATTCTCACAAAATGTGAGCATAGTAGAAGACATAAGCAAAGCATTAAACCGAGGGGGCTGGAATGTTCCCCTTAATGTAGGGATCCATCTTTTTCTGAGAACCTAAATAAATGTTGGAGGCCACCTCCTTTTCTCTGCGTGCTTTATTGGTCCTTCGCCCTCGGGTAAGGGGTGGGGACGGAACTGAATTGTCTTCAGGTTCAGAAGTTCCCCCAGAGCCGCTAGAGGGGACTGTAACAACCAGACCTGCATGGGCAGCGGGTTCCAGATCTGAATCCCAAATTTCTCTCGCTGCTACTAAATTTGGGGGGGTGGAATCCGGGAGGCTTTCGTCTGCCGGAGGGTCTTCCTTAACTGCTGCTGCTTCTGGATCTAGGGCTTCATCTTCCTTCAGCGCATCAAAGCTGTTTTTATTTTCTAGAGTTGCCTCTGCTGAATGAGTGGCCTTCGGGGCCTGGGCTAGTGGATCCTTTCACCTTGACTGCCTTCGGCGAACGGGCTGAAAATCATCTTCTTTGACTGGTCCCGGCTCCTCGAAGGCTTTGGGGAAGCTTTTTGCGAAGTGACCGTAAGCATGGCACCGGAGGCACTTAAAGGGAATCTGCTTGTAGTCCAGCTCTTGGATATGGTACCATTCCCCTAGGGATAGCTTAATGGCTTTCGGAAGACCTTCCTCGAGGTTAACCTCAACACAAATGTGAGCGTAGTTAAATTGGTCCCCTTTTGGCTCCGCACTGTCCAGGAAACGCCCAAGATTATTTCCAATGTCCTCCAGAGAATTGTTCCCCCAGAGATGCAAGGGAAGATGAGGCAGCCTAACCCAAACAGGGGTTGTGGTGATATCGGCTCTGGGGTTGAAGTCAAGAGTCCAGGGGGCTAAGAACATTCCTCTCGACCCCATGAAATAGGGTCCAGATCTAAAAACTAGATCACAGTCCTCTTTCCTCATGAAAATGAAGACAAAAAAACCCCTGCCTACTGCGAACAGAGAAATGTTTCCCTGTATCAGCGACTTCCAATGGTCATCCATCCATGCCTCCACCGTTTTGGGGCTAGGCCATAACCCCGTAAATTTTCTGATGAGGGCCTTTTCGGCTAGAAGGAGGGAAAGATTGCAAGGTCCCTCTGGAGATAGCTCCAGAGAAGGGATCTCCTCCAACTTCTTAACAAACTTAGATGAGAGAGAAGGCTTGGATTTGGGTCCTACCGAGCGGACTAACGCTTTGAATGATTCCAGTGAATATTTTCCCCTCTCGGAAATCAGATCTAGGGCCATCGTAGCAGGCCATCGACCACCAACAAACAAGAATACAGAGGCCAAGACCACTGCTCCAAACGCATGCAAAAACGCAAGCGAAACTCAGGCAGGACGCTCTGAAAATGTCGATCCGTGGCCCTGTATGTGGGGAACCCTGAGAGGTTGCAACAGTCGAAGATCCACGCCCCTGCAATCGAAAACCCAAGCGGAGGTGGCTAGGGTTTAGGCCCTAGCCGCATTGACATTCCGCCTCATTCCGTCTCGCTTCGTCTCGCTCGTCCGCCATTCCTATGTTTACTAATACGTTGCCACTAATGTAATAAAAATTTGAATGTGAATATTAAGCTCAAATTTTGTTTACTTTTATTTTGACATACAAGTTGCTTCAATCATAGGATGTATTTTGCACATACATTCCAATCATAGTTAGTATTGGTTCCTCACTCTTATCCAAATTACAACTTATTATGAATTTTTTTATAAAAACAATTATACATATAAAGATTGCAAGGTAGTAATCTCTGCTTTGATATCAAGGGGAGATTAATCCACACCAATTGTAAATAAGAGGAAGAGGAGGTAGTGGTCATTCCAGCCAAAGCATAAAAATCCCAAACCTAGAGAGCAGATTGGTTGGAGGTCTTAAAGGACCAATGAAATGGGGCTAAGGAGGTAATAGGGGAAAATCTGGCAGAAATTAAAGATGAGAATAAGAGGAGACCCTAAAAGAGCCTGCATCAAAAGAGACGGATTAAGGTTTTATAATCCTTAACCCTTAAACTTGAATCACAAACAAGATATTCATAAATCCTCAATCTTTATTTATCAAAATACCCTCAAGGTAGGGCAACACCTTACAACAATCCTTTTATGGGAGGTATCCATCGGTATTCACTTGCATCTTTAAAGGAGCAACCTCACAATGATCTAAGCTCCAATACAATATATTCCAATACATGCTCCATAAGGAGTACTCCATCCTTATTTATAGCTAGCTAGAGAACCGTAATCATAACCACCTCCTACCTAGTGGACATTCTTTAATGAGGCCACGTTATATTTGTTCGATACTAAATAACTAGTGGTCCCTATTTAATGATATCAAACATAATGGACCTAGTCCACCTTACATTGAATGGCCACTTGATCTGGATTTTATGGGGGAACTAAATGAAACTCAGAAATATGAAAAAAATACAGAGATACAGTAATATACAATTTCTATTAATGAATGAAATGTACAATAACTGTAAAATGAAAAGCGAATTGAACTCACTAGAATGGTGGTCGTTTATCTCTGAGAAGAGTTTTGATGGTTATGAGCATTCATAAGAAGATGTGTTTTCAATGAGACTCAAAAGGAATTTTTAACATAAAGCATTAATGAGAAAACCCTAACCCAGAAGATGAAATGCCAAAAGGTTTGTGGGTCTCGATGGGGTTAGTCAATACGTCAACTTCTCAAGGGCATAAATTTTGCATATGATCTATGTCTAGGGTGCTCGGTACCTCATCAGAAAGGTCTAGCCTATGAGTACACATTTTGTTTGGCCTAGCATCTACTTTATGTTATATTTTCTTAAATTTTTAGAGCAATAGATTTACTTGAGTATTTAGATATTCTTTTACATTTAACAACCATATACTAAAACTATAAGCAACATAAAACAAGCACACGAAGACACAAGGATTATCCTAGGAAAACCCCAAACCTGGGGAAAAACCCAACCAACGTTTCTTAGATAAATTATTTATGATAATACAATCCAGCGATGAACAAGCTCTTCTTCACAAGAGAAAAACTAATAATGAAGAAACCTCGATACAAGAACTTATCTCTTTCTCCTTGTCAAACCCTAGCAGGGTCAGGCAACTACAACTGCACCACCACACAAAGCTAGTGCACCCCTCCTAGGTTTAATGGTCACGATTTCACTAGCTAGATTAACTAGGTGAGTGATTTATTCATAGTTTATACTCTCATCAATATAAACACCTAAAATAGAATCATTTTGAAGATATTTGGGGGTGTCAACTCTTTGAACCATTGTCTTATTAGGGCTCACACTTAGAAAATAATGGGTTAGTGATTTAGTCTTTTTTCATCTAAAATAATTGTTCTAGTAATGTAGAGCACAACCAATGCCTTTAATTTGAGTTTCTGGTTAAATTAATGATTTCATATTATGTTTATTCCTTAGTCTAAGTAGTATTGGAGGGAGATTTTAATGGTAGCAATTACCCATTCTTATTTGTAGGTTCTAGTCATTGTTACATTGTTAGAATAGGGCTTATGTTATATCACCCATACTTATATGAAAAACACCATTAATTTTATTACATTTAAGCCTCATCTGTGTAATTACAATTATACTGTAGTTGTTGACTTGGAGCATATATTTTTTCTCCAATTAGTGGACTAGTTTCATAAACCTCAATTTTTTATCACCCTCTCTACTATCAATCTAATGATTTCAATTATCAAAAAACCATGCTCTTTGATTTGATCCATAGTGTCTTATTACTATAATAATTTGTTGGTTTTGTTAATTAACTGCACCAATTAACATTCACATAGTTTTCTACCATTTCACTATTACTACTTATATCCCAAAATTGATTATGCAAGATACAACCTAGATTAGTGAATTTTCTCTATGATTTTTGTTGGGTTTCTATATTAAGAAACATCCTTTTGTGTTCTATGGTGTTTATGGTTAGAATGGTGATGGATGGTTGATTGGTTTCAATGCAGTTTTCCGTAGTTTTCACATACATAGATGTAAAATATCTACATGTTTTTTTTATGAAGATATCAAATTATTGAAATGGTAGTTGTGATAGGGGATAATTCCCCACTTACTAGGTTCAAATCAATGGCAAAGAAAACAAAATATACTATCTCTATATTTCTAGATCAGTTGTGTATGTCAATGCAACATGATTATATGAAGAGGAATAAATGTGGCTGGGCATTTAATCCCCTTTATTTGTATTTCAAATGTAATCCCTAGAGTGTCCTGAATACTCTAAATGCTCTAATCCTCACTTCAAATATATGAACATAAAGAGAAACACAACCTTCCCCAAACAATCAAGTATATAATTCAAGAAACCCTCCCCATATTATAGTTATATAGAAGTCAACCTTCCCCATACTTAGTTATAGATGTCATATTTATTACATGATCGTCCATGTGAGCACTAGTGAATGGGGCCAATGTTGAAATTTCTTCAATATGTGCCTATATGCATCGAAATTTGACATGGTTAGACTAGACACATCCTTGACGACATGGGAGGGTTTCAATACTCAAGGATATTTGATGTCCCGACCACATAATCTTTGTGATCGTCCATGTTTGCAATAATGTTCATAATGGGGTGTCTCATATTTGTCAAATGTCATTGTTTCCATCCGTAGAATCTTTGTTGGAACTCTCTTGAAATGTCATGGAACTTCCAATTCAACCACCACAAATGTCATGGACCGACCCCGCATAGTGAGCACTAGTGAATGGGGCCAACGTTGAAATTTCTTCAATATGTGCTTGTATGCATCGAAATTTGACATGGTTAGACTAGACACATGCCTTGATGGTATGGGAGGGTTTCAAGACTCAAGGATGTATGATGTCCCTACCACATAATATTTGAGATCGTCCATGTTTAAAACAACGTTCATAATGGGTGTCTCATTGTCAAATGTCATTGTTTCCATCTATAGAATCTTTGTTGGAATTCTCTTGAAATGTCATGGAACTTCCAATTCAACTACCAAAAATGTCATGCACCAACCCCGCATAGTGAGCAGTGAATGGGGCCAACGTTGAAATTTCTTCATTATGTGCATGTATGCATCGAAATTTGACATGGTTAGACTAGAGACATACCTTGACGGTATGGGAGGGTTTCAAGAATCAAGGATGTATGATGTCATACATAAACATTTTGAAAAAATTTCAACGTTGGCCCCATTCACAGGTCACCATTGTCCATCATGTACTCTAGCCCTAGTACAATGTATTTTAATAGTTGTTTCCTTTAAAATTCGACCGATCAGAAAATTAAAATGAAACGAGGACGAGAAGAGACGATATATAGAGTGGTTATGTGAGTGATATTTGAGTATAAGGGAAAATATCTCTTCCGTGCCATAAACAACACAAAGGAAAATGTTTCCTTTCTCTACTAAACAATCCCTCAAGCATCTCCTTCCTTTTCAGTGCCCTAAGTGGTCATTTCTAAATTTATATTATTGAGTAACTAAGGGGAATATAGTGTGGGCGTTATGTGAATAATGGTGAGAATGATCACAAGAGAATTTCCATGAGGTAGGAGAATCCATGAATGACTCACACTTATTGAAAATGTTTAAACTCCCTGTTGATGTGGGGATTTCTTTAATGTTGGAGGATATCAAAGATGTGTCATTACGACTAAGTGGACATATGTTGGTGAGGACGATATCATCAGCTCATCATATTCACTCACATATTATTCATAGGATGATGTCATCAGCTCATTATTTTTATTACTGTTGTCATTCACCCACCATAAATGTCATCTTGCACCAACCTCGCATAGTGAGTAGTGAATGGGGACAACGTTGAAATTTCTTCAGACTGTGCATGTATGCGTCGAAATTCGACATGGTTAAACTAGAAAAATGGCTTGACACTATGGGAGGGTTTCAATACTCAAGGATGTATGATGTCCCCACATAATCTTTGAGATCGTCCATTTGCATCAACATTCATCATGTTGCACCTCTCATTATCATCATTCGTCATTCCCTTCTATAGAATCATTGTCAGAACTATCTTGAAATTTGTCATGGAACTTCAAATACACCCATCACAAATTCCTTCCACCGACCCCACACAGTGAGAAGTGAATGGGGCCAACGTTGAAATTTTTTCAATCTGTGCCTGTATGCATCGAAATTTGTCATGGTTAAACTAGATAGTTTCCTTGAAGGTATGGGAGGTTTTCGATACTTAAGGATGTTTGATTTCCCCGCATAATATTTGAGATCATCCATGTTTGCATCAACATTCAATATAATGGATGTCTCATAGTGACCATAGTGAATGGGGCTTGCCTTGAAGGTGAATGAGCATAGTGAAATTTCTTCCACCGACCCGGCATAGTGAGCAGTGAGTGGGGCCAACGTTGAAATTTCTTCAAACTGTGCATGTATGTTTCGAAATTCGACATGGTTAGACTAGACACATTCCTTGATGGTATCAGAGGGTTTCAAGACTCAAGGAATATGTCTGATATCTTTGCCACATAATATTTAAGATCGTCCATGTTTGCAACAATGTTCATAATGGGGCGTCTCATATTTGTCAAATGTCGTTGTTTACATCCATAGAATCTTTGTTGGAACTCTCTTGAAATGTCATGGAACTTCCAATTCAACCACCAAAAATGTCATGCACCGACCCCGCATAGTGAGCAGTGAATGGGTCCAACGTTGAATTTCTTCAATATGTGCCTATATGCATCACAATTTTACATGGTTAGACTAGACACATGCCTTGACGGTATGGGAAGGTTTCAAGACTCAAGGATGTTTGATGTCCCGTCCACATAATATTTGAGATCATCCATGTTTGCAACAACGTTCATAATGGGGCGTCTCATATTTTTCAAATGTTGTTGTTTCCATCCATAGAATCTTTGTTGGAAATCCCTTGAAATGTCATGGAACTTCCAATTCAACCACCACAAATGTCATGCACCGACCCCGCATAGTGAGCACTAGTGAATGGGGCCAACGTTGCAATTTCTTCAATATGTGTGTGTATGCATCTAAATTTGACATGGTTAGACTAGACACATGCCTTGACGGTATGGGAGGGTTTCAAGACTCAAGGATGTATGATGTCTTGACCACATAATCTTTGAGATCATCCATGTTTGCAACAACGTTCAGAATGGGCGTCTCATTGTCAAATGTAACTGTTTCCATATGTAAAATCTTTGTTGGAACTCTCTTGAAATGTCATGGAACTTCCAATTCAACCACCAAAAATGTCATGCATCGACCCTGCATAGTGAGTAGTGAATGGGACGAACGTTGAAATTTCTTCAATATGTGCCTGTATGCATCGAAATTTGATATGGTTAGACTAGACACATGCCTTGACGGTATGGGAGGATTTCAAGGCTCAAGGATGTATGATTTCATATAGAAACATTTTGAAAACATTTCAACGTTGGCCCCATTCAGAGGTCACAATTTCCCATCATGTACTCTAGCCCTAGTACAATGTCTTTTAATAGTTGTTTCCTTTAAAATTTGACCGATCAAAAAATTAAAACGAAACAAGAAGAACCCTAGTACAATGTATTTTAATAATTGTACTCTAGATGAGAAGACCCGCAAACCCTTTTTGAAGTGTTGTTATTATAGAAAACTTGTCGCAACTTCCATAAATGCAACATATTTATAGATTTTATAATGTCACAATTCTGACGATCATTGATCAAATCAAAGTTGACTTGGTCAAAATACTAGGTGACCGTTGGAGGGGGAAAACTTAGTTTCCACAACGTCAGAACTGCGACACCTATCTTCACAAATGTGGCAAGAGAGATGACTATGTCACAAATGTGGCAAGAGAGACAATAATGTGGAAAACGTGGAAAGAGAGACGTCAACGTGGCAATAGCGACGTTATCGGGAAATATGGGATTTTGTTTTTTAAATATCCTCTATTTTTCGACAGTATGGCCAATTTTGTCCATAATGCCGCAAATAAAACATCAAAATGTTTTCAATATGTACTAGTGACTCAACTACTTTCACGCTAAGAATCTTTCTTTGGCGGTTGTCCATGTTGTCCAATGATTTCGTCACTAAATGTTCCTTCGCAATACCACCGTCATCGTCATTGTTAACCATTTCCAATATGTGTTAACACGATGGGTCATTGGAGGAAATATTAGTATATGGATAATCATCTTACAAGAATTTGACTTGGATTTTGTTTTTGCGAAATCCAAAAAGTCGTTGGTCTTTGCCGAAATCATATCGGAACTTCCAGTTGAGTCTAGTGATATCATGCCCAAAGAATCGCTTATTAATGGAGATATTTTTATAATTTCATCTTTGGACCCTTGGTATGGAGAGATACTTGTGTATCTATAGACTTTGAAGTGTCCCGCTTCTGCTTCCTGTGATGAGCGTTGAAATATTTGACATCAGGTGCGCAACTATCTTATCCTCAATGACACGTTGTATTGTTGACGTGTAGATTTCATTCTTCTACGATGTCTTACCCATGAAGAAGCAGAGCTCATTTTGAATGACTGTCACACTGGAGCATGTGGTGATCATTTTTCTAGGTTGGCCACAACCCAAAAGATTCTACGTGCAGGTTAATTTTGGCCCTCATTAATCAAGGATTGTGTGGAGGTGGTCAAGAAGCGCCACCCATGCTAGATCTTCTGTCATAAGATGTGGGCACATCCCGCTCCCATGTTTCCAGTCATTGATGTTGGTCCTTTCACCAAGTGGGGGATTGATTTTACTACATGTCACTCAGCTTCGGCTAGGAGGAATCGTTACATCATCATAGCAGTAGACTACTTCACGAAGTGGGTTGAAGCTATTCCAAATTTTATCAATGATGGTGAAATAATGGCTCTTTTCATCTTTAATGAGATAGTAGCAAGGTTTGGTATCCCGAAGGAGATTGTCACTGACCATGGAAGTTACTTCCAAAACAAAATGATGATTGAATTAACATCAAAGATCGAGTTCAAATAGGAACAGTTGTCATCTTATTACCTTCAAGTGAATGGTTAGGTTGAAGCTGTGAATATGTCTCTCAAGACTGTTCTTCAGTGGACGATCAATTATGCCAAGTCGAATTGGAATTTGATGTTGTATTCAACATTGTGGGCCTACCGAATGTCTGTGAAGACTGCCACCGGTTTTTCAACTTTTCAACTTGTATACGGGATGGAAGCAGTCTTACCTATTGAATGTTACATTCATTCTTTAAAGTTGGTAGTGAAATTACTATTAGACACTTTACTTCTTGAGGAACACCTTCAATATCTTGAGCAACTCGATGAGTAATGTCATGATGCAGCCTTAGCCAATGAAGCTCATAAGAAATGATTCAAGTGTCAGTACGATCGGTTCATTCTTCCTTGTATTTTATTCGAAGGTGATCTTGTCCTGGTCTATGATCAAGACAAAGATCCCCTGGGGGCAGGCAAGTTCAAACCCATGAGGTTTAGACCATTCATTGTGAAAGATGTCTTGGAGAAGGGCGCTTACCGTCTGGTTGATTTTGAGGGAAATGCCTTGGCAGATCCTAGAAATGGGATTTACCTTAAGAAGTATTACTCTTATGTTGGTCACCTGGGTGACTTCTTGTATATATTTATAGCCTCTTATACATTTTTTTGTCTTTTTTATCTTTTGGACGTGTAGTTATTTATGTCTCCGTTTTCACTATGGTAGATGTCAAGTGAATCAAAGGTTTATTTTGGGTTTATGGACGGTGCTATCCAACACACTAAGAGGATTGCTTCCACAGGTTGGGTGATTTTCACATCTAGAGGCTAGTTACAATCTTCTAGAGGTATTTGTCTAGGAGACACTACAAACAATGTTGTCGAATACCATGTAGTGATAGAATTGCTTCTTGAAGCTTTGTCACATGGCATTTGTTGCCTCCAGGTTTACCTAGATTCTTAGTTGGTTGTGTCCCAGTTAAATGGGGTTTACTGCATTTATGGTCCCACTCTACACCGACGATTCCTTAGGGCATGTATGTTAGAACGATATTTCAATTACATTACGTATATCCATGTTTGTAGTATATTTAATCATCTAACATATACTCTAGCTAATCAAGTTTTAGATTGGCATGTTGCTCACATATAAAATGAAAAGCACACACATATACATGTAAATACATTTTTAAAAATGCCATCCATAAGACAAGAAAGATGTAAATATATATATATATATATATATATATATATATATATATATATATATATATATATATATATATATATANTGTGTGTGTGTGTGTGTGTGTGTGTGTGTGTGTGTGTGTGTGTGTGTGTGTGTCCAAAAAATAGTGTTATGGGTACATAGGTGGGCATGGAAGCCTCAAAACTCATCAGTCTACATCATTGGGCTTATGCCCTCAAAAAATACACATGGTACAAAAAGTTCCCTCGGAACATCAATGGTCTAGTGATATCTGAGGACGAGGCCTATTGGCCTTGCTATAATGTAAAACGACCTTCGCAAGACGCTGGAACAGTTGGACCCAAGTTTGAGGCACCCCTACCACATGTGGCTGTATAACAGGGGGGAGATCCTCGATATCAACTATAGGAATGACACGAGTGAGCAAAGTGAGGTTTCACTCCACTCATCACAAGACTCTGTCAGCCTCTTCGGCTAGGGGTCCTCCTACAACTGTTGGTCCTCCTACCGCTGTTGGTCCTGCCTTGAGTCAAGGACATCGCCGAGTCCTGGCAAAGTATGTTGGTTTAACAAGCCCCACATATGTACATAACAGATACACGAGTTAGTACTCTATACACACATAAAACAGATATATATGAAAATTAAAAATTAAATAAAATTTAACATATATGTTAATGATCTCGCCACGCTTCTCCCCGAGAGGCATGGGCATGTTTGGGTCTCTGATGAAGTTGATCCCTGCATATGGGTAATCCTTGATCACTGGGATCTAACATGCCCACTAGTCAAAAAACTTGTCGTCGAAGGCCTCTATGGTCCTCCCTCCACCCTGTCTAGGAAGCAACACTTCCCACTTTCTCACTACTAGGAAGGAGTCTACATGCCCCTGTACTGTCTCTCTGGGACTAAGATTGGGTACCCTCTCAAAGAAGGAGGAGCACAAGATAGTACCAAACCCAAAGTTCTTTTTGGTACGCCTCCGACACTCTGTAAGATGTCTCTTCATGCATACAAGCATGGTAGTACTCCAATAAAAATGGCGGCCTCCAAGCATTGAATGACACAATGCATATGTTCCTGGGAGGCCTGATGAAGGGCTGAAAATATAGTAATCCTCCCAATAAAAAGTAAGATCACACGTAGAGATAGGTTGGTGATCTTGTGAATTGGCACCTGAGAACATACCTTCTCAGTGTCGGCCTCACAATACATATGAATGTAGTACTCACTGTTCAAAAGCACTGGAGGAAAAGTCCTCAAGTTGACTGGTGCCCCTGTTCTTGAGAGGCCAGTCAAAAAATAGATATCCTCTATGGTTGGGGTTAGTGATTGACCCTCTAGCATGAACTCCTTAGCATCAATATGCCAATACTCCACAAGAGCATTGAGCAACCTCGGTTGTGCCCTCATAAATGGACACTGGAAGAACTTCCATAACCCACACTGTTTCAGTGTAGCGATGGCCACAGGGTCCTCCTCGACCAAGACGTTGATCTCCTCATTCTCTCTCTCTCCAGTGAACATACATCATGTTACATGGAAAAAATTTAGAGGAGTGAGTGCTTGCTTTTTATTTTTTCAAAGTACTAGAGGGTGTACGCGAGCTTCTTTTTACACAATCGCATATGTACGTGGGTTATTTAGTATTATGCCCGAGTACATATGCGGGATGGCCTTGGACAACCCACATACATGCAGGGCCGCTATTTTTACAAGAGCGTACCCCATCCAAACACAAAAATAAAGAATAAAGGAAGTATTGAATTGCAAGTGTAGGTGTTTTGTACTTACTTTGTCCAAACAAAACGTTGTTTCGTCCACTGAAGCTCCCATAATCCACTCTTTTAGCAAAGGGTTTTTTTGACCTTTTGGTTGATTTTCAAATTGCAATGGTAAAAATGAGCTATCCACTTCTATTTATAAACTTTTTTGGCCCTTTTTTTCCCTTTTTGGCCCCCTTCATATTTTTTATGGCTTGGTGATCACTTGATTTCCACTTGTGAGTTTTCATTGGTCGTTCTGGTACTCATTTACTTTCGGTTTGGTAATTTTTTGAGATTGGTCACATTTTTTGGTATCCTTTGGTAAAAATCATTTTTCCAAATTTTTGCATATAAGTTAGTATTTCATTCCCACTTGCAACATCTCGTTGTCTTTTTCTCTTTTCCATAGGATCAACCCCACCGAAGTGTGGCACAAAAATTTTATTGCTGCTTTAGAAGTGTCATAATTAGGTGGTAGAGCCTACCTTCGCATGGATTCCCTAGATAGATCCTATGATCCATTTTGGCATCCATGTTGTCAGTGATGACTATTGGATTGGGAGACCTTTCTAGTCCTGTCATGATTACATAATCAAGCCTCATTATTTTTTTCATCAGCATCCTAGGCCTTACCCTCGGGCCTCCCTAATGAGCATGCTTTGTTGTCTTTCAAGATCACTTTGAAATTCGAAAGCAACATCCAATGAGACTCTATTTATTCTTTTTGATATCGTCTAGATTAATTGAGAAAAGTAGCCCCCTAGAGTCTTCTTTAATCCCTTTTCAAACTCTCTAAAAATGAAAAGATTGCCGAACGATATTGTTTCCCTTCATGCTCCCCAAACTTGAATTTGAAGGAACATCTATCCAACACTAGTTTACCCCTTTTTCAGTCTGGATGGCTAATTCTACGAATAAAGGTATGTTCTAGGAACTAAGGTTCACTAGAAGAGTATTCTCAGGCGTAACTTTAACCCTTTTTCAGGCATGAGGGACTAAATCTTCGAAAAAGGAACATTCTCCTTAGTTTTGGTTTATCACCTTTTTCAGGTCTTCAAGATCACTTACGAAAAAGGAACCCCCCCCCCCCCCNGTCCCTAAAATTGAAAATATTACTGAGTGACCTTGTTCCTTCACACTCATTAAATTGGTCTAGAAGAAAATCTATTGGCATGAGTTTAACCTTTTTTCCAGCCTATAGATTCTAGTGGAAAAAGGTACGCCTCGGGAGATTCGTCTCCCCGGGAGAGTTCTCCTCAGTTACGTTTATACTTTTTCAGGCTAAGGACACTAAAATTAGAAAAAGGTTTTGAGTCCATAGTTAAGCTCTTTTTAGACTCAAAATTGAAAATATTGTTGAGTGATCTTGTCTTTGTCACACTCATTAAAATGGTTTTGAATAGATGTATTTTTGGTGCAAGTTTAACCCTTTTTCGAACCGACTAGAATAAATCTGAAAACATACTCCCTAGAGTCTTCTTTTTTGTTTTTTCAGACTCTCTAAACGTGAAAAGATTATCGACTTTACCTTCTCCGGGCTTGTAAAAACATTACATAGAAGGGGTCTCCCCGTGTCATGCTTAATCACATTGTGGGTCTCATATTTGCGTCTTTGGCCTAATTCTGGCTCCATGTTGTTCTCAACTGAACCTTTGAATCATTCCTTATACGCAATCCTTGCAACATTTCTTTCCTCTGTGGCCTGACACCTTGACCCATGGAGGAATTTTCCCCGAGTGTCCTTGTCCTGCACATGTCTCCTTTCCTTTAGAATTAGTATGTTCCGTGTGATTGTAACTAGTTTTCTTTCTCAAGACACTCGTTCTTTCTTTGCAACATATCATTTTTTTATATTTTTTCAAGCTCTTTAAAAATTGAAAAAGACAAAAAAATGAAATATTCCAAAAAGAGGGGACGAGAAATATACATTCTTTTTTCAGCAACAAAGATAGTCTCCCTTGGACAAAGCACATCCTTCCATTTGTTCATCAAGCATTGGGATCTAGTATGACCTTAGGAAGTTGTTCTCGCTACATAGATTTGTGTCCTCCTCCATTTGGTTACTCTTCCAAACATATGGAGAGTTTGAATTTCCTCCTACATCACAAACTTATGTCAATGTCATGCTACCTGAGTCTGATCATCTTTCATGCTTTTTTCCAAGGGAAGTTTTATGCAACCTGAGTCAGCCTTTCCGCAGTTTGTCTCTTGAATTTCATAAGTCGGCTATCCCAAGAGTCCAGTCAAGTTTAGATTCGAAATTGATGAAGTTCTATGCCTGATCATTGAGATCCTCCTGTCTTTTCCCAACGGATTGTCAAATACATCAGGGTAATGAGTTATACACTCCCATTGTACTCCTACCTGAGTTTTGAAGATCTTGAAGTTGTTGCTCGAGCTATGAAGACCTCATCTCCAGATGCAGGCATCACTAGATTCTTGAAGATTGTATATCTTCGATTTATTTTGAGATGTAGATCCATTATGAATTTATCACAGATACACTTTATATAGTTATATGACATGGATATGCAATTTATTTGATTCGCAGCCATGATTTATTTCATCCTGATCATGGGTATGCTCGCCTCGGGGAGACAATTGTTGTTTTGTAGATGGCACCTTCCGAAGTTTGGTCCCAGGCTCACTCGATTTCGTGCATTGGTGAAGATGTTGTAATGTATTTCGGCCATCATTTTCTCTTCTGACCTCACACATTAGGGGTCATCTGTTATAGCCCTAAAATTCCCTACTTATGCATACATGGCATTGTCCCTCTTGAATAATTTTCCAAATCACTGTTGATGAGCTCTACTTAAAAAACCAATTTTTAGAGCATGTACGTGCCCTGAACCACTACATCCCATGTACATACGCTTGCTTCATGCTAGAAAACCCACATACATACTCTTGTTGCACAATACACAACCCGGGTGTACCTCCAAAAGTTGCAAAAATTAAAAAGTTGTAAGGAATTCAATGGAATTCACGGGCTATTGGAGGCTTCCTAACCAATTCACCTACTATAGCTCGTCCCCCAACCGAATAAACTTCATTTTGTCATATAAAAGGAGGTGTTGGGGTCTCATTTTACAACAAAGCATAAGAACAATGAAACTCTGCCCAATTTCACTTCCCTTCCTTGCCCAAGCATTTACTACCTTTTGTGAGTTACTGCCTCAACATTACCTCTTCAACCCCTTTTCTTCCATTCAATTCATTCCCTCCCCTTGAGGTGATTAGTAGATTGAGAGAAGAGGCCTATTGAAGGTGCACTTGGAGAATTGTAAACAGGATCCCGGACTAGGTTTGCGGAGCATTGGCTGGCAAGGATTGTAAGTTTCAATCTTTGTTTGATGAATAAAATAATCTCTTTTCCCTATCCCCAATGATTATGTTTTGTGTCTTTTATTTGATTTATACATAACATTTGATATCTAACCTTAATTTATGAATATAAATAGCATCCTTGTAGCCCTGTTTTCCTAGTCTTGGATGCATGTCATCTTTGGGAGGAGACTTGTAGTCTTTGGAGCTACAGAGCTTGAGGAGATCATCACCAGATGTTGGATGAAAGATGTAGTTACCGATCTTCTCTTCTACTACTTTCTATTCATTTATTTTGGTATGTTTGGGGTAGTGTAGAAACTAGGTTGACATTTAGATGGTCATTTGCTATGTCTATATTCTAAACCTTGGTATAGTTATAGGGGGATTTTCCCGCTAGCAATGGCCTCATTTCAGGGGCCCATTCTTTACTTTCACCATAGTGATGTTCAAGGGGGGTGTGTTGGAGATACTTCACACACACCTAGGATTTATTTTTCCTAAGGTTTTCCCTATGTTTATTAGTCATTATTCAGTCTCCGAAATGTTTGGGAGAATATTCTCTTCATTTCACACTTCAGTTTGATAAGTTGAGTGGAGTCTAGATGGCACATTAAGATTATCACCATGAAACATTGGGATCATCACCAACTAATGCACATTGTCCTTGGCATCATAACCTGACTAACTCATTACTCATGATTCCCTGATCTCCTCCTCAGTTCACTCTGTTTCAGTCATTTAACTGAAGACTGATAGACTAGTTAACTCAGACTGGGTGGCAACTCACTCCTGTAACTGCTCGAGAGACTAGAATAGGTGGAAGTTTACTCCCGTAACTGTTGGTGTGTGTCCAGATCACTCTAGACCACCACTATGGTGAATTGTCTTCTCTTCCACTGCACATTGGTTGAGTTATTTAGAGTATATCATGTGTAAATTATCATTCATTCATTTTCTTAGTGAGAATTCTTCCATTCTTTCTCTCCTGATTCTATTTTCTCATATTTTCTCTACAACTGTGTATGTCAATTCCCATCTAGATTTATTCTATGTAGGTTCAACACATTTACAAGCATAAGTCCTCATCCTCAGGGAGCTCCTCTTAGGTTTCACCCTGACATATACATGATCTCCCAACTTGAATGCTTTATGAGTTCTTTTACTATCTGCATAAATCTTTTGTCTATCCTAGGCTACTTCCAAATTATTCCATATCTTGATCATTTATTTTTCTATTTCCTTCAACAATTCTAGTCCAAGTGTGATCTTGTCCACTGGAATGTTCCAACTAATTGTAACTCTACACTTCCTTCCATATAGAACCTCAAATGGGATCATCTTCAATGATTCATGATAACCATTGTTATAAGAAAACTCTACCAGAGGTAGATATTCTTCCCATTGCTTAGGTTGATACATAACATGCATCCTCAACATGTCCTCTATAAATCTATTCACTCTTTCAGTGTGACCATCTGTTTGAGGATGGTAGGTCATGCTAAATGATAACTGTGTCTCCAAACCTGCAAATAAACTTTTCCAAAAACTTGAAGTGAACTTAGCATCTCTATCTGAGATTATGGTCTTGGGTAAACCATGCAATCTAAAAATTTCCTTCATGAATATGTTAGTAACATCTATAGTCTTAAAAGTATATTTGAGAGGAGTAAAATCACTACTACACATGGGGTCAAAATTTGAAAAAAACTTCCGATGATAAGGATAAATTGAATCACATCGTCGAAAATTATTAAAATATCTGTATCTATATCTATATCTATATCTATCTATATATATAGATATATGGGCACCCCGATGAACGTTGGACTTCCAATGAACATTTATCCCCCTCGATCTTTCAACGAACCTAGAGGATAGTACGTCAATCTATCGATGAACCAACTAATCGATGATGCCAACTAATCATTTGAAAATGGTCTAATGGTCACTGAATTCACTGACTTGGTCAATTTTGACATAGTCAACTTTCATCGAAAGATCAACAGAGGTTTGTGTTTTCGACAATTTTGTTGTAGGTGCGACAATTATAAAATATTTGTATGCTCATTGTTCATTGCATTATTTATTAGTCATTTTTCTATGTGCTAGTTTCCTCAAATCCAATTCTTGATCTACATATCTTTGATTTTCTACTTTGAAGGTTACACATTTTTAATATTAGTTTGTCTGTTTTTTAAATACCCAGTTTGGATCCCTAACCCTTAGACCCTCCTTCATTTGTGGTCACAATTGTTTCCCTAGGAAATAGGTATGAACATGTCTACTCAATTACATTTAATTACTATACAATTTGTCATGGTGTAGTTCTCTTTTATTGTTTGATTTTATTACTTGCTTATAGTCAAGCTTTGGAACTTATGTGGTAAAAATGTATGGTTTTGATTTGTTGATTAATTGTTGATCACTGTTATAAACCTTTAATAAATCTATGATGAAAAATGGATTAATTATCTTGTACATATGGGGTCAATATAATTCGATGATATTTGTACCATAAGATTATATAATTTGTATATTAATGTTCTTATATTGCTCTAGTGGATTTTTTTGAAAATATAGGAAATCCCAATGCCAACACCTGAAAAGAACCAAAGGATGGTTGCTAGGTTAAGGTTTGCATGGGAGGCACTGGTTGGTACTGATGAGAAATGTTATTTCCCTTGCAATTAATGCAAGGGCTTGAAAATAAGAAGACTTGTAAAAAATAACTGAAATGCATTATTTTACATATGGGCATTGTGAAGGGGGGCATACATTTTGTCCCATGGTAAGTTATTCATTATATATATCTTTGTATTGATTCTATTTATAAAATTTTATTTTGTTTTAATTTTTTATATATATGTTAATGTTATTGATTGTTTGTAATTGTAAATATAAATCCTCCCAGGTGTTTGTCGCCGGATAAATATCTGCCAAGTAGTAGTAGTAGAAATACTATTATAAAATATGTGGAAGACGATATGAATATTGAATATTATGCCAATCCTATGGAAGAAGATGACACCAATAATATTGTTGAGCCAGATGATGTGACAAATAGAATGATCCATGACATATTTCTCCTATCAATGAGGAAAATGATGATGATATTTATGATGTACCTCTTCTTGAGAAAAAATAAAAACCCCTTTACGAAGGCTCAAGAACAAATATTCTCTTTGCTATAATGTTGTTGGTGAATTTGAGGGTATTGAATGATTTTTCAAACTACTATCTCACACAAATCCTAAGGTACATAATATAATTCGTCACATATTATACGTAAAGGTTGAATTTATTTTTCTCTATTTTTAGTGTTAATTAATGTTTAAATTAAGGATGCAATATTTTTTATTACTATTATTTACATTAACTAGTTTATTTTTTATGATGTAGATTGTTAGGTGAATTTTTCTTACCATCGTCATATAATTTACCTCACACATACTGAGAGATGTGTGGCATTATGAAATATATTGGAATGGAGTATCCGGCTATTGATGCATGTCCGAATGATCATATTATATATTATGGACAATATGCATCAGAAACGAAATGGCCGCAATGTCAATTCAATAAATATTGAATCGATCAAGTAACAAAAAATTTGCCTCACAAGGTTCTTCATCATATTCCAATAATTCCACGTTTGGAACGATTTTTTAGGTGCCAAAGAATTGCACACTTTATAGATTACCATGCATGGCGCAAAAGTGAAGATGGTTTTCTTCGAATTCCTACAGATGGTTATAAATTTAGGAACATTGAAGAAAGATGGCCAATTTTTAAAGAAGAACCTCATAATGTTAGGCTGTCATTGGCAGCTCACGGTGTTAATCTATTTGGTGAGATCAGGTCTATTTACTCAATGTGGCATTTTTTTTTGTCAACAATAACCTTCCTCCTTGGATGTCAATAAAGAGGGAGGACACAATGTTGGCAATGATTGTTCTAGGTATTTGTTTACAAAATTGGTTTGAACTTTGTATTTTGTTTTTCTTATTCATTGCATAATTACTTATATATATATACAAGGTATTAATTATGTCTACTTTCACCCAATTAGGTAAGCACCAAGTGAAATATATGAATGTATATATTGAGCCTCTTGTCAACGATCTACTCAAGTTACGGAATGGAATCACTATGTACACCATCTCTACACCAATAGGGAAAAGGAAATTTCAATTCCATGGAATACTTACATGGACAATTCATGATGCCCCAATGACAACACATTTTTGTGGTATGTAACATACTGATGGACTTTAATAATATATATAATTTTATGAAAATATGAAACATGCTTCTTAAATATCAATTCCTCATTATATAAATAATACTGACACTAATCCACATAATCTTGCAAGTATTCAAACAAAGGGTAAATTTTCATTTCTAGTTTGTGGTCGTAGGATGAGATCGCATCGTTAAAGAAGTCTAGGAAAGGAGGTGTTTGATGAATATAGGCACTTCCTCCCTAAGAACGATAGGTATCAAACTACAAAAAAACTTCTTTTCAATTTAAAATAAGAGACTAGAATAAAACCACGGAGAATGACACCTCACGTATAGAAGTTGGAATATAATATATTCAACCATCAAGTTAAGAATTTAGTCTATGTGTATGCATATATATTAATGTTTTACTATTTTAATTTATATCAAAATTTGTTTATTGTATATAACAATTATTGTTGTAATCTCATTAATTATTTTTCATAAATGTCGTCAAGGCATTAATGGGCTTCCACGATGAATGAAAATTCACCATGTAAAATTCAATAGGTTTCCCTACTGTGAGAACCTACAAATAACTCATTTGTTTGATACAATGCATATCAAGAAGAATGCAATAGAAACATTGTGGATAATTGTAGATGGAAGGAGTGACAAAGAAAAAATTATCAAAATTTGTACTGACATTCAGGAAGCCAATCATGCACTGCAAAATGTGATTTATTAAAATAACAATGGAGTACACCAAAATAGTCTTCCATGGTTATTTACAGAGTATGAAAACAATGTTGTAAAAGAGGTCATTCGAAAAATTAAATTTCCCATGGGATTTTCTTCAAACATAAAGAATATCTTAACGAAGAAAGGTGAATTTGGTGGGGTGAAAACTCATGGCTGTCATACATTCATTATGGTAATTATTTTAGACGCATATTTCTATATTGGTAAATATACAACTTTTCATTATTATAATATGGTTTTATTTTCCTAAAAATTAATGATCCCTTTGTTATTACAATATGTTCTACCTCTATATCTACCCAACAACTTTGACAAAAATGTAAAACAAGTTATATATGATCTTGGAAAATACATTAGTTAAATATTAATGATTTATATGCAAAATCGTTGTTTCTTAACTTGTAGGTGGTTTTCATCTAAATAAATCCATAAAGAATATATAAAATATTGGAGAGAAATTCTTCGGCTAATGTGCAAAATGAAAAAGTATCCACCTTCGTATATATATATATATATATATATATATATATATATATATATATCATCTAATTTTCTATATCATTTGTAGGTGGTTTTCATCTAGATAAATCCATAAAGAATATATAAAATATTGGAGAGAAATTCTTCGGCTAATGTGCGAAATGAAAAAGTATCCACCTTCGACCTTTTTCAATGCACAAGAACACTACCTCTTACACCAAGTTGAGGGGATTGAAATGTGTGGACCTATACACACAAGGTCAATGATGGTGGAGAGGCACTTGAAGTCATTGAAGGATTTCTCTAGACAGAGAGCACAACCCGAGGGATCTACGGTGAAGGGATATATGGTATGTCAATCCTTGGTGTATATTAGTCAATATATTCGTAAATTAACAAAAACATTCATGAAGGTTCCTCATATTTGGGATCTCAATTCCATTAACAAATTTGAAGGGGAGTTCTCTGTAGAAATTACAATACAATTAATGTATTTCCTGCGATTCTCCTGATCTAACAATTATATGCCACTACTAAATACAAAATTGCTTCTACTAATATTCTTGTAGAAATTAAACCATGATCACAAAGTGAAATATCAAGAACACATAACACATAAGTTTTACAGGGAAAGCATAAAGCTAAAAACCCCACTATCATATATTATGTATATCATGGATCATGAAACAATGTCATACAAAAATCTAATCCAAGAGCTCTCAGTACAATACAATCGTCTCACACTGTCATACAAAAATTGACAAATTCATGTGCCAACATTCTGTCTCCATACAACCTGCCTCCTCTGCACAATTCCTGCAATTAGAATTCTCACAATGAATTCGAATTGCCTAATTTGCACATGCTCATGAGCATATCCAATGCATGTGTGATTGCATGAGTGCACTTCACTCAAATCACAACTGATAGCCAAATTGTCCCTTTCACCTGTTATCTCAACTGGGTCTCCACTAGATCTGACATGCATGTAGTTAACCGTGTTGAATCTTTAGTTTCATGTGAGTTCACTGATTGTGAATTAATTAATAATTAATTCACTGAGTTCCCACTAGTGTAAGTTTAGTTACAACTAGTACAACTGGGCTTAACTCACTTAACTGAGTTAAACTACTTCACAACTCTCATAACTACACTTATAACTCTGTTACAAATTCAAGTCACCTCCATGTCTTACCAGCCAACCATTGAACTCGAATTTCCCATAGTTAACTGATTTTCCATTTCAATTAATTATTTCAAGTAATTATGAGATAATAGATAAATATTTATTGTCCAATTTATTTAAGGGAAAAGTAAATTAGACACATGTTTCTTGTAGAGTTTTCAACAATCCCTCTCAACAAGAAAGGGATTATCCTTCAGCCCAATCCTGTCTCTATGATATTTGAATTTTCTCCTAGTGAATGCCTTCGTCAGAATGTCTGCATCCTGATCTTTCGTAGGAATGTATTGAAGAAACATGATCTTTCGTTGTACACAATATCTGAGATGATGATACCAGATATCTATATTCTTAGATCTATCATGAAACACATGATTAATTGAGAGTTTAATGCAACTCTGATTATCAAAATGAATCACTGTCAGATCTAAATGAGAACCAAACAAGCCAACCAAGATCTTTCTCATCCATATAGCCTCACATGCATCTTGACTTGCTGCCATGTATTCTGCTTCTGCTGAACTAAGTGCCACGGAATTTGTTTCCTTCTGTACCAAGAAACAATTGTAGATCTAATACTAAATATCCCCCCTAATGTGCTCTTTCTATCTGTTGGGATGCCCGCCCAATCTGCATCCATGAAGCCATGCAACTTCACCTCATCCGTCTGTCTATACCATAATCCATACTCAGATGTGGCCTTCGTATATCTTAGGACATGCTTACCCACCTTCCAAAAAAGTTTGGTAGGCTTAACCATCGCTTGACTTAGCTAGTTAACCACATAGCAAATGTCTGGTCTCGTGTTCACTAAATACATTAGCGAACCCACTAACTGTCGATAGACAGTAGCATCCACTACCTCTCCAGAAGAAACATCCTCTTTCCTCTAGTTTCCTGGAAGAGGAGTATCCATGGGTTTGCAGCCTTCCATGTGAAACTTACCCAATATCTCCCTTTCATACTTGCCTTGAGACACAAAATGTTCACTATCTCGCTGCCATATTTCCTATCCAAGGAAATAATGAAGAAGGCCCAAATCATTCATCTTGAACTCCTTTGCAAGGTCATCCTTGCATGAGTGTATCAACTGCTCATCACCAGTCAATATGAAATCATCAACATAAAGAAAAATGATTAAAATCTTACCCTCCACCACTGATTTGTCGACTGGTCTTAGGACAATTTCCCATGCACTGTTTTTGACAATGGAGTCATACTCCTCCACCATTTCATCAACCCAAGTGGGATCCTGCACTGCTTCTTGAAAGGAAGATGGTTTAGTCACAATACATTTTCTCATGAGAGCCATGCATCGAGTAAATCGATTAGGAGACTATCTCTGTCTGTGCTGTGAAGTAGGGGCTCCTACATTCTGTGCAACATCTAGTCTCAATCTGTCAACTTCCGTGGTGCGCTTTCTACCATTTCTGATGGAAGGCTCTGCATGAGTGGTTTCCTCCACTCCGTGAACCTCCTCATGTGGCTGATCCACATCTTGAGACTCATCTTTGGGAATCAACAGTTCCTCTCCTGCATGCAAGTCTAGCTCCCTCTAAAGCGACAACCGCATGGCTTTCCCCTCATCGAATTTTATATCCCGTCGTATAGCATTCATATTAATATTCAACAAATACACATGATAATTTTGGGGTGTTTCTGTGTACCCCACAAATATCCCAACTTCAGCAGTTGGTTCCAGCTTCTTCCTGGAATCCTTGGTCACATGCACATAAACAATTAAGCCAAAAAATTTAAAATGAGAAACATCAGGTTTCTTACCAATGAAAGCTTCTTCAGGTGTACTCATGCCAAGTATTCTATGAGGAAAATGTTTTTGCACATAAAACACAGTATTGCATGCTTCTGCTCACAAATGCATTGGTAGGTCCTGATCATGCAACATCGCTCGTGCAACACCCACGATCATTTTGTTCTTTCTCTCTGTGACCCCATTTTGTTGTGGGTTATGAGGCACTATGAGTTCTCTTCGAATTCCTTCTCTAATGCATAAGTCTTTGAATTCGTTAGAGATGTATTCTCCACCATTATCACTCCTTAGAGATTTCACTTGCTTCCCCGACTCTTTCTCCACCAATGCTTTAAAATCACAGAACTTTGAGAATGTTTGATCCTTCTTCTGCATGAAGAATATCCAGCATTTACGAGAAAATTCATCAACAAAAAAACATAATACCTATGTTTTGTTTTTGAAGCAACTGAGAATGGTCCACACACATCTGTGTGAATTCTCTCCAGGATCACCGAAGCACGATTCTCATTTTCATGAAAAGTGGACTTTACATACTTCCCTAGGGTGCACCCCTTGTACTGATCTAACTGAGCAAGTGTTCCCCTTGGAAGTCAAGTAGATATTTGTTGCATGATATTCAAGGCTCTATGATGAGGATGGCCCAATTTCCTATGCCATAATTCACCCTCATCCCAGCTCACCACGTTTTCTGCCTTTCCCACCATGGCACCATAGCCATCTACCTCTAGCATGTAGAGATTTTTCACTCAAATCCCTATATTCTTGACTTGACCTGTTGCTTTATGTCGCAGGTAGGATTTTCCACCGCTAAAAGTAACGTCAAAGCCTTTGTCCTCCAACATTGCGACTGAGACTAGGTTTTTCTTCAGACCTGGAACATGCATAACATTTTTCAATTGAGATGGTTTACCTGACTCCCTCTGAAAGGTAATGGTACCAATACCAGTCGCACTGTATCGTCCATTGTCACCCATCTCTATATGAATTCTGAGATATTTCTCCTCCAAGTCACTGGAAGACTCTTTATCTCCCGTCATGTGGTAGGAAGCGCCACTATCCAAATACCACACCAATCTTGATGCACTTGAAGCCATGCATGCGATCAAAGAGAAGTCAATTTCAAATTGCGATACAAGAGCCTCACCAGTTGCATCTCCAACAACTATCTTATTCTTCCTCTTCTGCAGACAGTTAGTAGCGAGATGCCCATGTTCGTGACAGTGAAAACACTTCACTTTGGAAAAATCCAACTTCTTGACTTTAGACTCGGATTTTGAATGGAATTTCTTCCCTTTCCCTTTCCTTGCCTTGGCATTCAAAGAACAATCCTCTTCATCATCACACTTTGATGAAGATCCATCTCTGGTGTTCTGCCTGAACGCCTCATGCACTATATCCGACCCTAGTCGTTCCCAATATGGAAATTTTTCCCTTCCATTGATAGAGTCTTGATAATTGTGCCAACTCTAAGGAAGTCCTAGGAGAGCCAATCTCACCAAATAATCAGCAGCGACTGTTATTCCCACACTTCCAAGCTCATCCCGACATTGGACAAACTTCATGAGATATTTTGGAATGGAGTTACCCTTTTCCATCTTGATCTTCTTGATTTTATCTTTGAGCGCCAATTTCCTATGGTTGTTGCTGTTTTGGAACAGATCCGTCAAAACCTTCCACATTGCATGTGGTGTGGCTTTCCCGTGGAGACTTGAGACAATGTGATCTCATACTCCCTCCAACATAATCCTCCTCGCCTTTGCCACTTTCTTTTCCCATGCATCAAGATTTGTAGTGTCTGTCGCATCCGGCTTAGGAACATCTTTGTCAATATATTCCTTTAAGCCATTGTCTTTGAGTACTTCCTCCATCCTATTCTTCCAAGAAATGTAGTTCGAGCTGCCCTTGAGTGCATACTCCAACCTCAAGCCATTGAAATCCATTTCAATCTTGAATCAACTGTAGCACCAATAAAGTCCTTCTGCAAATTCAAATTTATCCAACCATAAACTCAACTACTGCAATCCTTCTTGCCCTGGGAGGTTCGCACCTGACCAGTTACTAGCCTGAGGGAAGTTTGCACCTCACCTGTGTATAGCCTGCAGACCTTATGAGGGAGTTCGTACTGTAATTCACTGTGGGGTGAGGGAGGTTCGCACCTCTCCTTTAAGTAGGGTGCGATAATTTCTTCTCTCAGAAATGCACGAAGTTTTCAGTACTATGTTGTCGCACCCTGCTAGAGACGGGACCTGCGAAAATACTACTATTTTCGCACCTCACTTCCTTGGCTCTATGGCTATGATACCATGTATAAATTTCAATACAATTAATGTATTTCCTGCAATTCTCCTGATCTAACAATTATATTCCATTGTTAAATACATAATTTCTTCTACTAATATTCTTGTAGAAATTAAACCATGATCACAAAGTGAAATATCAAGAACACATAACACATAAGTTTTACAGGGAAAGCATAAAGCTAAAAACCCCACTATCATATATTATGCATATCATGGATCATGAAACAATCTCATAGAAAACTCTAATCCAAGAGCTCTTAGTACAATATAATCGTCTCACCCTGTCATACAAAAATTGACAAATTCATGTGCCAATATTCTATCTCCAGACAACCTGCCTCCTCTGCACAATCCCTGTAATTAGAATTCTCACAATGAATTCGAATTGCCTAGTTTGCACATGCTCATGAGCATATCCACTGCATGTGTGATTGCATGAGTGCACTTCACTCAAATCACAACTGATAGCCAAACTATCCCTTTCACCTGTTATCTCAACCGGGTCTCCACTGGATATGACATGCATGTAGTTAACCATGGTGAATCTTTAGTTGCAAGTGAGTTCACTAATTGTGAATTAATTGATAATTAATTCACTAAACTCTCACTAGTGTAAGTTCAGTTACAACTAGTACAACTCGGCTTAACTCACTTAACTGAGTTAAACTACTTCACAACTCTCATAACTACACTTATAACTCTGTTACAACTTCAAGTCACCTCCATGTCTTACCAACCAACCTTTGAAATCGAATTTCCCATAGTTAACTGATTTTCCATTTCAGTTAATTATTTCAAGTAATTATGAGATAATAGATTAATATTTATTGTCCAATTTATTTAAGGAAAAAGTAAATTAGACACATGTTTCTTGTTGACTTTTCAACAGTCTTGGTCAAGAAAGGTAGAATGAGGAAAGTGAAAGGTAATTAGATAATACTTTGCATTAATATTGATTTATTTCTATATTGTACTTATTTAATTTTTATTTAGCTTCCATGATAAATTATTATTTAATATTTACTCTAATTACTAATTTTTATTCCTTTTTCATACAGTTGGTTGAGAGTGGGATGCACTAAATTTATACATTGCAAACAATCTTGATTGGATGAAAGTATGGATAGATTGATGTAATATACAATGTAATGGTAAGTTATAATGGGAAGGGGTGGCTACTTTTCTTAAAGAATCTCATCGTAATCAAGATACCAATATTACTCAAAGGGACATTGATTTAGCATACGGTTTAAAAGATAAACATGCAAGCATATTATTCACCCACATCATGTTTCAATTATTTTCCATTATATTAATCTAGATCATGGTGTGGTGCAATGGTCGTAAATTTTGCATCAAAAAGTTGGATGATAAGAATAAAACCTTAGATTCTAGGATAACTATAGTCTTTAAGGTCACTAATGTTTCCTCTAGAAGAGACAAGCATCCAACAATATCTAAAAATATATATTATGGGTATTTGAATGATATAATTGAGTGTGACTTTAATTCCTTGAAGTTAGTTCTGTTGGAGGTTAAATGGTACATGTTACAGATGAATGAATGTGATCCTAATTTTTTTTTTTATTGATCATTTTAATGGGTTTACCATGGTTAATACAAGGATGTTTGAGCTGGGTACAAAAACTTATGCTCTTCCAAGCCAATGCAAGAAGGAATTTTATTCATAGGTTCCAGGTAAAGTAGGTTAGTTGTAAGTTGTTAGATATGATGCAAGAGGAAGGCCTACAAAGTATAATGTACTAGAAGAAGATGATATTGAAGAAAAATAAGATGCATAGGAGCACAAGGTAGATGTACCATCAGATGAAGAAGTCGAAGAATTTGAGCTAGATGTAGATGACAATGTTCTCGAAGATCATATTGATGATCATATTATTGAAAATGACTTTGATGATGATGATGTTGATATTGCCAATCCTTTCAACGTCAATTATGAACCATATGATTTAGATGTAGACTTGGATGAGGGATTAATTGATCAATGATATTGCAGAAATGATGAAATGTAGGAGTTATGTGATGATTATATCTTTTTGCATTCGTCATCATCATTGTCATCACGGTCATGGTCATGGTCATCATCATCTTCATCTTCCTAGTCATCATCATCGTCACCATCATCATCATCATTGTCGTCATCATTGTCATCATCATCATCATCATCGTCGCCATCGTCATCATCATCGTCATCATCATCATAGTCATTGTTATCATAGTCATCGTCATCATCATCATCATCGACATCATCATCTTCATCGTTAATATGGTCATGGTCATCATCACCATCATCTTCATTGTCAAGGTCATCATCATCGTCATCATTGTCATTGTCATTTTCATTGTCATCATCATCATCGCCATCATCATCATCATCATCATCATGGTCATAATCATTGTCATAGTCATCATCATCATCATCATCCTGATCATGGTTGTCATTATTATCGCCATTGTCATTGTCATCTTCATTATCATCATCATCGTCATGGTCATCATCATTGTCATAATCATCGTCATCATCATTACCATTGTCATCACCATCGTCATCATCGTCGTCGTCATCGTCATTGTCAAATTCATCATCATAATCATAATCATGGTCATCATCATTAATGTCATCATCATCGTCATCGTCATTCTCATCGTCATCGTCATCATCTCCATCATCATATTTATTTTCATGGTAATCATCATCATCGTCATCATGATTTTCATAGTCGTCATCATCATCATCATCATCATCGTCAACATCATCATCATCATCATAATCATAATTGGAATTTCCATCATCATCATCATTTCCATTGTCATGATCATCATCATATAGTCATCATCATGGTCATCATCATCCTCTCTGTCGTCATCATCATAATCATTGTCATCACCATGGTCATCGTCATCGTCATAATCATCATTGTCATGATGATCATCGTCATGATGATCATCATTAATTTCATCATCATCATCATCTTCAAGGTCATTGTCGTCGTCACCATTGTCATATCCATTGTCATGATCATCATTGTCATTTCCATTGTCACGATCATCATCATCGTCATTGTCATGATCATTTTCATCATTATCGTCACCACCATAATCAACAATAATTTCCACTGAAATCATCTACTCATTCCTTGTATGTTTCAACCCTAACAACTTAAGGTAGGTTCCAACATATCTAGGGTAAGGGAGGCATCATCCCCCATGAGGGTGCTAGGTCTATCTATTATGCATATTTCATTGTTTTATATTTATAATTGCAGATATAATGTTTATTGGTTATATCTAGGGTGCAATTCATTTTTCACATGGATCACTATTAGAGGACCATCACAACTCTACACTTCAGTGCAAAGAGATTCATCATCTACAACAACGAGTTCCAAGTGAGTTATATTCCTTCTTCCATTTCCATTCCTAGCAGTATGGATTCTATCTCACTAAAGGAACTATTGATTAATTAACCATAGTGAGTTTCTCCAATTTCCTTTTCTAATTTTTTGGTAAAACTTAATTGATCTACCATTATAATCACCTATAGTCCTAGTATTTCGTTCAAAACAAAATCATAAGATCATAAAACCAGGGATTGGAGACTAATAAGCATCACTATTAGAACCATTTTTATTTCACCAATAATTGAAAAGGTGACCTCTTCGTACTATCATATTAATATGTGTTAACAGGTTCCTAAACCCTTAACAATATCAATTTTAAGATGTGTTAGGAGGTTGGTAGGTTCCAAGGCTTAATTTGAGCTTTGAACTGATCAAATCTGAATATTCCGACTTTGATGAAAACTCACTACTTGGTGTCCCCAATTACCCCAAATTATAGGTAACTTTTCAATTTTAGGCTTCTCTATAAGCCTTTAAATGAGGCTTCCCAAGGATCACAACTCTGCATACTACACTCCTTGCAGTATATAAAAAAAATAAGAAGAAAACCTCCTCAAATATTCTCCTGTTCAATATTTGATCAAATCACCCTCCTTAAATCGATCACGTGAAATGGATCGATTCTCCTTCTAGCGTGATCCATATCTCCTGGAAATTTTCTAATATTCCATAATTCATATTCAAACTTTATAAAGATATCTAGTGCATTATTTATTTTCAATGGTGCAAGGCGCTATATCAATCATATCCCCTCTCTCCAATAGAACCTTTCTTTCTAACCAATGTAGTTCAACTAGGTGTGAAGGTCTTGTCCCTTAGCTCAGATTCTGAAGGTGCTTCTCTCTACTCCAGGTGACTATACACTATGTCCATGAGCCAATCCTTGAGTCCTTAACTTGATATCCTCTCTCCAAAGAACCAAAATCCCTGACCAAAGACTAAAACAAATGGAGCTTAATATTACATTGAATATCCATGGGATGATCAACGACTCAGACTTAATCAGTCGTTGAGTTGATGTTCCATGTTATTTCACAAATTTAAACATGTCTTTTTGTCACATGCTAAATGGAACGCGAAAACACCTGATTCCACCATGTGTTTCTTGGGATCCTCAAACTTTACTCTTTTTTCAGATTCAACTCCTCATTAACACTCTCCAAACTATGAACACAAAACAACTCACCACCATGTATTTATCCTATTTGTCACAATCCGACAACACATGATCCTTCCACACTTGGACCCAAGCACTTCACCATCTCTCAAATCTACGAACTTAGATTACAGTTGACTAAATCTTATGGCCTTTAATTATTAGATCTTACGACGTAGACTTCATATCCATCTCCAATATGATGATCCAGTGTCAACGTTTCATAGATCAATGAATCCTGTTGAACTTCAATTTCTGTAGTTACTTCCTGCACTCAATTTCTTGATATCTCAACGAGTAAGGATCATTGATCCTAAAGTGATCAATGATAATTGATTTGATTTCTTCATTTTTTTTTGAAGAGATCAATTTAATCCTCCATGCAGATTTCTCCACAACATGCACACACAACCTATATTGAACTCTTGACCACAATTACCATAAATATGTCAGAGAATTGTAACACCAATTCTATAGAGATTTTAACACACACACAATGCAATCATCAAAGTATTTCTATAACCAATCATACTCAAAACATATTACTTCTCATATCTGTATTAATCATATTTTCAACCATTGTACATTGTTTACAAAAGGAACCTGTGCCTTATTGGTATGATTACCTAATTGATGGCCTACATCCCTCATGACCCAAATTCGCATATTCTTGGCCACCAACCTTTCTATATCCTGATTATACCATCAATGGCCAGCACTCGAATGCCTCTCAGGGATCACAATATTATACACAAGGATTCTGAACAAAATTAGTTCAGATCCACCAAATTCTCCAACAACTCATAAGGATCCTCAAATATCCACAAAGCACTCAAGAGGAGCCCCAAACCTCTAAAATATCTCTAATATCTCTCACTCATCCTAATATCTCTCAAAATAATCACACAACTCTCTAGTTCCATGAAAGTCTTCATGATATCTCTAACAAACTTAAAATCCTCATGTTCCTATATATTCGAGAACTTTTACAAATACTCATTCTTATTAATAAAATATATCCTATGCTTCTTCTCTAGAAATAATTAAAAATGTAGAAATATTACAAATATTCAATTAAGGAACCAACTCTTTCAGTAACTAAAGACCCCCTAGGTCTTATCAAATGAGTTTCATATTGGAGACATGATGCTCCTCCATTAGAATCCATAGGAATAAAATGTTCATGGTATCCTAATCACGAGTTCCTTTTGTTAAAGTCTTCCTGTATCCAAAATATAATACTGCAACTATCTTCCTGCTTTGCTGCAATATCTCCTTGTTGTCCTATTGCATTGTTTCTTATTGTAAATTTCCTGGATCCCAAATATAATTATGCAATACTCCTCCTTCTTTGATGATGTTAATTTATTCAATCAACAGTACTCTGATGTTTATTGATCTCCTCACCTCAGTATGTATTCCATGAGACGCCTTCATCATCCACTTCCTCATTAGTTCCACCTCTATGTCCAACTTTTCCTCTAGTTGGTACATGCTCTGCAATCTGTTGTTATTTCCTTATTGAACTTTGCTATTGTTGTTGTCCATTTGTTGCTGCATCTCCTCCTCTTTTATATATTCATGATTCTTACTCTCCTTTTCATTCATTACCCTATTGATTGACACCTTTCTTTGCTTCTTAAAATCACTTTGAGTCAAGTATGCAATTCCCCCACAATATTCAGTTCTTACATCTTTAGCCAGCCATTCCTCCAAATATTTCAGTTCATCCTCAAAATTCATCAACTCTAAATGTTGAATTTGAGGTCTGCCTTCCTCTTTAAGAAATAGTTTAGGTTATATTTCTCTGATTACCATTTAATTTTCATCATTTTTTTCTATGCCTACATCCTTCAATTTAATTTGAGAATTAAAATTTACCTCTTCCTCATTAGGTACTAAAAACACTTCTTCTTCACCGCTAGGCACGTGTGAACATGTCTTTTCTCTGGATATACTTTCTTGTTTCCCTGACCTAGGTCCTTTCAGTAACACTTTGAGTAACAATAGATCTTATTTGAAATGTGTTAGCACTATATCTGAGTTCTTCTCTTCAGCCTTCCTTTGGCCATCTTCTCAAGCCAACTCTTCATTTCTTTTCGCAACAACAAATTTCTGCAGCTGTCTTTCAACAATTTGAGTGGAAAAATGTGTATGGGCCCCCTTTTGGCTATCTTTATGAGACAATGTGGCCTCATCCTTCATCATAATGATTTGATACATTTATTTTTCTTCCTTCATATTCATGAAAAATTGAGATGATTGTTCATCACGTGTAAATTCTGCAATCACACACAAAACATTAGTTTTAAAAATATTTGATTATTCAGCCTCAATTAATCTTTCTCTCAACATATCCTCATGTTGATATGAACTCTCCAAAGAGTTAATGAGACTTCATGAAAGTATCTCATCTTCACCAAGGATATCTCCTTTCTCTGGTTCACAAAAGTGAACTTCTTTCTCTGTCAATGCCCTCTGTCTGAACTCAACTCCTTTGAGTTCCTCCTCCTTCTCCCAAGCACTCAACATGTGCTCCAAGATCCTCAAGATTTTCCTCAACTGATTCACAAAACATTGCACTACTGGCCACTTGACTGTTTTCACTTCCCATCCTCGTCTTTGGTTCTCTACAATCTTCCTTTGTAGCAACATCTATATGACATTTATCCTCTTCTTTAGCTCATCCATCTCTCTGTCATACTTCTGTTGACTCATCCTATTTATTCCATTTATATTCACATATTTCTTTACTCTGTTGTGGCTTCTTTATGAACCTTTGCAATTACTATCAGTAGTCATTATCTTCATCTCCCCGCAAACTTTAATTTGTCCGCTTGTGGACTACACTCAATCCCCTCTTAGCAAGTATACATACCTGCCTCTCCATACCTCATCAATCTATTCTCCCTGAGATTGAATTTTGGTATACTTGGTTATTTGTCCTATAACCTCTTTAGAAACGTCTACTCCTTTTGGCTTATGCAGATCCACTTCTCTTTCAGAACATTTAACTTGTCCTCCTCATTCTAACCTCAGCTAGAATGTATCAGGTCCTTGCCACAATTTTCTCCAAGATCTCAAATTCTCTTCTCGTGCATTCAAGAACACAAATGGTTCTTTATTACAACATTCTAGTTGTCTTATGCTATCTATTGTCTGCTTCTACCTGTAAACACAAATTCTCAAAACCAAAGTTAATATAAAACACATTAGTCAATACCTTCAATATCTTTACATGATCTTTTCTTCCACATCTCTTCATTTGAGTGGAAATTTATCGATCATAATTTTCCTCTTTCAATCCCCCTCATGCATTCAAATAAAATTCTATGCTATTGGTATGCTCATTTTGCTTACAACTTCACCTCTGGTATCCTCTCAAAGTAAAAATCTATCTTTTCTCAATAACTTATAGAATACCACTATATTTCTATCCTCCAAAGGAAAACAATAATTATAACAAATTTCCCTTGTCTTTCTGACTTCATCACTCTGTCTTCAACCTATTTCTTGCAATTCAAGAGAACACATGATATGGATTTCTTCTCTAAGAAAAATCTCTCTAATTCCTCTGCTAACATGTGGATGAGAAGATTAATTTTCCTTTGCATTACTGCCACTGTAATGATTCCTACAACATTTAAATGAGCAATTGACTTGCTCTGATACCAAAAATGATGAAAACAAACTACTTGGTGTCCTAAATTACCCCGCAGCAATGGAATATTTTCAATTTTAGGCTGCTCTATACCAATTTAAATCAAGCTTCCCAAGGATCGTTGCTTTACACACTACACTCCTTGTGGTCTATAAAAAAAAGACTAAAACTTCCTTAAATATTCTCGTGTTCAATATTTTATCAAATCACCCTCCTTAAATCGATCACGTGAAATGGATTGATTCTCTTTCTAGTGTAATCCATATCTCTTGGACATTTTTTAATCTTCCACAATTCAGATTTGAACATTATAAGGATCTCTGGTGTGTTCTTTGTTTTCAATGGTCCAGGGCACTATATCAATCATATCCCCTTTTACCAATAGAACCTTTCTCTATAACCAACGAATTTCAACCATGTGTGAAGGTCTTGTCCCTTAGCTCAGAGTCCAAATTCACTTCTCTCTGCTCTAGGTGACTATACACTATGACCATGAGCTAATCTTGGGGCGCTTAACTCGACAAACTCTCTCCATAGAACCAAAATCCCTGACCGAATACTAAATTGAATGACACTTAATATTACATTGAATAGCCCTGGGCTGATCAACAACTAGGACTTAATCATTCATTCAGTTGACGATCCATGTTATTTCCCAAATGTAAACATGTATTTTTATCACATGCTAAATGGAACGCAAAAACACATGATGCCACCACATGTTTCTTGTGATCCTCAAAATTTACTAATTTGCAAATTCAACTCCTCAATAACTCTCACCCAACTATGAAGGTGAATCAACTTGCCACCATGGATTTCTCCCCTTGGTCACAATTTGATGACGCAGGCTCCTCCCACACTTGTAACCAAGCACTTCACCATCTCTTAAATCTACGACCTTGGATTACAGTTGACTAAATATGAGGGCCTTTAATCATTAGATTTGGAGATGTGGAATTCATATCCATCTCCAATATGACGATCCAATGTCAACCTTTCATAGATCAATGAATCATGTAGAACTTCAATTTCTTAAGTTACTTTTTGCATAGATTGCTTGATATCTTGACGAGTAAGGATCATTGATCCTAAAGTGATCAATGATCATCGATTTGATTTATTTGATATGGTTCAAAGAGATTGATTTAATCCTCCATGATTATTTCTCCACTACCTGCACACACAACCTATATCAAACTCTTGACCACAATTACCATAAATATGTCAGATACCCGTAACACCAATTCTACAGAGATTTTAACACATGCACACAGTTAAATCATCAAAGTATTTCTATAGCTAATCATACTCAAAACATATTCTTCTCATATTTGTATTAATCATATTTTCAACCACTGTACATTGTTTACACAAGGCACCTGTGCCTTATTGGTCTGATTACCCAATGGATGGCCTACATCCCTCATGACTTTAATTCTCATATGCTTGGCCAACAAACTCTCTTTGGCCTGATTATACCATCAATGGCCAGGCCCTGAATGCCTCTCAAGGCTCACAATATTATACACAAGGATTCTAAATATAATTAGTTCAGATCCACCAAATTATATAACAACTTCGAAGGATCTTCAAAAATCCACAAAGCACTCAAGAGGATCCCCAAACCTCTCAAAGATATCTAAGATCTCTCACTCGTCCTAATATTTCTCAAAATCTTCACACAACTCTCTAGATCCATGAAAATATTCATGAGATCTCTAACAAACTTAAAATCCTCATGTTCCTATATATTCGAGAACTTTTACAAATCCTCATTGTTATTAATAAAATATATCCTATGCCTCTTCTCTAGAAATCATTAAAAACATAGGAATATTATAAATATTCAATTAAGGAACCAACTCCTTTAGTAAATGAAGACTCCCCTAGGTCTTATCAAATGAGTTTGATATTGGAGAAAGGATGCTCCTCCATCAGACTTGAACCAAAAGCAAACGTTTATTGGGAACATGAAAAACCTAAAATTTTAATTTGTATTGTAAGTGATTCTTTTTCATATTGAACTAATATTTACTATTTTTATGCTCACAGTTGCAATTTTACTACATTTTTGATACTTCAAATGGTTATATATCTTTGTCATATGAAATCTAATTGATGTGATTTTTTTTTAAAGTGGATATTAATAGGTCTTTTCAAGGTTTTTTTTATAAAATTGCCCCAAAAATTCAATCCTTGGTACATTCGCGAGTGATTTTGAAACAACCACCATCAAAATATGATTTTTGGTAGTAAAACAAAAGAAAGAGATGATGATGGAAATTGATGATTATGATTGTCATCAACGTCATTTTCATGAATAGGAATAGGAATACCATCATGATCATGATCATCATCATCATAGTCATCATCGTGCTCATTATCATCATCAACATCCTCGTCGTTGTTGTCACCATTGTTAATCAACATTGTCAGTGCCCTACTCATCATCATCGTCATCATCATCATCATCATTGTCATTGTCATTGCAATCATCATCCTTTTCATTGTCATATCGTCGTGATTGTTGTCATCAATTTCATACCATGTGTTGGCCACTCACAATAGCATACACCAATTTTTGAAATCTTCCTTATATATATATATAATTTATAATATCTATTATATAAATTATAAATATATAAAAAAATATGTTATATATTATATAATATATAACATATAATATATATTTTATATATTTATAATTTATATATTGTATAATATATATAACATAAAATTGTATTCATGCGGGCCATTGTAACTGATCTCTATATCCTGACAGCCCTAGTTCCTGTCTCAACAAAGTATACTTTTGATCAGATATCCCCATAGCCCTAGCTCTCATATTGAAAAAGACTCTCAATCACATATCCCCACAGTCCTAGCCCCTGTCTTGACAGAGACTCTCGATCAAGTATCTAGCTAGCCCTAGACTAGATTGACAGAGGAGACATAGGAGACTGACTCAACAGAGGAGCGATGTCGCCAAAATCGGTAAGTGACAGGAATGATTCACCCTATAACTTTGTTTTGAATGCTTGAAAACCCACCATGGGAGATGATTCACCAAATCCACTATAATACCTATCTTGATAAATTATGCTACTACTTAATCAATTACAATATATTTCATCACAGATAGTCTTAAAATTGTTTATGATGAGCATGACAGTCACATGGTATCTTGAGGTTTTTGTTCTTTATGTCCAACATTTTATGCAATTTATCCCTTTTTGCATGTTTTGTTGTTTTATCTTGTAGCACCAATGTAGTTTTATCTTGTTGTTGTGCCATTGTGTATATGGTCAGGGATATGAAGGGAACTTTTGTTTTCCACTTCTACAAGTGAGTAACTTTATTAATAAATTCTACTAAAATCATCATTAAAATATTGTTTTATAGTAGTGTTGGCATGTCTAAAACATCTATTCCATATTTCCAACTTGTTCTCACCTATTACAACCAATACGACATCAAAATTCATTTTATAAACTTATATATTACCTTCCATGGGATCCCACATAAGATCAATGCTATATTGGTATTTAATGAATAAGTCTCCCAATAAAATTCTACTTTTAATCCTAGATATGTGACCTTTGCAACAAATAACAAATATTTAGTCAATTTGGGAACATACAAGACTCCATTAAGTTCATTTTTCTCGACTCTCTAAATTGAAATATAACACTCCAACTCCATGAATTTAATGGCTATTAGCATCTTGTAATTGAACATTTTCATTAATACTTAAGTTGTGATAAGTCTCAATCCAATATATTTGACAAGTTATATGATGTGTTTGCTCAGAATACATTATTCTTCTTCCACCCAATCTTTTGATTTGCTTTATTCCAACTAACAACAATATTACACTATCCCCTATAATTCATGTATCAATCATTATCACTTTCTGTGTTCTCAACTTTAGCAAAGAGTACTTTCTCCACTTTTTAAGTGACAATGAAATGAACCTCAATGTCTTCTCTTCCAACACTCATATTGTCTTCTCTTCCAACACATATTTGTAATGCATAGAGGACCACAATAATGGTACTTACCTTTCTTTTTTCCACCATTCCATTATTGTTTACCTAATTGTTGATATTTTCCTCTTGGGGATTTTTTACATACATTCCAATCCCTCTAGTTAACAGCCTTTTGTTGCCATTATTTACCTACATTATTCTTCTTCCACCCAATCTTTTGATCTCCTTTTTTCCAACTAACAACACTATTACACTATCCCCTATAATTCTTGCATCAATCATTTGTATTTCTTCCTAAAACAAACATCAACAACTATTTCAAAGATTAAGTTATCGTTATTTAGAGAAACAAGTTTTAATGTATCATATGATTCTAGCAAAGATTTTAACAAAGTTTATCCTTTTTTATGCTTTGGAACTTTATATTCATCCCTTGCAATAGCTAATCCAGAATACAAATCCTTTAGTAAGACAGTGTTTCCACTCATATTATTACCTTCTACATGTTCCCACAAATGGACATGCATAAGGAAAATTGTTTTTCTCTCATAACCTTTAATTAGGTACTCTCACACGTCCTTTCTTGTCTTTCAACTCATATTATTCATTTATATATGTTCTAAAAGTGCAAGTTCAATGATAGAGATTACCTTGTCCAACTATTTTTCCTAAGTACTTACTCCTCATTTGTGCTTTTTCCAATAGGATTTCTTATCACTGTTAGTAACCACGTCATGCATACCTTCACCTTTAATAACAATCTGTATTTTTTTCTTTTACACAACAAATACTTTTCCATTAGATGTATCCACAAACCTAGATATCTTACTAGTAGAAATCTCCACAATACCCATACTCCTCACAACAACAAATTCTAGTTGAGAGTGAACTTTCAATTCAAAAAACCAACCTACCCCTACTTGCTCTAATACAAAATCCCTTACATAGTAGACACCACAAATTCTTGTATACATCATAGATTAGCCACTATCACGGGAGTGTCACATTGTTGACCATTATCTTATCACATTCATTCATAAAGGGTTTTTTTTAATTGTAAAACAATAAGGTTAATAAATTGTAGGTATTTGGGGGGATGTGGGGTCTTAGAGGGTTTATATGTATTTGAGGGTATAAAATGGGTATCTAGTGAAAATAAAACTTTCTTTTATTGTAAATACGTATTGTGAGGGGGGTGCAACAAAAGTATTTGGGAGATATTTATCAATATCTAGTGAAATTACGGGTATTCTTTAATATCACACGAACGAAGGCGCCATGTCATAGGTTCATAGAGTGAATACCCCATGGCCACTATTCTATGCATTGGCATATGGTTGGCTCTCATACCAAATTGAGGCCATAAATTGTAGAAGAGAAAATTCCTAAAAGAAAGAAACAAGGGATAGAACAAGACTAAAAAAAAGGGAGGGATGCATTGTTTCACTATACACCTAAATGATGGCATTTGTTTATTAACTAGGTGTCTATATACAAGTTGACTATAAGTTCCAACAAGGAATATCTTCTCAATGGTTATCTACGACATAGGAATGACTTGTGGGTGCTCTGTTGAACATATACATGAAGGAAAATTCTTAACTCAATTATAGACTTCGTGTATCCAATGGGTATGGAGAAAAGTCAACATAAATCAACAATTGACTTTGCTTCATGTCTGTTGGATGGGCAAAATCTGCAATTGAATTAAGTTCATGTAGAACTATTATGAATTCAAACTTCATAAAACCCAAACTTAACTAGATTGTAGATTCATGCTAGACGATAGTAATTTTTCTCTATATTTAAAGAATCTTGTCCATTATCTTGAGTATTTCCAACTACATGGGCTCTTGGTTGAAAGTATTGTGTATGGTTATAGAATAAAAATAGTGCATCTACAATTTCTATTACAAGTATTGAAGTAATTATGAAATTTGATTTTCTTTGGGTTGAGGTTTGGTTGTTAAGTTTATTTTCATGCCAAACTGGTCTCAAATCTGCATTATCATTTGTATGGGTGGGGATTCTAGCTCATCCCTATCCCGATTTCTTGGATATTTGATATATTTCTCATTGTTTTGTTCATAGCATGGCTCAAGATTGTAATTGGTAGACGCGTTATCATTCTCATGGTGTCTTTGGACTTGTATGTAGACTTGGTTATTTTGGATCATGGATATTGGATTTGTATTTTGTTTATGGGGCTTGTGTGTTAAGTTTCAATTACTGCACTACCCTTGTTGTGCCTTTGGTCCATCTCTGTACTTTATCTTGTATCCAACTCTATTATTTGCAAAATATTTGACCTAGCCATTTTTTCTACCTATCATTTAGTCCCATCGACCTTGGTTCAACCTCTTGTTGACCTTCTCGTTCTCATCTTAGCCTAGAAAATTATCATGGATGTGTTTATTATCTTGGGTCTATGTTTGAGTCGCACAATGAACTAAATGTCAAATTTATGTTGGTTTATTGGGTGCCTTTGATTACCTTATAATTTGTTGGAAGGGTTATACCTATGGCCTTTATTACTAATCAACATGCATTCTCAAAATGTTTAGGGGGGCTTGATTTGAGTTGTACCAGCATTAGCTATTGTTCATTATATATATATATATATATATATATATATAATTGAAAAAAAAAAGAGAAACTCTGTTGGGATCGTCCCTACTCATAGTTTGAACTGGACCACTAGATTTTTATTCCCCGACCCAACTTGTTTGTGAATCCTGGTAGGTTTTGTATTTTTTCCAAGCATAATTGTATTCTAAAAAGTCTTGTTGATACTTGTTATTCTTGGTGGTTTTGTGTAGGATTTTATTAAATATATAGGGGCCCCTGGTGATAAAGTTGATTTCAAATTCAGGAAGTCGTATTTTGTAGAAACTATTGGAAGTTATGCATTTAAGACAACAACAAAACCATTCCTAAATACTGATCTTGCAATGCGAATACCCAAGGTTTGTGTTTTATTTATGATTTTCCATGCTTTCCAGTTCTTGATAGACACATTTGTTCCAATAAGACGACATATAAACGTTTCAATCAAATTGGCTTGACATATTTCTTTATTTGACAATATGTATGCATGTTTTCATGAAAAATATTTTTTGAACCATCACTTTCATGCCAAAAGGTGTCTGTATCTTTTAATGATTAAAAATCATCTGAGTTCATGTTTTTTTGTTAAGAACATTGAATGGTCAACTTTTCAAGATGATTCCAGAAAGCCAATTTTGATTATACATCAAGGTTTACTCACCATACATTTTTCAGAATATTCACAATAACAATAATATCAAAAGATTGAGTATTTTATATTGATCAAGTGTTATAGATAGTATAGATATGGATGTTATGATTATACATAAAAGATTAACCGTTTTCCAAATGCATTTATTTATAGTTAAAATTCTGTCTTGATATTTTGGACAACAATAGGCTACACTTTTGTAGCTTGGAAATAGAATATGAATTATAATTCATGCTTGGTGAAGTGAGAGAAATGGGTGTGTTTTATTTTATTTTTCGGTAATTAAAAGAGAGTTTTTATATTGACCATACATAAAATATTTTACAAAATGGGAATTTTCAGGCAATTCCCTTGATAATTCTATATTTTAGCCCTTATAAATACTTCCTTGATGGTTTAGGTTGGAGAATTTAGGAATGTATTTATAATATGTTCTCCAAAAGAAATTACTTTGTACGTTGGCCTTCCTCACTTCCATATTTTCTCTGATTTCATTGCTTCAATTTGTGTATCGTAGTCCCTTAGCTATTTTTCTATGCTTCTGACAATCCTTTGGATCCCTTGGAATAGTTGGTATGCCACTTATTTGATAATTTATGCTTAATATTCATGTAGGTATCCTTCTTTTTGTTGAACCATTCATTATTTATGGGCTATGTTTCATATATACTTGTTTTTGTTAGTCTTTCAAAATGATTTTGTAGTTGTCCTCATAGTATACAAATAGAATCATTTGAAAAAGTGTAATAATGAAGATTATAATATTAATTCCACTTACCATGAAACAATAAGGGAACAATACCAGCCTTACATGGGTTTTTTATACTCAAAAAAACATGTCCCATAGGTAGGGTCGACTAAGAGAGGCATTGCATATTTTTGTATATTGTGGGTTGTCCTATAAATGTTTCTATGTTTTAGGCCTCAATTATGGAAAAAAAAACTAACACATGGAATATTGGTCCATGCCCACATCATTCAAATATGATTCTTTCCATACATATTTAAGTGGAATCCACTTATCAATCATCTAAGCCAGTTTTTGATATATTGATGGATGCTAAAAGTTTCTTTGACCAAATGCCCACATGTAAAGATTTCTTATGCACTGAATTAATTGTAGGTTATGTTAACCATGGATTTGCTAAGGATGTTTTAACTCTAGTTTATCATATGCAAAAGACTAACATTCAACTTGACCAATTCACCTTTATTAGTGTCTTTCCAACTTGTTCCAAATTTGGGCCTCTAGAACAAGGCATGTCACTCCACGAAGAAATAACAAGCAATGGGTTTCAATTAAGTTTGTTAGTAACCATGCAATAGTATATTTGTATGATAAATGTGGGGACGTAGAGAAATCATGTCATTTTTTTTTTCAATATGCAAGAGCGAAACATCCTCCTTTGGATGAATAAGATTATGGGGTATAGAATCCATCTATTGGGTCGACACAATCAAAGCAATTATCAACTATGAAATCCAATTCAAGGATCATCATAGGAGGAAAATAAATGACTATATCATCATAATAATTGTGGTGATCACAAAGAACAACAATTGTTATGGGTCCTCTAATTATTCACTACTTGAATAGAAGTTTGACCTTTGTGTCATGAGAAACTTTTAGAAAGCATAAACAACGAATAAGGTAAGTATACAATCAACTCATTGTGAAATTTCATCTCCTCAATATGGGAAAATGAATTCTCTTTCAAGTCTTATTGACTAATCTCTTGGCTACTACAAATTTTCAAAGGAGGCATATAACCATTGACAAGAACAAATTAATAAATCTAATTCTAGTTGCTCATCTTCCTCATGATGCTGAAAGTTTGCATCATACATGTGATCATTTTTGAAACTCATTCCATCAATAGAAGGCTGAGAATCATCTACTTGCATCCCTCTGTGTTGGAATATATATCCTCATTATAACCATCATCACCATATGTTGCAATTTCTATAACTTAATGAAAGGATGTCTTATCTTCACAAGTCTCCTAAGAAGGACCATCATCCATATATATATATATATATATATGAAGGTTACTTTTCCATGCATGAGTAACATAGATAGGAAACCACAACAAATTTTAGTCTGCAAACAAAACCACTGTGGTCTCATATAACATCTAAATCTAATGATAATATCCATAGATATGATATAATGCATGCAAGATCTCATTCGAAGTACCATTACAACTAACCCATCATGTTTATAATTAGGGTAGGTAGGTAAGGTACTTGAATAAGTTCTTTTCATGGAACAAAAACATAGTTAAAATTCGGTTGTTTCCATGATTTTGATTTTCCTTAATATATTGTTTTGGATAATTTTATTGGAATTGTATGTCAAAATATATTATGAGTCCAAGAATTTGAGTTTTCTTTAAATCTAGGATAAATTTGACCAAGAGGTGGTCATGTCGCATGCAAAAATATATGTAAGTCAAGATCATATGTGCATATCACAACTATAGGGTTCTAAGTTGTAGAAATTACTACAATTGTTGAAGATTATAATGTTCTTACTATGCCATGTGGGGTAACTTTTGTTGAGTCCAATTTTGAGACATCGTTCGCACCTAAAAAATAGCATAATTTTTGGCATTAATTCTAGCATATGATTCAAAGTTGAAGTCCTTTCTTCTACCAAATGGTTTCTGTTACATGTCAAAATTCCCCACTTCAATAATGTCTCATTGTCATTGTCTCAAGTGTCACAAGTGTCGCAAGTGTCACAAAAGTCATATTTTTGTCTCACATGTGTCGTATTGCGGACGACATTATAAGAACACTTGGAACATCCTCTAAGACTTGTTAGAAGAGGGAAATATATCATTTGGAAAAGTTTACAAGCTTTTACGTTGAGGAATAATCATCCTAAAAGTATTTTTGGAGATCAAGGCTCCCCAGCCCACTTGCAGAGAGCACTAGTGCTCCTTTTCCTCTTAGCAGGGAGAGAAACAATGCTCTGTGGTCAAATTTGAGGGAGAGTCGATCTATTGAGAGATTCTTGGGGGGAAATCCTCCTTATCTCTAAGGACCACTAAGAAGCATCCGAGTCAGTTTGGCTCGAATCCAGGTTAAAGGATTGATCTATGGGAAATCCCATAACTATTGGAGTTAAATTCTCAACTTATCGCAAGAATAGCTAAGGTGGTTGAGCCTCTCAAAGCCTATATAATGAGGCATTCTCATGGTGAAAGAGGAGGAGAATATTAGTGAAAATTATTGTCATTCTAATCATGGATATTTTGAGCAAGGGGTTGGACAAGGAGGACTTGGTGAGGCTGTTGCATTTGCATATACTTTTTGTAAGCACTTTGTTATGTTCTCATTAATATATATGCTTGGTCTGTTTCCTTCAAAGTTTGTGTACATTTGCATGGGCTTGTCTCTTCTTGATAAATATAGTTTAAACTAATCTTGGTAGAATAGGAAGTATGCATTGTCTTTGATGTTTATTGAATTGCATAACTCATTAAAGGGCTTGAAAATCAAGTTCAACCTGGACCGAGCAAGGACAAACTTCAAAAAAAGGTACTCATGCTTTCTTCCTGTTTTCCCTTGACTAGTTTAGCTACATTTAAAGGAATGTCAGTGTTCAATGTTAACATTATTTTGTCTTGGTCATAGGGTTCTAAGATCCAAGAGGACATTCACTTTTCTGCAGGGGAATTTTCCTACAAAAGAAATCGACAACTCCATTGGGGATCAAAGCTTTCAGTTTTGGTTTCTTTCCTTGGTCTTGTCTTAGTATTTTCCTGTCGTCATATCCTACTCACTCTGTTTTTTCTCTTTTATACATGTGTTGTTAGTCCCAAAGTCATCTTAAACAGACTGATAATCAAGCCTTCCTGAGTTTTGGTTTTGTGGGTTGATACTTTTTCATTCTTATAAAACAACGCCCCTCTTCCCTTACATCCAGAGCACTGATTTCATTATCGACGCTCCCCTGCAGTGCTCTAGTGCTTATATAAACAAAACGCCAATTTTTCCTTCTTTTGAAAAATTGTTTGATGTCTCTACTGGGTGTGTTTTTTTGGTTTTTCTTCCTTCTCATGACTTTTTCTATTAGTGTGTGTCTTCTATAAAGCTTGCAACCTTTTTCTTTCTAAGCGTTTTTGGTTCTTTGTTTGTTGTTTTAAGATATTTCCCTGCTTTGGAATTACTCTTCCTCTTTGAGATCTTGAGTTGGTTTTTGATACTTTCTCATTCATCTGATTGTTTAAAATTTTTCACAAGGAAGTTCAGAGATATTTGAATTGTTCCATTTGGTCTTTGATTTAGATGTTTCCAAGAAATTTTTCTTGTTTGAGTTTTGGTTTTCTTTTTGAAAATTTAAATTTGTTTTTCTTCTTGTTTGATTACTGTGAGAGTGTTCTTTTTGTTTATATGATACTTTCTTCCCATTGTCTAAAAATGCAAACAATGAAATCTGGTTGGCATAAAAGCTTCAAATCAAATCAATTAAAGTTCATATTTAAACAAAGAGATATATTTTCATGATTGTATTTTGGATATTAGAATCATTTTTTGAATAGTTTAGCATTGAATTGGATTCTTGTTGAAAGCAATTGCATGAAATCTCTGCATTTTTTGTGTTTGATAGTGAAAAAAATTCTTCTCCTTCCCATAAATAGAAGTTCATTGAAAGAAACGATTGTTTATCATTTTTCTTACATTTGTTTTGGGAATCGAGTCATAATATTACTAGTTTCACTCTCATTCACCTCTGAGTAAATAACAACCACAAAAATCAATGCTAATTAAAATTGATCTAGAAACTTTTCCTTTTTAGATTCTTCCACCAAAATTAGACTAGCATTAGTGCTTTGGATTAGGCTGTGAGCAAAACTCTTCAAAGAATTAAAAAAAAACTTAGCATCTTGCGATAGGGAGGGAAAATCCAATTTTCATATAAGCACATCTAGGATCCCCCTCTCACACAAGGGTTACACACGAGGTCGCGTTCGGGAGAGCCACGAAGATTATATCTCCTCGGTTTAACCATTCATAGTAGTAAGATCGTATATTGGGGATTCTTCTTGAGGTCCAATTGTCTTCATTTGGTCTCAGTGTTTCATGAATTCTGAATCCGTTCGAGGTCCTCTAGAGTTATACCGGTCCACTTGTCCTCAGTTCTCTTGAAGGATTTTAGACTTGTTATCCTACCCATACGTTCAGACTGGACTGTCGACTATACCCACCCAGGGGATGACTGCAAGTTCGTATCTTTAGTAGCCATAATATTTAGGGTCTTTACACAAGGTGATGTTGAAGGGAAGTATTCACTATACCTCGAACAGACGGTGGTCAAACTCACTCGGGCTCCTTTGAGGGTAAATCCATGGTTACTGTGTGGAAGATTGCACCAAGGCATAATTCCATTAAGAAGGTCACCATCGTAATTGTTCCACCCGCTAATATCCCATCCCCTTCTCAATTTGATCACACAATGTTGGATTTCATCACCAACTAGTATGGTCATTGAGAGAAGTTTTGTTTGCTTGTTGGTTCTTCTAGTTTTTTTAGCGGATGATGTTGTTTTAATAATTTTTCAAGATTGAGCCTGTAGACAACAAAGGTCTTGGCAAATCACGTAGGATGCAAGGGTTTCCTCCAGAAGAAGGCTACAAACCCTTACCTCCTAATTCACCAGAAGACATCTACTGTGAAGAGGTAGAAAATCTCTATGACGCTGGGACTGTTGCTACTCCCTTGTTAGGAAATTCAGAAAGATCCTTGGTTATGGTTGAGGATCCCACTCCTCATACTACACCTATGTTATAAGATCCTATTGAACCATTTTTGGTTCGATTAGACTCGTTTGGTAATATTATAGAAGAGGAAGTCCCTTGTTTTCCATTGAGACCAATTACCGAGACATATATGGGATCCACAGAACCAATTTTTAGTGATGAATTTAGGACCCCCATTCGTCCTACTGATGCAGTATATCAACATCAAACACCTACTCGTTCTGTATGGAGGAATCCATTGGAACATGATCTTTATGATAATTTTGAATATATTCGACAACCTCTTAATCCTCGTGACCAGCCTCTTGCCGCTGAGGTAGGACCATCCGATCATACTATTGATCATCCCATCGAAGAGGTCATTGATCCGACTGTTACGTCAACACAAGTCCACCTCAATGCTAGAGTCATAATTTCTCATCATACATAAGGAACTTCAACCATTACTCCCACCGTTACACCTTTTCACACTACAACTCCTCATGTTCCACAAGATCCTATTGGAACACCTTTACAACAGAGAATGCAGAATATTTCCAGACATACAAAACCAACTACGGGTCATATCCAGACTAGGGGGAAACCACCATCTAGTGGACCTATCCCTCGTGGGGGACAACCATCCTTTAGTGGGCCTACCCCTCCCTGGGGACAATCACCTTTGAATGTTCCTTCTAGAGGACAACCTCCCTTTACTGGTCAAACCACAGTTGTAAATCAACCTATGGCAGGGGGAAAACTTCTTTTGCCGAAAACCCTTCACAATCCTAGGGAATACCTTCAGGAGGTATGTTTAATCAACCCTACCCTAGGGCGAAATCATAACATAACCCACAAGGAGGAGCATCAAATCCTGTTTCTTCCGGACTATCTTTTGGACAACCTAATCCGGGTGTCCCAAATCCCACCTTGGGTCCTCAAGGACAACAAGCTTATCCTCCCCAAGGTTCTAATGTTTATCCTCCCCAAGGGGATAATGTTTACCCTCATTAGAGAAAAAATGTTTACCCTCCTCAAGGGAAAACAATTTATCCCCCACAACCAAATAAACCGACTTATACTCCCTAGAATCAACCGGGTTTCACCCCGCTCATGAATGTTCCTCAAAAACCATCGAATCATACCTATAATAGTCAACAAAAACCATATATTGGAGGGAATATTGGATACAATTATTCCCCTCAACTATTTTATGGCCCCACTAGTGCCTCTATTGCACACCAGTATCACCCTCAGGTTAACCGACAACTACCCTTCCTTGCCACTCTGTGTAGTATACCTAGGGAGGTAATATGGGGTACCTAGGGAGGTACCCAATGGGAACGTAGTTATGTGTTATTAGTGGAAGTCAATTAATATATGGGAATGTGGTCATTCAATGTAAGGTGGACTAGGTCCACTATATTAATAAAGGCCCACTATGGTAGTTGGATGTAATAAATGTGAGAAGGCTCTCTAGAAGATTCCTCCTCTAGAATGTTCTTAGGTGATGGTAGCACTATATAAAGGGGTTCAAGCAATGTAATGATACATGAAGAGAAATATTGTATTTGGAGTGGTAACTCAATAGGAGGATTCCCCCTCGAAGAGGCAAGTGAACAGGAGAGGATCCCTTCCATAATAGGATCCATTGTATGGTGTTGCCCTACCTCAAGGGTTTTTCTATAATAAAGTTGTGTTTTTCTATATTGCTCTTCTGTAGCTATTGTGGTGCTTTTGTATTCAGGTATTTGGTTCTTAACAAGTGGTATCAGAGCACTTTCCTTGGCCAAAGAAGGAAATATTTGTTTTCTCTTTTTGCAGAATTTTTTTTAAGGAAGCAAAAGAGGGCGGCACACTTTAGGTTCATATATAAATATTTACGAGATGAATTTGAAAAAAAAATTGGGTATTTGAATTCCTCTCAAAAAAATACCCAATTTCAAAAAAAAAATCAACCGAAACGGAGTTTGGGAAGTAAAGTTATGAACATTTTAAATTCAGCAGTTTTTCAGAGTTTTTCTGGAAAAAGCCGCGATTTTCTGCCATAACTTATTGTTCTATTTTTGGGGGTTTTTCATAGCAAGATGTATCTTACAGGAAAATGTGATGGCCCTAGTATTGAATCATTCATTAGAAAAATAAAATCAGCATGGGAAGATACTTGTCCCCATTGGGTAGATCTCAAATTGCAAGGTGATGCTGCCATTTGGTGGAAATCACTTGATTATAAGGAGATGATGAGACTCTCCAATGTAGAATTTGAAAAAATATTGTTAGACAAGTGGTCTCATGGAGAAAATAAGGATAA
>ML792467.1:894866-931779 GCA_009831015.1 Picea engelmannii | reverse complement strand
AAGAAAGATGGACCCATGGAGGCTAGCAAAGAAGTTATTTCCCAGTCTGAAGTTGAATCAGAGGCAGAGTCTACAGAAGGAGATGAAGCAAAACTACAAGAAGGACATAATCAGGAAGCTAAGGAGGTCATTGACTCAAAGGCGCAAAGTGTTGCAGATTTGAAGAAAAAAGAACAAATTCCTATAGTTGTTGTATATCTCCATCCATGTCATATAGAGATGCAAAAGTCATCAAGGAAAGGGCATGTGCATGAACACATTTATGTACCAGCAGGGAACCAGACAGGAAACCGATCAAGAGGTGCATGGAGGACTACCAGCACTACGGGAAGAGCTCAAGCTACATAAACAATTCCATGGCAACCCCGACATGATGTAGAGAAAGATAAGGGTGGAAAGGTAGAAGATAGACATCATGTTCGACTTCCATTGGGATGGATGGATGGTCGTACTTGGTACCAGTTGACTACATTGCTTAGTCGGTCATATTGTATGGTTTATTCTCATGTTTCGAGGACAAAACATGTGAAGGGGGATGGAATGTAGTATACCTAGAGAGGTAATATGGGGTACCTAGGGAGGTACCCAATGGGAATGTAGTTATGTGTTATTAGTGGAAGTCAATTAATATATGGGAATGTGGTCATTCAATCTAAGGTGGACTAGGTCCACTATATTAATAAAGGCCCACTATGGTAGTTGGATGTAATAAATGTGAGAAGGCTCTCTAGAAGATTCCTCCTCTAGAATGTTCTTAGGTGATGGTAGCACTATATAAAGGGGTTCAAGCAATGTAATGAGACATGAAGAGAAATATTGTATTTGGTGCAGTAACTCAATAGGAGAATGCCCCCTCGAAGAGGCAAGTGAACATGAGAGGATCCCTTCCATAATAGGATCCATTGTATGGTGTTGCCCTACCTCAAGGGTTTTTCTATAATAAAGTTGTGGTTTTCTATATTGTTCTTCTATATTTGTTTTGGTGCTTTTGTATTCAGGTATTTGGTTCTTAACACTCTGGATCTACTAGATTTGTCTCGGTTAAAAAATGATCCCATATTGCATTTTCCTTTTTGGCCAGTAATTCCAGCTAAATTGCCTTCTGACATCCCCATATTTGAGGGTAAACCTAGAGAAGACCCAAACAACCATGTGATGACATTCCATTTATGGTGTTCATCAAACTCATTGATGGATGATTCTATATGTTTGCTTCTCTTCCAGCGCACACTCATGAGTTTTGAAACCAAATGGTACATTGAAATTAAACGTGGTTCTTTTCAATATTTCAACTCCCTCGCTATGGATTTTCTCACACATTTTCAATTACCCATCCATTATGAGACGAGTAATGAAATTTTAACCTCCCTTCATCAAACGAACTCCATGCATATCTCTGATCATATTCATGAGTGGAGATGACGATGAAGGTTGATTAAAGCGACCATTCCTAACCAACTATTGGCAGAGTGGTTTACTAAATATATTTTACCCCCAATTTCTAGTGACGTTTCCATGGGTGGTGTAGTCACTCAGGAAGAAGCCATTGCCCGAGCTCAGTACTTAGATTTGGTTTACTCCCAATCTGGCACTTTGTATGAGTTGATTCCAAATGTTACTTGTACTCCTACCAATGCATCCAAACCTTCTTCCATGACACATGCAGATGGAGTTATCGGTACCGTCAAAACCCAATCTATGTAACAGTGAGCTGGAACAGTACATCGCTATGTTTCAGCACCCATTACCAGTTTGAATTCACTCTCCTATACCTCCCTCCCGACTCAAATCTATGAGGTGAATGCAGTTCAATCTTCCTATTCACTACAATCCGGGGGTAAGAAGAAAAAAAAAAAACCCCAAAAGAACAATAATAATAATGAACATCCAAAAAATAAAACTCCACCACTTGCTATTGAAAAGAAACCACACCGAAAACCAAAATTCCTATGTCTTATTTGTGGTGAAGATCATTTCACACTGTTCACATCACGACGAAGTTGCATTTTTTTTTAAAGGGAATTCCCAACCCGCTGTGTTAACACAACCTTTTCCTCAGCAGAAATCCATAGTTGCTCAAGCACTTTCCCCTTCCATGGGGGGAGGTTCAAACCATACTACTAGTGATTAAGCCTTGATGAGTGCTCATATTTATATGTTCAATGGGATTGATTTAACCACTCGCACCACCACATACAACACACCAGCTAAACCTAATAAAGAAAAGGTCACTAACGGTAATCCACCGGATCCATCTCCAGCCTTCATTATTCCTCCATCTATTAGTCCTCCATATGGATCACTTTAGATAGATAAACCTACTTTTGACTCCATTATATGCCCTCCCAAGAGCACTATACACAAATCAAATTTTAATCCTAGTTCGCGTGCAACCCAAAACTACAACATTGTTGAATATTTGGCTCAAGCACCATGTGCTATGTCTTCTCTTGAAGTTATACAACATTTCCCAAGTCAACGTAGAGATATATTGGCTTCCATCGGTGTCGCTGACCTTGAGTCGTAAAAAATTATCATGTTTAACCTCGACAACTTCAAGTCACGACTTTCTCAACAACTTGATTTTGAAATTGATTTCGTTGTTCATAACCAACACATTCACCGCACCATATTGGATGAGGGAGCTTCCACTTGTGTCATGTCGTTAGCTTGTTAGAAAGGATTAAAATCACCTGCACTTAACCAATCCCCTACAATGTTACGAGCATTTGACGGATGAGGTTTTCTTCCTCACGAACTCTTGCAGTCCTTAGCCGTTCAGTTGGGAAGTAAGACCGTCTCTGTCGATGTAGATTTAGTCGATGCCCCCCTTGATTACAAATTGTTATTAGGAAGAAGTTGGTTTTATGCCACGACTGTCATTGCTTCATTGGTGTTTCGATGTGCACAATTCTCTCATCAAGGAAAAATTGTCACTATTGACCAGTTAGATTACTCTACACCCGATGCTCGCACTCCCTCCACCAACAATATTCCTTTCTTGGGAGATACTAAGATCACTTATGAAAGTGTTGGTGTAGGTATTTTAAAATATTCTTCCCTTATGTGTACTTTCCCTGCACCACTTCCTCCCACCACACAACATATTACCACAATCAATATGATTTCGACTATGGCCTATCCATCTTTAGAATCATCTGATCCTTGGGATATGCCTAGTCTGTTAGAATTCAATGCACTGGGTGATTCTATGCCACTTAGTCCAACTGAGGCTTCATACGATGCTATTCAATCTAGTTCTCCCTCCTTAGATAACCAACATCTATTGGCATCCAACACTTATTCATTTCCATCCTGGTTGAATTCCTTTTCCTCTTCTTTTGACTACATTTCCCATATTTTTCCATCAAACGAATCCATTATGGAAATGATTAGTATCGACGAGGTACCTTGGGATGAAAACCATTATCGATCATCTTTTCTTCCTACTCTAGAAGAAATTTAGGAGGATATACACTCTATCTTCCTGCCCGATGTCGTTGGTTCTCCCCATTCTCCTATACTTACCCAGGATACTACTTCCGAGGGGAACTTAGGAAACATCTCTTATACCATCTCTATTGATATCACGATCAAAGAAGGTATCATGGAAAATGTTCATCTTGGTGCTAATTTTTTGCCCGAGGAAGTGACATCTTACACCACTTTATTTAAAGAATTTCACGATGTCTTCGCTTGGAGCTACGAGGAAATGTCCGGGATCGATCCTTCGATCATTGTGCATGAAATAAAAACTTGACCATGCATTAAACCTATATGACAAAAATGTTACCTGGTTCATCCTAAGAAAACCATGACCATAAAGGCATACATTGAAAAACTGTTAAAATCTGGCTTTATCTATCCCGTCCCCTTGACATAATGGGTTTCTAACATCATTTCGGTTGCTAAAAAACAAGGAACCATTCGTGTCTACATCGATTATAGTGATATTAACAAGGCTTGTCCAAAAGACAATTACCCCACACCCTTCATCGATGAAATCATTGATAATTGTGCTGGCAACATTATTTTCTCTTTCATGGATGGATTTTTAGGATATAACTAGATTGACATTATACCCGTTGATCAACATAAGAAAACCTTCATCTTCCCATGGGGAACATTCACTTATCGAAAAATACCTTTTGGTCCCAAAAATGTTGGTGCCACTTTCCAACGGGCCACGTCATATGCTTTCCACGATATCAAACATATTTCATAACCTTACCTCGATGATTTACCTATCCATTCATCTAATTGATCAGACCATATTAGCTATCTACGGGCCATTTTTCTTCAATGTCGGTTCTACCATATCCGTTTGAACCCCCACAAATGCATCTTCGATATCGAATTAGGTCGACTCCTCATTTTTTTTGTCTCCAAAGATGGGATTAGGGTGGATCCATTAAATATAAAATATATTATTGCTTTAACGCCTCCCAAAAATCTGACCCAACTACAAAGTTTTCAAGGGAAAACAAACTTTCTTCTCAGTTTTATATGTAATTATGCCGAGATTACTAAAGGATTTATGCGATTGTTGCATAAATACACTCCTTTCATCTAGTATGACACTGCTCAATGATCTTTCGATGCTCTTAAGCATGCATTGACCCATACACCTCTTTTGCATCCTCCAAATTATGCACGAGACTATATCCTTTACTTGGTAGCCTCTACTTCCACTATCGCTATGGTGTTAGTTCAAGAGGACCCTAACAGTGATGAACATATGATATACTATATGAGCAAGAGTCTATTCAGTCCTAAGCTCTGATATTCACACGTTGAAAATTTGGCTCTGGCAGCCGTCATTTCCGTCTAGATATTTCGCCATTACATACTGTTACGCACTACCACGACCATTGCGGACTCAAAATCCATGTATCATATTCTGACACGTCAAGTCATTGGGGGAAAATATTCCAAATGGATCATTATTCTTCAGGAATTTGACCCCGAGTTCGCCAAATCAAAACCTTAAAAGTCCTTGGTTTTTGTAGAAATTATCTGTGATCATCCCCGTGCTGATGAAGACATTGAGCTCAGTGATTCTCTCCCTGATGAATCTTTGTTCCTCATTAGCATGTATGACCCTTGGTATTGAGATATTATTCTTTATCTTCAAACCCAATGTTTTTAGCCTGATATCTCCCATGAAGAACATCATCGTATTCACCACCATTCTAAACGCTACCTTATCATCGGTGACACTTTGTATCATCGTGGTATTGAAACTATCCCACGATGTTTCTTAGCTCATGATGAGGTTAAATGTGTTCTAAATGAATGTCACCTTGGAGCATGTGGAAGTCACTTTTCTGGGATGGATACAACTCAGAAAATCTTACGTGCCAGTTATTTTTGGCCCTCCATCTTCAAATATTGTATTGAGGCTATCAAAAGATGCCCACCCTGCTAAGTTTTTCATAAAAAGGCACGCACCCACCCCACTCCACTACATCCTATTGTCGCCATCGGCCCCTTTGCCAAATGTGTCATTGATTTTATGCAATGTAAGCCTACCTCAATCGGGGGCATAGTTATATCATTGTTTCTGTTGATTATTTCACAAAATGGGCTAAGGCTATGCCTACGTTTCTCAATGATGGTAGTACTATAGCTCTCTTCATATTTAACCACATCATCACTCGCTTTGGTGTTCCACAAGCCATTTTCACTAGTCGTGGTTCACATTTTCAAAACCAGATGATGGGTGATTTACATGTCAAGTTGGGTTTTCGCTATGAGAACTCATCCCCATACTATCCTCAAGAAAACAAACAAGTTGAAGTTATCAAAAAAGTCCTTAAAACCATGATCCAACACATGGTGGGGGAAAACAAAACTTCTTGGAATTTGCAACTATTCTCCGCCCTCTACGCTTACCGCACCTCAGTGAAAACTACAACTGGATTCACTCCTTTCCAGTTGGTATATGGTGTCGAAGCAATATTACCAATTGAGTGTGATTTTTTTTTGTTGAAACTCATAGTAGAACTCCTGCCTCACACCTCTGCTGAAGAGGAACATTTCCTATATCTGACTAGGTTGGACAAAACATGTCGTGATGCTTCTCTCGTTAACAATATGTATAAAAAATGAATGACGAGTCAATATGACAAATCCGTCCACCCTTGTACTTTTGCAGAAGGAGACCTAGTCCTCATTCATGGCCAGGCTCACGATAAGCTAGGGACAGGAAAGTTAGAACCTCTTTGGCATGGACCCTACATCGTAAAACATGTATTACATAGATGTGTGTAAGAGCTAGCTGAATATGACATAATCTCTCTCAGTGAACCCCAGAATGGGCTTTACCTTAAGAAGTACTATGCATAGAACATCTAGCATGTGTTCTTTGTACACTATTGTACTATAGTTTTGTTTTGGTGTGTCCTTTTCTCTTGCGTGTACGAGTTTTGTTTTAGTCGCTTATACTTTGTCTTTTGATTGCATGCACAGATGAAATCTCCCTTTCCTATCTTTATCAGGTGTGCGAATAGCGCTAGTTGACATACCCAGAACATTGCTTCTGTAGATTAGGTCATTTACCACTCTGATGAGTTGGTGAGTTAAGGGGGCGTTTTCCTAGGATTGACAAATAATAACGTGGCAAAATATCACACTGTCATTGGACTTTTAACCGATCCATCCTCCCTAGGGATATATAGTATAATCATTAAACTAGACTCTCAAGTCGTGGTTTGTCAGCTTAATCGAGTCTGCGTTGTTCACAACCCTACCCTATTGCGTCTCCACCTATGAGTTTGTCATATTGAAAGAATGTTTGAATTTATAGAATACAAACACATACCAAGAGAACTCAAAACAACTTCGCATTCGCTAGCAAATTATATTTTGGATCGGTATATCGCACATAGATAAAATTTTATCAATTAAATGAATCACATGCACATTAAAAAACATCACACAATATAATTTGTAACATCATTGGCACCACAAAACTCATATATATATATATATATATATATATATATAAATTGCGTGATTTTGTTTACATCAAAACGTACATAGAAGGTAAAAATATGGGCCCTCATGCCCATGATATCATCATGGAAAGACTACAAAAACATATAGAGGATCCTAGTCCTCATGCACCACGTTGTTCTCCAAGAAGAACACCATTGCATGGGCCACTCGTCAAAGAAAGTGGTTCGAACTCTCAGAAATTCCCACTGTATGCCTCTGCAAATGTAGAGGTACGTCTTGCCTCCTGAGAGGTGGGACACCCATCGTAAGACCTCGAAGGTTCCTCTCAACCTCCTGGAGACCTCCCACTACCACCTCGTGCTCTACAACTATCTGCACATATCCGTGACGCCCGAGTGCCAGTATATCCACTGGACATGATGCGCCTCTATCTTCATGATGAAACAATACATCTTTTAAAATCCCCCTTTGTACACATAAAAATAATATAAATTTAAAAATAAAAAAAATCATGACAAGGTTTTGGTTTTGTACCTGACACATCCCAGTCAATACCTTCTAGAAATACTAAGTCCAAGATACCTCGAAAATCCTCTCTAGCGTATGGGAAGTCCTTGATGATGATCAACTTTCTTCTCAACCAAGTGAAAAAGTCAGTCGTGAACTTGAATTCTGATTCGGTTCCCAATCTTGGAGACAAACTTGTCCACCTTTTTGTTAGAACTAGAAGTCACCCATGGATTGTGGCAGAGGTAAGCCTGATACCCATCAATATTTTATGTCATAGGTTGGTTATAAAAGGTTCAATTGGGCTCAATCTCAAAAAAATATCGTCTTAACTAAAAAAATTAGTCTGTTATGCATAAGAAGGTGAGGTCTAGTTTAACTTCAATCAATAGGTTGTGGTAAGTGTGAGTAAGAGGAAGACTTCGTCGAGGAAAATGTAGAGGTCTGCTGTGAACATTAGGTTTTCCAGCAGCCTAAGGAATAAAAACTTAAACACAAGGTCCTCTTGGATTCAAATTTCAAAGATACTGAAAGAAATCATAACAGCATTACATTCAAACATTCAAACATAACACAGTCACAAGAATCCACGTGAATCAGTCAATCATGAACTCTTTCAACATCAAAGGAAAACAAGAGGGAGTAAGAAAGTTGACTGTCATTAAACAATAAGTCTCAAATGCATATACATAACCAGATGACCAGAGAGTTCATTAAAACTTTACAATTTGGGAGCTTTGCTCTACCATCGACACTAACAAAATGGAAAAAATGACTACAAATACTTAGAACTAGCTCCCACTGCTAAAGGTGTGATCATGTCATGAGTTTAAGTCTTTGCGTTGGTGAGTTCCTCTTTCCAACTGTGCATGCGGCCGTTGGTCAGACTACCCATGTAGTCTTCTATCCGATGCGATCTCTGTCAGACTGGACTGACAGTCTTCTTCCACGATTTTTCCCTCTCTGGACTTCTATTTATGGAAGAAGACGATGTCTCACCCACCTTCCTTATTTACATTAACTGCTGCATCGGGATCTGAGAGGCCTGAGTCAACTCTACACCTGAAGGATGTGGCAGTTTCACCTTGGCTGTCTGTTGCTTCGTTGGAACGTTACAAGGGGATCCAGTTGGTGGACGTGAATAAAGTTGATGGGGCAGAGGCGGTTGGTGCAATCAGTGTGGAATCAACGGATGAGGGATGGCCAGGTGGACAGACGTGATAGTGGAAAGGTGATTGGGAATGTGAGGGCGGCATAAAACATGTGTGCTGAGGTGTGATAGGACAAAGGTGAGATGGCATGGGACCATGATGCAGAGGTGAAAGAGAGACTGCGGTAGTAAGCGCAGTGGGGACAACCTTCCTAGATGGAGGTGATATGGAGTACGAGGGGAGAACACATGGAAAGAGATGGTAGGTGGAAGTGAAAAGGGATATGATGCGGAGGTGAGTGGAGGACAGGTGTGCCATAATGAAAGGATGAGGGGAAGCGGGAGATGTGATAGGCAAAGGAGAGTGATGGAGTGTGCGACAGATGGCAGCAGGAGGATGGAGCGGTAAGAGGGAGTTGTAGGTGGTCTACTCAGAGGGGGGGGNAAGGTTGAGGGGGGGGGTCTGAGCTTACGAGGAGGTTCCATGATAGTGGGGGGCCCACATTCAAAAACCACCAACTCGGACCACCTCCCTTGTTAAAGGTAGAATGACGAGGGGGTTCTGATATGGGCCCTGTGCCATAGATCTGAGCATGCAGGTCTTGACCGCCCAGATCCACACTCTGCTTAGCGTGATGCGCCTACGCACACAATACTTAGGAAAAGTGGGTTTTTATCCCATTTCTTGCCTCTTTTTACAAAAATTCTAACTTCTTAGGGAAACACCTCCCTTTACAATAAATGTGATAGCATTAGGCTCCATGGGGGATGACTTTCTCCCTGCGAGATGCCAAGAATGATTCTGCAGTTTCAGTGCCTTACTATTGGGTTATGGAGTCACCTATTAAAACTAAAAACAACAGAAAAATAATATTTACAAAGACATGGGAGCCACTCATGGCTCAATTAAAGAACCTCTTTAGAAAATGCCCATTTACAAGGCTATTGAAAACTTCATTGCCTTCCAAATTTTGCAACCTGTAAGTATTATTAGGAAATATCTCAGATATTCTGAAAGGGCCTATCCATAGGGATTCAAATTTACTATGCTTTCCTTTGTCCTGCTTAGGAGAATCCCATTTTAGTACCAGATTTCCCAGCTGGAAACTTTCTTTTCTCACCTTTCTGTCAAAATTCTGCTTGATCCTCTGTTGATGGTCATGCGCTCTGATCAGAAGTTGTTCCCTCACCTGATGTGCTTCAACTAGCTGTAGAATCCTTCTGGTCATGTCATTAGGGTCACCCTGGTAGTATTGAAAGGATTCCTCCATAGGCAAGGCGAGTTGAGAAGGGAGTACTGCCTCAATCCCATACACAAGCTCAAAAGGAGAGACGCCCAGAGACCTTTTTGTTGTCACTATGTGAGCCCATAGAGAAAATTTGAGCTTTGAGTCCCATACTTTTTGGTTATCTTCTAAAAATATTTTGATGATTTTAATGAGGCTTTTATTATAAGATTATTCTAGTCCATTTCCCTTGGGGTAGTATGGGGTGGAATGAATCAATTTGATTCTGAATTGCTCACAAAATTGGATAAATGGTTCACCCTTGAAGTATGCAGCATTGTCAGTGATGATTTTGTTTGGACATCCAAACCTTGTCATAATATATTCAAGAAAACCAATGACTCCTTTTTGAGAAGCACTCCAGGTGGGGACAACCTCTATCCACTTGGTGAAATAATCTATTGCAATTAAAATCCACCTGTGCTGACCACTTGAAGAAGGATGAATCTCCCCAATAAAATCCAGACCCCACTGTTGGAAGAGACCTAAATCTAGTACATGCTTCAATGAAAGAGACTTGAGCTGTTGCTTTCCTAGGAATTTTTGACATTTGATACAAGCACTAACTTTTGCACAGACATCGATGAACAAAGAAGGCCATAAGTACCCAGCCCTGAGAATTTTATACACTGTGGTCCTCCAGAAGTGATTTCCTCCACATAGGCTGTCATGGAATTCAAACATAATTTTTTGGGGCTCCTGTGGGTCTAGACATCTTAGGAGCACACCCAGGGGGTCTTTCCAATACAAGACCTGGTTAATAAGGAAATACCTAATTTCTTTGAGCCTTAAATCTCTTGCTTTATTCTTTCCCATATAGTCAGGGGGCCTTAAGTCCTGCAGGAAATATATAGTATATTTATACCAGGCACATTCTGTTAATGGAGAGTTGTCCTGAGAACTTCTGTCCAACAACTTAGAGTGTTGATTTCCTAAACAAGAGTTGATGAAGTTAACCCCCAGATATTTAAAATTAGGTTCAACCAACAACTTGGCCGAACCTTGTCCTTTAATCAGTTTGGTGGGTTTTATTTCCAAATCAAATTCAAGGATTTTGGCAATCCACTTGCTCCTTTTCCCATCTATGTTAGGATGAATGAGAATGTCCTTCACAGAAGTTGAAGGAACATACACAATTAACTTTGAATGTAGAACATAGAATCGGAAATCCTTGAGAGATTTCACCAAGGCATAGGCCTACTTTTCCATGATATCATATCTGACCTTTGCATCCCTAAATGCTCTGCTGAAAAAGGAAATAGGCTATTCCAACCCTTAAACATTTTTCTTTAACAAAATAGTTGCTACAATATCACACGAAGTAAAGGAAAAGATCAGGAAATCCTTGGAATAATCAAGACTGATCAACATGGGTGCCTCAGATAACACCTTCTTAATTTGGTTGAAGGATTCTCTAGGCTTAACAGTCCATTTCACTTCATTCCCCTTCCTGAGCATGGCTATGTTATGCTTCACCAATTCAGTGAAGTTTGAAACAAACCTTATCAGGAAATTGATTTTACCCAGAAAGGACTGGACTTCTTTCTTGGATCTAGGAAGTGATAAGGCTTGAATAGCTTCTACCCTGATGGGATCAATCCTAACTCCTTTAGTTGATACTATGTGCCCTAGTAATTTTCTGTCCTGCATAGCAAACAATGATTTCTTGGGATTTAAGGAGAGACCAAACCTTCTTCATTTTAGGAAGACTTTTCTCAAATGACAACATTGTTCTTCATCAGACCTAGAGAAGAATATTATGTCATCCAGATAGATGACCACAATTTTATCCTTCTCTCTAATGAAGGCGATGTCCATGGCTTATTGGAAGGTTTCTCCTGCGTTCATCAACCTAAAGGGTATTTTGGCATACATGAATGTGCTCCAAGGAGTGGTGAAGGTTGTCTTTTCTCTGTCTTCAGGCAAGATAGAGATCTGATTGTAGCCAGAAAATCCATCAATCATAGAAATCCTGGATGCTCTTGTTACCCTCTGCAATATATGTTCCATCTTTGGCAATGTGTAATTTTCCTTCTTAGAGCTTATGTTCATATTCTTGAAATCGACACACAATCTAATTTCTCCACTTTTATTTCTTACTGGGACTAGGTTTTCCACCCACTCAAAATATCTCAATGGGACAATGATTTGGGCATCCAACAACATTTTTACCTCCTCCATAATAGGCAGCAACATACGATTTATTTGTCTTAATTTCTACCTAAATGGTTTGGCTTCCTCCCTCAATGGTATCTTATGCTCAATAACGCTAGTGTCATACGTCCTGAGGTATTCATAGGTCCAGAAAAACACATCAGCGAATTCCTTTAATAACTCATCATACTCGGTCCTCTGCTCTCTTGACAGGCTGCTTGAAAATCTAACAAACTTTGGATCCTCCTTTATATCAATGTTGCACTCAGCTACATCAACATCCTCAGTTGGGCCTTTAATCTTTACTACCACATCGGTCCCATCGAACAATCTTTCCAAAGGAACTAGTCCCTTTGGAATGTGATTTCTAGGCAGTTGAACAATATGTTGGTTAACAATTTTTTTCAAAAATACTTTAGGGGAAGGGTCACCCTCGGAACCATGATCCTGATCAATGTGTAATGCATATAACTCATTAACCAACTCAATAAACCTTCTGATTTCAAGATCATCCTCGAACACCTTCCAATGCTTGATATTATTAGGTATGGAGGACCTATATTTAATCTCAACATCATACCTGAGCTTTGGTGGCAGTGGGATCCTAAACTGGCTTGCTGAGATAGCCAGAGAATCAGCCATGACATTTTATTCTCTGGGAACAAATGAAATGTTGAAGGCCAAGAAAAAACTGTCAATCAGGTTCCACACTTCATTTTTGTAACTTATGAGCCGAGGGTGCTTGGCCTGATAATCCTTTTTGATCTACTGGACAATCAACTCGACATCCCTGAACACTGCTATCTCTTTGACTCCCATGTTCTTTGTAGCCCTCAAACCTAAAACAAGAGCTTCATATTCTTCCACATTATTGGTAGTTTCAAACTCTAATTTGTATGAGAGGGATATGGTTTCATGACAAGGTGACACAAAAACTACTCCAACACCAACACCTTCCCTAGAAGAGGCTCCATCAAAAAACATTTTCCACGTAAAGGTAATTGGAGGATTGTTATAACCCTAAATTTCACCACACATGCTTATCTAGCATCAGGCCAACTCATATCCCTTCTTTTCCAAAACTTTGTTGAACAGCTCTTTGAAAATCCTCTTGTGTAAAGGCCCATGCCCCCTAACCCATTACTGCATGTGTGTACACGCTGGATGACTCACAACAGCCCACGTGTACCTACCAAAGCATGAAAAAAGGAAATTTGCTGACGGAAAAAAAAGCTATGGTTCAGTTAACTGAAAATCCCGGCCATGCATGGCCGAGGGTTCATCCAAAACCCTAGCTCCTTCTAGCCTATAAAAGAAGGGGTAGGGGTACCATTTGGAAAAGGAAAAAATATAACGAAGAAACTCTGCCCATTTACGTATTCTATTGTCCCAACCCTTTAGCCTTTTCTCATGCCAAAGGAGATTTAACACAAAGTAGTTGAAGGACAGAAGAAGAGGAGCCCAGGATCAGGTTCAAGGAGCGGTGGCCAGTCTCAGCTTTTGTAAGTTGATTCACTTTACATAATAAAAAGAATACTTTTCCCGTCCCAACTCATGAATTGTCTATGGTTTGATTAATTTATGCTTGATTTCTAATCCTTGACTATAGAAGTAGCATGCATGCATAGTTGTTATTTATCTTGAGTGCAGGTCATCTTTGGAAGGAGCAACGCAAACAAGTAGTCAAGCACAATGGAGGATCTGCATCGAACGTCAGTAATAAGGTAGGTGGTCCTTTTCCATGCATTTACTATGAAAAAAGGGTTTAAATCTTGGGATGTAGGTAAAAAAATAGTTTCTATTCGATCAAATCTACATGCAAAGTAGGCCCTAATTTGCTAGTCCGTAGGGTGTTTTCCCAACAATAGAATTGGCGACCATACTGGGGATAATACTCTTTAAGGTTCCTGAATTTATTTAAGTTTTTGGGTAGTTTAAAGACTAGGTTTTCTCTTTTTTCTTTGCCTGTCTTTTCTTTTTCTGTAAAGTCTGAGCTAGCAGGGAGTCTGGTTTTCCATACCAGCTTTCCCTGACTTTTTCTTGACTGTATTTTTTGGGACACACAGAGGTACACGCGGCCTGTAGAAGGCCTGCACGCGTGTACCCACACCCTATCCTCTTACAGCCCGCATGTGAACACTAGCTGTAGAGATAGTAGTAGTGTGTAGGAGTTCAGAGAACCTTAGAGGCAGTCCTCCTCTTCCCTGTCAGAATTACACATTCTCAAGGGGTTTTCTGGAATCCTGTCATAGTCTTGCTTGTTAACAGTCCTATCTCAGATTGCCTTTTTTCACCTTATTATTCCTTGCATTATTTGTTTTTTCTGTTAGAAAGAGAATCCAAGCCTTCAAGGGATCCTGGTTATCAATACCAGAGGCCTCTTCCTATTATGGATTGCCTGTTTTCAGATTTTTCCTTAGAATTTAGATATACACGCGGCCTGTACAAGGTCAGCCCGCGTGTACACACTCTCTGTCTCTGTTCAACACTTGTTTGCACGCGTGTTGTTTGAGTGACAGTCGCGTGCCTGTACAAGCTACTTTTTGTTCAGGGTGGGGTAGTCATCCCCTCCTTTGATAAGAAGTATTCCTCTTAGGTGTTTGAATCTATGTTTGAACAGTCAGTAGCTTAGGATTCATCTTACCCTTAGCCTTCTTTTTCTCAGTTAATAGTAGACAGAAAAATATAAAAAAAATAAAAATTGTTTTATGTTTTTTAGACAAGCGTGAGAGTCATTGTTTGTTTAATTGCCTTTGTGTGATTCTTCAATATGATTCTTTGCGATCTACACTTTAAGATAGAATTTTTTTTTTCTTGGTTTTTTGCTTGTCGGTATTTTCCCTTTCTTGCTTTACTAGCACTTAAATAAATAAATAAATCTCTTTTCATTTTCTTCTTTGGTTGAAGAGTGTGTTTTTTCATCATTAGCTAGGGAAAAGTCTTTTATTTTGTAATTTTTTTGCAGTTCACTTGGATCATAAGTAGCTCGTAGTTGAGCAAAATTCCTTTGAGTTTGCTGTATAAAATCTTAGAAAAAAAAAAAAAACTTTCTTTGTGAAAAGTTGTTGAAATTTTGCATTTAGTAAAAGTCTTTTGTTTCCAGCTTTTTTCATTCATTTTTGATTTCGTCTTTACACATCATCAGTTTCACCCTCATACTCCTTGACGTAAGACAAATCCATAAAAGAAACGCTAATTTTAAAATCTACTAGACTTTTATGTTTGTAGGGTTCACAAACTAGTTCAGGACTAGGGCCTTGGATTAGGTTGGAGAGGAAACTCTTCAAGGCCATTCAAAACCAAACATTAGAGTCTAGGATAGGGAGTGTCTAAGTCCAGTTTCATGGAAGTTATCCAGGACCCCCTCTAACACARGGGATAAACACGAGGTCACGTGCGGAAAGGTAGCGGAAAGATAACCCCTCCAAAGCCGAACCAATCGTAGTGGAGAACACATATAGAGGGCTTGTTTTGGGATTCTGTTGTTTGAATTTGCCACGGGGCTTCATGGGTCTCGAATCCATTCGAGGTCCTCAGTTGTCTTCCAAACCATTTTCTCTCGATACCCTTGACAGGTTTCGGGCTCGATACCCTGCTCATTGTGGTCTACCTGACTTTCGATTGTACCCGCCTGGTGACTGTTCGCGTGCTGGCAACCTAGTTGCCAATCTTTTTAGGGAAATACACAGGTGACTGTGGGGGTATACCATGGTACCTAGGACAGACATTGGGCCATGCTTTGTAGATTATACTGGGAGGGTGATTCCGTGTTCGAGTTGCACTTGCACCAGTAATTTGCTCTAGTGTTGGTTGTTGTAACTGTTCTTCCAAATAGTTTAGTGATTGCTTGTCTTATCTCTTAGGGGCTTCTTTTTTAGTGTGTGTTACTTTTGAACGTTTAGAATACCTTAGCGTGTCTTGGACCTTCTCACATAGTGGAGGATCCTGAGTTCCGCCGGTCACGAAAGCTTCTTGGCCTGCTGGCGGTTACACTGGAGCCACCCCTGCCACCATTAAGGCGGAAGTTAGACCAACAATGGTCTTTTGAAGCGACCGGGTTACAAACCTTTGTGCCCGAACAACTCCTGGAGGAATCAACCATTTTGAACCTTGAAGTAGCCGCTCTTGGCTCGGTTGAAACCCCAACCACTGATATCTTGGCACTGTTTATTGTATCAATCCAATTTCACGAATGCCAAACAGTGCCTCACACAGCTATGGAAACAAATGGTGTTACTCCTTCTGGGAATTCGTCAATTCCCATCACAGTTTCCACCATAGGAGATTCATCTCCTAACCTACCGTTGTTGGTCCAAGCCACCATTCTCTTGGCCGCAACTACGTCGCACAGTGGACCGAACCCGTCTATGGCGATGGCCACAACCCCCTTCACACCTAGTGCGACAGGCCCTCCGTTTTCATATGGTATGCCTAGTTCGGGTACAAGTCCTGCACTAACCTACTCCACTTTATAGACATTGGGTCTGGGGGCAGGGAGCTCTAGCGCTCCTTTGTAAGGTCACCTTGGGGGCACTCCTATCCCTTTTAATGCTTTTCCTTACGCAGGAGGTCATATTCCTCCTTTGTCCCCTTCGCTTGGTGGTCTGCATCAGCAGTCCGCCGAGCAACCTACACACACTAGTTTATTTGGAGCAGGGAGTCAAGGAACACCTGCGCATAGTATGCCGGTAGGTTTGACACCATTTTCTTGGAACAGGACGTTTGGTAATAACACTTTCTCATCCGCCGATTTTCCGACTGGGGGCAACCCCATTTTTGGACAATCTACTCCTACGCAGGGTACTATTCCTGCACAGGGGGCACACATAGCAGGACCTTGGAACTCAATACAAGGATCCGTTCCCTCCTCTGGAATGTCGTTCTGGGGCAATTCTTTCCACAGTCAATGGAACCCTGGATAGACTACTATGCCTCTCCTAGCAGGATCGGCATGGGGTAATCCTTCCCAAAGTCCTTCGAACACGATGCATGACCAACACTCTATGTCCTTCTGGGGAAATCAGCCGCTGATGTCTCCACAGATGAAAACTCCTTACGCTGGTCAGGGCCATGGTTTCTACGAGAATTCGGGCCAGCAGCCAAACTTTTCTTGGCGACCTGGTTCCAGTCAAACTCCAGGACCCTTTTTTCCAGGTTATCAACAGCAACCCAAACTACCATTCCTTGTGACGTTACACTTGCCATATTTGACAAGGTTGTTAAATGATCCTATTTGTCACGATCCATGTTGGCCTCCTATGCCGACGAAGTTGCCTTCGGACATTCCAAAGTTTTAGGCCAAGCCTAATGAAGATCCAGGTGATTATGTGACTACCTTTCATCTTTGGTGCTCATCTAACTCATTGAAAGATGACTCCGTACAGTTGTGATTGTTTCAAGATACTCTTATTGGGACTACCGCGAAATGGTACATCGAGCTCGATCACTCAAGATACTCTTCTTTTGGCGAACTGGTGATGGCCTTCCTTAACCATTTCCAGTTACCTGTGAGATACGACGCTGGCACAGAGCTGCTCGCCAATTTCGAACAGACAACGATGGACCATATCTTTGATCATATCCGATAATGGAGACACCGGAAGAGTTTAATCAAAGTACCATTCCCACCGGCATTCATGCTTGAGTGGTTCCTTAAGTCTTTGGTCCCACAGTTATCCAAAGACGTCGCGACATCCAGATTTTTCTCCGAGGAAGATGCCATCATGAGGGCTCAATAGTTTGAGCTCATATATTCTCAGTCTGGTTTATTATACAACATCTTTCCAGATGCGCCACGTTCAATACTGGATAAAACTAGATAGAGAGCTGGACCACATGCCTATGGTATTGTTGGCTCTGCACAAACCAAGCCCACTGAGAAATTGACGAAACAGTTGCAACAGTTATACATACAACACACAACGGCCAGCTAAACTACTGCTTTGGCTGCTCCCCCTACCCAAATGTCGGAAGTACACTCCATGCAGTCGACTAACCCAAAGGACACCCAGTAGCCTAAAGGGAAGAAAAAACAATGAAAGAAGGGTAAGGGGGATAAAAAACCCACTGATAATGCTAGAGGGGACAACATGGAAAAATGGAAGGCGAGGTATCCATACAACTTGTGCGTGGAAGACCACCCGACCCATATTTGTCCTCGACTTGCAGAGGCCCAAAAGTTTGTCACACAGTAACAACAAGCAGTGTTGACTAATCCCTTTCAACATGGGAAAAATATCACTCAATCCTCTACAAGCACAGAAGGGGGTAGCCAAGAAACCTGCCCGCCTCCAAACAATCCCTCATTCACGAACGTATATATGGTTAGGGGTGATGCTTTCATATCAACTAGAGCGCAGGACTATAGTAAAACAAGCGCTTCTGAGAAGGGTAAAGAAGATGATCTCCCATCTCTTCCTCTACAAATTGAGAAGATGTTGGGAGAAACAATGACACGCATTCCAAAGGGTGCCTTTAAAAAATATTCTCACAACCCAAACGCAAGGGCTTCTCAGAATTACTCCGTGGTGGAAGATTTATCACAAACCCCTTGTGCAATGTCTCCTTTGGAGGTCCTCCAAAGCTGCCCTGCTCAGAGGAAAGCCCTGTTAACCACTTTGGGCTCTGCTGAGACTTGTAATCCGGGCACCATCATGTTAGATACAACCAACTTAAAACCTCATCTACCTTACCACGTAGCGTTTCAGATAGTAGTGGCTCATCCCACAAAAATTTTTGCTCAGAATATCTTCCGCACAGTGGTCGACGAAGGCGCCTCGACATGTGTTATGTCACTAGCATGCTAGAAGGCCATTGGCCAGCCCGTTTTGTCTCCATCACCTACTCTCCTCACTGCTTTCGATGGTCATTCATTCCGACCACATGGCATCATTCCTTCTTTCCCTATGCAGTTAGGAGGGAAAACTATGTGTGTCGAAGTAGAGGTAGTCGATGCTCCCCTCGACTATAATCTCTTGTTAGGATGGAGTTGGACTTATGCTATGCAAGTTGTGGTTGCTATAGTTTTTCAAGTCTTTTTGTTTCCACACGAGGGTTGGATAGTGACCATTGATCAACTATCTTTCTCCAGACCTGACCCAACTTTGGGGGCATCCACGGTCCCGATGATTGATAATCCTCAACTAGGTGTCGTTAACGTAGGAGTTGGTTTGTGCCCGTCCTTGATGGGTACCTTCGATTACCCACCTCCTCATGATGATATCAAATTTATATCTAATCACAATAAGGTTGATATTTTTCAAGTTTCGTCGTTCTGCATGACTTACTTTGAGGATCCTTGGATTCTTCCTTCCCCATCAGCCACGATGGATGAGACAGGGCACCCCGGCATGTCCATGCCCTTGTTGGCCGCTGAGGCAGTGTACTCTTTAGTCCAGCAAGCTTCAGCTAACCCTGATCTGACTCTTGCACAAGAGTTAGATCCACTTCTAGAGACTATTTGGGCTCAAGGTTCTCTCGCTAACGTCGATTCGTTAGACTTAGTCTTGCCTTCTGACGAAGTAGTAATCGAAGCAATGACTAGTCTGGACAAACCTTGGGAAGATCTTCATCATAGATCATATTTTCTCCCAGAGTTAAGGCGAATCGAAGCAGGAGAATTCACCGTTACCATGACGGGAGATCAACCATGTCCTATTAATCTCTTAGCTACACAGGAAGTTTATGTTGAGGGAAATATGGCAACTATCGCTAAAACTATACCCATCAACATCTCCCGAAACCCTGGCGTCGTGGAGAATGTCTTTGTCGGAGCAGATTGCTCCCCCGAGGAACTTCACATTTACACAGATCTTTTCAAAGAATTCCGCGACGTTTTTTCCTGGTCTTATGAGGAAATGCCAGGTATTGATCCGAAAATAGTTGAACATGAAATCATAACGTATCCTGATGCCAAGCCTGTTCGACAAAAACTTTGTCCAGTCAATCCCAAGAAAGCAACAACCATCAATATTGAGGTTGAGAAATTGCTAAAGGCAAGTTTTATTTATCCTATCCATTTGACTCAATGGGTGTCCAATCTTGTGCTGGTCAATAAAAAACAAGGCATGATTTGTGTATGTATCGATTTCCGTGATTTGAACAAGGCATGTCCCAAAGATAATTTTCCAACACCATTCATTGACCAGATCATTGATGAATGTGCCGGTTGTGAAGCCTTTTCTTTCGTGGATGGTTTTTAGGGATATAATCAAATCCAAATCAAACCTGAAGACCAACACAAAACGACATTCATTTGTCCGTGGGGTACATTCGCATATCGTAAGATGCCTTTTGGCCTTAAAAATGTTGGAGCCACATTCCAGTGGGCCATGTCTTTTGCTTTTCATGACCTCAAACATATAGTCGAGGCCTATATAGATGTTTTAGCATCATGCTCTCATAAGCGAACAGATCATCCCACACACATTAGACTAATCTTCGAACGCTGTCGCTACTTTAGGATTCACTTGAATCAAAACAAGTGCAGCTTCTGCGTAACGTCAGGACGTTTGTTAGGTTTCATTGTATCAACAACAGGGATCATGGTCGATCCTCTTAAGGTGGAGGAAATAATCCAGTTTCCCCCCCCCCACACACAATCCTACAACTTCAGAGTCTACAAGGCAAGGCGAACTTCTTATGCAGCTTCATCGCCAACTATGCTGAAATCACCAAGGGCTTTATGCATTTACTAAAGAAAGACGCTCCTTTTTTCTGGGACGAAGCCGCTCAACGCTCTTTCGATGCATTAAAACACGCCCTCATAACTGCAGCTCTGCTACGACCACCTAACTATAACAAATATTTCTTATTATATCTGGTTGCCGCAGAGTCAACCATTGGCATGGTTTTAGTTCAGGAAGACGATTCGTTCTCAGAATACGTCATTTATTACCTGAGACGAGGCCTCGTAGGACTGGAACTCAATTATTCTCATATCAAAAAACTTGCATTGGCAGCAGTTCATGCTGTTCAATGGTTTCATCACTATGTTTTGTTTCGCAAGATCACCGTCATTGCTATCGTGAATCCATTCCAGTACATGTTGACACGACGAGTTATAGGCGGAAAAATTAGTAGATAATAAGTCATCCTCCAAGAATTTGACTTAGACTTCGTTTCATCAAAGTCCAAGAAGTCATTGGTCTTCGCAGAGCTTATTTTGGGACTTCTGGTTGGGTCAGGTGACATTGTGCCTGAGGAATCGCCTATCCGGGGAGATATGTTTTTTATTGCATCTTCAGATCCCTGGTACGGAGATATACTTATCTATCTCCAGACTTTGAAATGCCCCACCTCTGCTTCTCGTGACGAGCATCGGCGGATACGCCATCAGGCTAAGAATGATCTCATACTCAATGATACATTGTATCGGAGAGGTGTAGACTGCATCTTACGTCGATGTCTCACTCATGAGGAGGCCATCACCGTGCTCAGCGATTGTCATACTGGAGCTTGTGGGGGTCATTTATTCGGGTTGGAAACAACCCAAAAGATTGTACGAGAAGGTTACTTCTAGCTGACACTTATCAAAGATTGTATCAAATCGGTCAAGAAGTGCCATCCGTGCCAAATCTTCTCTCGGAAGATGAGGGCACATCCCGCTCCTATGTTTCCTGTCATCACAGTTGGTCCCTTCACTAAGTGGTGGATTGATTACACTACATGCAACCCCCTGTCAGCAAGGGGGCACCGCTATATCATCGTAGTTGTCGACTACTTCACTAAGTGGGTCAAAGCTATGCCAACATTTAAAGATGATGGAGAGACTGCAGCTCTCTTCTTATTCAACTAGATCATAGCAATGTTCGGCGTCCCGAGAGAGATTGTCACTTACCATGGCAGTCACTTTTAGAACCAAATGATGACCGAATTAACATCAAATCTTGGGTTATGGAAGGAGCATTCATCACCTTACTATCCCCAAGCCAATGGGCAGGTGGAAGCTGTAAACAAAACTCTTAAGACTATTCTACAACAAACTATCAACTCAGCCAAGTCAAATTGGCATTTGATGTTATACTCGGCATTATGGGATTACCGAACATTTGTTAAGACTGCAACCGGTTTCTCACCTTTTCAACTCGTTTATGGGATGGAGGCAGTCTTGCCCATCGAATGTCAGATCCCATCTCTAAAATTGGCAGTACAATTATTGCCAGACACTTCTCCACTTGAAGAATGGTTAGTACACCTTGAGCAGCTCAATGAGCAGCGTCGTGATGCGACCCTGGACAATGAGGCTCACAAACATAAGGTCAAGTGTCAGTATGATAGGTCCATTCATCCTCAGATTTTCTCTGAGGGCGACCTTGTCCTGGTCTATGACCAAGATAAGGACCCCCTGGGGGCAGGAAAGTTTAAACCCATGTGGTTTGGACCCTTCATCATAAAAGATGTATTAAAAAAGGGCGCTTATCGTTTGGTTGATTTTGAACGGAATGCTTTGGCGAATCCTAGAAATGGGCTCTACGCCAAGAAGTATTACTCATAGACAGGTCACTGTGGGTAACTTTCTGTAACATATGTATAGTCTTTGTACTATTACTTTTTAAGTTTCTTTTAACTGTTGTGGACGTGTCATTGATGTTATATTTCATCAATATGGAAGATGTCAAGTGATTCTGAGGTGTTCGTTGGGTATGCAGATGGTGCTAGTCGACACACGTAGAGGCTTGCCTCCGCAGCTTGGGTAATCTTTACACCTCATGGCCATTTGTTATCTTTCAGAGGTATATGCTTAGGTGACACCACAAATAATGTCGCCGAGTATAGTGCAGTTATTGAGTTGCTTCATGACACCTTGTCATTGGGTATCTCTCATCTTCGGTTCTATCTCGACGCTCAACTGGTTGTGTCACAGCTAAACAGAGTATATCGGGTTCATGATCCAAATTTACACCAACGATTCCTTAGGGTACGTCTCTTAGAACGAAACTTTGATTATATTACATATTTTCATGTTCCTAGGAGATTAAACCAAATTACAGATACTCTAGCTAATCAAGTTTTAGATTGGCATCTTGCACACATATGAAAGAACATTGAAATAAACATGTAAATACATTTTTTCACACAGAATCCATAAGACACAAAAGATAAAAACCATATATAACATCATAAAATGACCAGAGTACATATATGGACGCAAGCGCCTAAAAAATGGGAATAATAACAAGTCACTTGGCTTATGCCCTCAAAAAATATATACAAGTAGGTGTTCGTGGCACATAAAAAGTCTAAGTAGTTTCAGGGCCTATGGGCCCTATTATAATCATCCACAGCATGGGCTAAACGCCTAAACAATCGGACCCATGTCTGAGGCACCCCCACTACATGAGGTTGCATGGATGGTGGTAGGTCCTCTATCTCTGCCATCGGAACTACGTGAGTGAATGCAGTGAAGTTCCGCTCAACTCGTCTAAGGACCCTCTCGGCCTCTCTGGCTGGGAGGTTCCCTGCTACTGCTGCTCCCCCAGCGGCGGCAGCCGCGGCTTCTGGCTGTGGACGACACCTGTTCTTTTCATAATCGATAGGTCGCACGGGTCCCACATCTGCATGCAACAAACGTTTATCCGTCAAATACTCTGGCATACAAAAAAATGATATATCTAACAAAAATGACATAAAAATTACATATGCAAACAAAAAAACTACAAAGGTGGAGACTTACCCATCTCCCCTCGCTCCTCACCAGGAGGCATGGGTATCTCAGGATCTCTAGAAAAATCTATCCCTGCATATGGGTAGTCCTCAATCACAGGGATCTGTCATGACAGACAAGCAAAGAAATCATCGTCGAAGGACTTAACGGTCCTTCCACCACCCTATCGCGGCAGTAATACTGCCCATCTACACACTATAGGGAATGAGGCAATCTAAAACTTGGAACTCTCTCAAAAAAGAATGAACACAAGATGGTCCCGAACCCGAAGTTCCTCTGTGTCCATTGTTGGCAATCTGTCAATTGCCTCTTCATGCACTCGAGCAGTGTGGTACTCCAGTCAAAAATCTGTGCATTCAAGCACTGGATGGCACAGTTCATCTGTGTGCGAGACGCCTGATGCAAGGCTGTTGAACCGGTAATCGACCCAATCAGTAACAATATAGTCTGCAACGCTAAGCTAGTAATCTTACTAATAGGTACCTGGGAGCCCACACGGTTAGTCCCAGCCTCAGAATGCTCGACTATCAGTTCTGAGATCTTGCTCAGTCCCACAGGAAATGTCCAGAAGTTGACTGGTTCCCCTCTCCTTGAGAGGCTAGTCAGAAAGTAGATATCCTTGGTGGTGGGCACCAATGATTGCCCCTCTAGCATAAAAGCCTTTGCATTAGGGTGTCATTAGTCAATCAAGGCATTCAGTAGCCTTGGTTGTGCGTGCATAAATGGACATAGAAAGAATTTTAATAAACTGCATTGCATTAACATGGCCACGACATTCAGATATGCTGCAACCAACTCACTGATTGCCTCATGCTCCCTTTCCCTCCACTGGACATACATCCTACCAACACAACAAGGTGAAGGAGGGTCAGTACTTGCTTTTGGTTTGTTTTTCACTACAAAAGGGGGGTACACGCGGGCTGTAGAGACGATAGTCGCGTGTACACATGGGAAGACTTTACTCTGCCCGAATGTACACACAGCCTGTCCAAAGACAGCTCGCGTGTACCTAGGGCCGACCTTTTTAAGGTCGACGCCCACCCAAAAAACAAACCAAAAAATGAAATTGAAGTATTGAATAGCTAGATAAGGGAGTTTGTAGTTACTTGGTCCAAGAAGAAGTTCATTTCGTCCACTGTAGCTCCCAGAATCACTGTTTTTGGTAAAGGGGGTCTTTTGGCTCCAGAGTCAATTTCCAAATCAACAATGGTGATAATGAGCTACCAGCTTCTATTTATAGACTTTTTGACCTCTTTTTGTCACTTTTTTGGCCTCCCTTATCAGTTTATTTATACCAAAAACCATTTAGAGTGATTCAGGAGTTATATGGGAGGGATTTGATCGGGTATTGGGACATTGTTTTTTTGAGATTTGAGAAAATATTGACGGTCCATAAAAAAAATTCAAAAATCATCTTGAGCATATAGGTTAGGTTACCACCCTGACTTTTGCGCCTCATTGTCTTTTTCCTCTGCTATAGGATCGATCCCATCAGGTTGTTACACAGAACCATCATATTTGCTTTAGAAGTGTCACAACTTGGTGGTAGAGCTTACCAGAACATGGATTCCCTAGGTAGGTCCTGGTTGCATTATGGTGTCCATGCCGTTTCTAAAAACACTGTAGGCTTGGGAGTCCATATAGTCTTTCCTGAATATGATTTTGAGCCTCATTTGCATGATTCTTTTTCGCTCTTTGTCTCACCCTCAGGACTCCCAAAAATAACAGGTCTCCTTTTAATCCCTTTTCAGACCCTCTAAAAATGAAAAGATTGTCGAGCGATCTTGTGGCCTTTCACGCTCGTTAAACTGACATTTGAAGTCACGTCTGTCCGGTGGTGGTTTACCCCTTTTTCAGTCCGGACGGTCAGCTGTACGAACAAAGGTATACTCTATCGAATTCTCATTCTTTAGAAGAGTACTCTCAAGTATAATTTTATTCCTTTTTCGAGCCTGAGGGACTAAATTGATGAAAAAGAAACCCCCACGAAGTCCATAGTTAATCTCTTTTTAGAATCCCTAAAATTGAAAAGATCGTTGAATGACTTTATTCTTTCACACTCGTTAAATTGGTCCAGAAGAATATTCTTGTCAGAGTCCATAGTTAAGCTTTTTTYAGACTCCTTAAAAGTCAAAAAATGGCCGAGTGATCTTGTCCTTGTCACACTCGTTAAAATGGTTTTGAATTGACATCTAATCGGTGCTAGTTTACCCCTTTTTCGAACCGACTAGATTATTGTTGAAAAAGGTACCCCAGCGGAGTCTCCTTTTATTCTTTTTCAGACTCTCTAAATATGAAAAACCACCGAGCTTACCTTCTCTGGGCTCGTTAAACTTACATCGAAGGACGTTACCATTGTGTGTTCTATCAACCGCATTTGCATACCTTATCCACCAGCCTTGTGACAGTTTGCTTCTGCATCTTAACACCTTTGGCCGTCGGAGGATTTTCCCCGAGTATCATTTTACCAGAACATCAGTCTTGTCCTTGTGCCTTGAGCTTGTATTTTTTCAATACTCATTCCTCCATTGTAACGTAATATTACTTTATTCTTTTTCCAAAATTATCGAAAAGAACAAAAAAATCAAATATACCCCAAAAAGAGGATGAGAAAAGTATTTTCTTTATTAGCAGCATAATGAGTCGCCCTTGGATAAAGCACATCTGTCCGTTTGATCATCAGACTATGGGATGTAGTACAACCTTAGGAAGCTTTTCTCGCTATATAGAGTTGTGTCCTCCATCGTTTGGTTATTCTTCCAAACATATGGAGAGTTTGCGTTGCCTCCTTCTTTGTAGACTTATGATTAACATATATGTTGCTTGAGTCTCATCACTTGTCGTGCTATTTTCCAAGGGAAGTTTGTCACTAAGCCTAAGTCGACCCCTCTGCAATATGTCTCTTGTCTGCATAGTCGGCCATCCTGAACGTCCAATCAAGTCCTTGTTCGAAATCAGTGAAGCCTTCAGTCCGATCATCAAGATTATCAAGTCCATGACCGACGCGTCGTTGAAGACCTCTGGGTAGTGAAGTCGTACACTCATATTACACTCCTACCTGAGTTTTGGAAGATTTTGAGGTTGTTGCTCGAGCTCTGAAGTCCAGCCATTAGGCCGAATCAACTTCTGGAAGATGGATACTCTATACGTATATCTTTCTGATTTTGAGATGTAGCTCCGCTGTGTATTATTCGCGACTACTCTTTATAGTTATTTGACATGGATCTACAATGTATTTGATTGGTAGCCATGGTTCTATTTTATCCCAAGCATGGGTATGCTCGCCTCGGTGAGACATTTGTTATTTTGCAAACGACACCTCCTGGTTCCTGATCCTTGGACTCAATCGTTCGGCACATCAGTAAAGATTGGTAATGTATTTCGGCCATCAGATGCTCTTCTGACCTCACACATTAGGGGGCATCTGTTATAACCCTAAAATGCACCACACATGCTTACCTGGCATCAGGCCAACTCATATCCCTTCTTTGCCAAAACTTTGTTGAACAACTCTTTGAAAATCCTCTTGTGTAAAGGCCCACGCACCCTAACCCATTACTGCACGCGTGTACACGCTGGCTGACTCACAACAGGCCGCGTGTACCTACCAAAGAAAGAAAAAAGGAAAGTTGTCGATGGAACAAAAAGCTATGGGTCAGTTAACTGAAACTCCTGGCCATGCATGGCCGAGGGTTCGTCCAAAACCCTAGCTCCTTCTAGCCTATAAAAGAAGGGGTAGGGGTACCATTTGGAAGAGGAAAAAATATAGCGAAGAAACTTTGCCCATTTACGTATTCTATTGTCCCAACCCTTTATCCTTTCCTCATGCCAAAGGAGATTTAATGCAAAGCAGTTGAAGGACAGAAGAAGAGGAGCCCAGGATCAGGTTCAAGGAGCGGTGGCCGGTCTCATATTTTGTAAGTTGATTCACTTTACGTAATAAAAAGAATGCTTTTCCCATCCTAACTCATGAATTGTCTATAGTTTGATTAATTTATGCTTGATTTCTAATCCTTGAATATAGAAGTAGCATGCATGCATAATTGTTGTTTGTCTTGAGTGCAGGTCATCTTTGGAAGGAGCAACACAAACAAGTAGTCAAGCACAACAGAGGATCTACATCGAATGCCGGTAATAAGGTAGGTGGTCCTTTTCCATACATTTACTATGAAAAAAGGGTTTAAATCTTGGGATGTAGGTAAAAAATTAGTTTCTATTCGGTCAAATCTGCATGCAAAGTAGGACCTAATTTGCTAGTCCGTAGGGTGTTTTCCCAACAACAAGGATAATGTTCACTGAGATTACTGGACTTTCTGATCTCAAGAGGGGGTTTTGGGGCATCGGTGAGCTGCAATAAGCTTGATCCTAAATCAGTATCCAGGGCGAAGATAGGATGATTGGTGGGGTCTACTTCACCATTGATAATGTAGGCCAACTGAGCTTCTTTGTACAGTCTCCTATGCTCCCCTACGAACATTGGAATGGTAGCATATGTGAGGTCCATCTGCAAGGTTCCCCGAAGTATTTTTACCCAATATCTTGACAACAACATGCCGAACTTGGGAGGAACGTTAGCCACCACGATATCCGTGACCATACTTTTCATGGGCAATTGGAACAAGGTAACAACCAGATCTTTGTTGACCCCAAGACATTGCACTCTCCTTGAATCAAAAGAGTACAAATCATGATAAGATTTTGTGATTTCTAATCCAAGCTCTTCCATGATAGTTTTGTGCATGAGGTTATCATATGCCCCTGAGTCCATCAAGCAGTTATGCAACACCTTTTCATGTATGTTCAGTGAGGTATAGAAGGGAGGGGATGAATTGTCTCTATATTCTACCATCAGACCTAAGATGACTGCTAGTTTTTCATCTTGCAAATTGATTGAGTCTTTGGTATGATTTGTGGGTTCATGAAGAAACAACTTAGAGAGGCTCTTTTTTAAATAATCGTGCTTGACCAACTCTGAGAGGGGTACAGGGATTTTGATTTTCTGAATTTCATGCTCAAAGTTGAAAGAGGAGGGAGGCTTTAGAATTTCTCTCACCTCTAGGATGGGGTCTTTGTCTATTGGTGGGGAATTCTGAGCTTTCTTTTCTTTGCTTCTACTCGCTACGTCTTTAGCAGGCTTCTCTTCTATGGAAGGTTGATCAGGGATGTCAGACTTCCCTTCCTTCTTCTTAGACTGGAGGTTGCATTTGTTGGGGCTACTATTTTCCTTCTCCCCCTTGCTCAACTCATTTATTTGGCTATCTATGAGGGATTCCTCATGTGCAGATTGAGTTAAATGAGGAAATGGGGAAGTGTCTATAATACAATGAATTTTAGGGTCAAGCTCCTCTTCTTCCCTTTCCTCATCAATAACAAGATTGTTTTGAAGAGGAGTCTGTATTTTTTGATCATCCCTATCTTTGTTCCTCTATTCCCTTGGAATGATCTGAGGAGAACTGTTGTTTGGCCTCTTGAAGTTTCCTCTGTTATCAACATTTGGGACATTCTTATAACCTTGCATCCCTTCGAATTTCATTTTCTCCATTTCTACAGACAGGGATTTCACCATCTTGGTCAATTCATCTACTTGAGGGTTAGATGCAGAAGAACCAGAGATTGAGGCCTCAGATCTTCCTCTTTCTCTGTCTCTATCAGGTTTTCTCCTGAGCCTATCAAATGCCAACACATTGGATTCTACTTCCAGGGCTGCATCTTGCTTATGATCCAGGGAAGTAGTTTTGGTTGTGGAGCTTGATTATCTTCTTGATTCAGAGGTCTTTTGTTTTCAGCCGTGTTTATACCCCATGAAGTATTTATACACCAGAAGTATGTACACTCTTCCATGCGGGGGAGTGCAGAGGGGGGATACCACCTCTGCGGGGTCCGAGGGGGCTATCCCCCTGGCTGGGGGGTACAGGGGCAAGCGGGGGTTCAGGGGTGAATTCCCCGAAGGAAAAATTTCCTTGTAAAAGTATATTGTAATTTCATTGTAAACTTGGACCGTTCATTATAATTTCGCAGATCTAACTGTAGAAATTATGTTAGGTTTTTTTTCCATAGAAGGAAACCCTCTGTTATGAGGGAAATGTATTACGGCTATGCATTATGGCGAATATTGTATTCTGAGATAGGAGACTATGAGAGAAAGAAGAGGAAGTTATAGTGGGTTTGTTGTAGGTTGTATCCCTTCTTTTGTTGGATAATAATAAAGGAAGGACCTGGAAATTTCTCTGGTGGACGTAGCCCACACTAGGTGAACCATGTAAATATGTGTCTCTGTTGTATTGTGTATCTTCTGTGTTTTGTTTCCACATTTGTTTTATTTTATTTCTCCACTGTCCTGTTTTTTCTAACAACTGGTATCAGAATGAAAGGTAACTCGTAGGAAAGGAGGGTTCCTAGTTCGAGTGGGAGCAATGCCGGGAGATGGAAAGTTTAGGGTTGAAAAATTTAACGGCCAAAACTACCAGTTATGGAAAATGAAGATGGAAGATTATTTATCTCAGAAGGATCTATTCCTACCATTCGACAGAGTATAAAAGAAGCCGACAACCATGAAGGACGAAAAATGGGAGATTCTTGATGGAAAGGCTCTAGGAACGATACGGCTGAGCCTGCCAGTGTCGGTGGCTTTCAATATTTCGAAAGAAAAGACAACGAAGGCTTTGATGGATGCATTGGATAAATTGTATGAAAAATCATCGGCGTGCAATAAGGTATTTCTAATGAAGAGATTATTTAATATGAAGATGTCAGAAGGTGGGTCTATTGCAGATCATTTAAATGATTTTAATACGGTTACTAATTGACTAAGTTCTGTAAAAGTGGACTTTGATGATGAGGTCGAGACTCTTCTAATCTTGTGCTCATTGCCAGAAAGATGGAACGACTTGGTTATGGATGTAAGTAACTCTATCTCTGGTTCAAATAATTTAAAATTTGGTGATGTTGTTAGTGTTATCCTTAGTGAGGAAATGGAAAAGAACAGTTGAGACATCAGGTAATGCATTGAACATGGAGAGTAGGGGAAGAAAAAAAGATAGAGGAAAGGGCTCAGGGAACTGCGTGAATTCTAGGAAGGGAAGATCCAAATTCAAACTTGGAAATATAGAGTGTTGGAATTGTGGGAAGAAAGGACATGTGAAGAAAGACTGCAGAGCTTGAAAGAAACAAAGAGATGGATAGCAGGAGAGAAATCAGGAAGCAAATGTAACAGGTGATGTGTTACAAGATGCTTTTATTCTTTCTGTAGATAATATTTATGAGTCTTGGGTAGTATATTCAGGGGCTTCATTTCATGCCACACCCCATAGGAAACATTTTCTAGATTATGTTCAAGGTGATTTTGGATAGGTTCAGTTGGGTGATGATGCACCATGCAAAATTGTTGGAATGGGAAAGGTAAAAATAAAGAAACGCAATGGAAACCAATGGTTGTTGAAAGAGGTAAGACATGTTCCAGATTTAAGGAAAAATCTAATTTCAATAGGGCAGTTGGCAAGTGAAGGTTGTATATCCATATTTACAGATAATAAGTGGAAGGTTATCAAAGGATCATTGGTGATAGCAAAAGGAGAGAAGGTAGGTACATTGTATTTATGTACTGGTAATACAGACTCTTCTATCTCTTTAGCTTTTACAGGAGTGGATACAACATTATGGAATCATAGGCTTGGAGACATGAGTGAGAAGGGTATGCATATACTTCACAAAATAAATTTGTTCCTAGTTCTTAAACAAATTGATTTGGACTTCTGCGAGCATTGTGTTTATGGAAAACATAAGAGAGTCAGATTTCTCAAAGTCGGAAGAATGAAAGGTTAGAGCTTGTACATACACATGTATGGGGACCATCTCAGGTATCATCTCTTGGTGGCTCTCGTTACTATGTTAATTTTATTGATGATGCAACTAGAAAACTTGGGTTTATTTCATTCGAAAAAAATCTGATGTTTTTGATACTTTTAAGAAATGGAAAGATTTGGTTGAGAATGAGACAGGAAAAAGTTTGAAGTGTGTCAGATCAGATAATGGAGGTGAAAATTGCAGCAAGGAGTTTGATGATTACTTTTCATACCATGGGATTCATAGAGAGAATACAGTTCCAAGAACACCACAAGAAAATGGTGTGTCAGAAAGGATGAACAGGACAATCATGGAGCGTGTAAGGAGTATGTGATTTCATGCTAAATGTCCTTACAGTTCTGGGCAGATGTTGTAGATACTATTGTTTACTTAATAAAAAAAGGACCTTCAAGCTCTTTGGATGGTATAATTCCAGAGGAGGAATGGAAAGGAAAAAAGGTAAACTATTCCTTTTTGAATACTTTCGGTTGTGAAGCATTTGTCCATATTGATAAAGAAAATAGAACAAAGCTTGAGGCAAAATCCAAGAAGTGTACCTTTATTGGATACAGTGTTAATGATTTTGGTTATAGCTTATGGGGTTTTGAAAATAACAAAATCATTAGGAGTAGAGATTCCATATTCAATGAGAAGGTCATGTACAAATATCAGTTGTAGGGAAAGAAATAGGAAAAAGAAAAACAAGAATACACAGTGCTTAATGAGATCACTGAAAAAGAAATTCCAAAGGAACCAGAAAATCAAAATCTACAACAACAGAAGCAACAGGTACCTCAAACACCTGCAAGTGTTGTTATAAAATCTATCAGGTTAAGTATACCCCCTAAACGATACTCTCCTTCATTGTATTATTTATTGTTGACTAATTCTAGTGAACCAGAATGTTATGAAGAGGCAATGCAAGTAGACACCAAAAAGAAGTGGGAGCAAGGCATGAAAGCGGAAATGGATTCCTTGGTAAATAACCATACTTGGGACTTGGTTTAGTTGCCTATAGGAAAAAGAGCATTGTAGAATAAATGGGTTTACAAGTTGAAGGAAAAATATGGAGGAATAAAGCAGTACAAGTGATCAGAATCTGGACCAGGGGTCAAATTTTAGCCCAAAAATCAAAGTTTTTGGAATTGATTCAAAATGAACGGGTGTGTAGGCCTCATTGTCATGAACCCAACGCACTTCAAACGGGGTCAAACAGACATCGGATGAGAGAGATACTGTGTTCTGTTCGATTTGCCAAACAGACAAAAAAAATGTTGACTGTACAGTCTGTATAGGTGATGACGTGGAAGGGCCATACCTCACAAGTGGAAGTGATGACGTGTCATATATTGACGTGGCAAGTGATGAGTTGGCAAATATTTATTTGACAGGACGTGGGTGAATCATTTTGAGACACGTGGTGCTTTATTGGAAAATTTGGGAGGTGCCACATGGCACAGACATGGGCTGCCACGTGGCACCTAGTTTTGGTTATGGTGTATACAATTTTATGGAGTCCTTGGGATTCAAACCTCAGACCTCCACATATATGCAAATTATTGGCAAGGGCCAGCCAACCAGTGTGCCACACAATGTTTCTTAACCTTTATATGACTCACATTTTATTTAAATTAGAAGCCATGGTGTAGTTTAAAAGTACTATGGAGTCCATGGGATTCGAACCTCAGACCTCCACACATGGTGAAAAGCCTTGGAAAAAGTTGGGCTGCCAACGCACCCACACGTTGTTACTTACAATGTAACAAATCACATTAAATTTTAGTTTAAACTATGGTGATTTTTGGTGGGTTTAGGGTTGGGGCTTAACCCCAACCCCCGTTTACATGTGCACCTCCCATGCGACGACCCAATGGAGCGTGCGGTTTCAAATGGATAGTCCACGCACCCGACACATGGTGCACCCATGTTGAATCTTGCAAATGGTGACTATTTTGACGCTGGGACGTGGCCATATGGTCCCCCATGCATCCAACACCTCCGCGAATTGGGGGCTAGGTCCGCTAACGGTACTACATTATGGTGTGAATTATGGAAACAATGTGTGTGGTGGTTTTAGGCATGGGAAATGCCTAGAATCCAGGTTACTCACAAAGGAGTGTGTTTTAGCGAACTAGAAACAACAAGCTTGAAGGAGGAAAATGGCAGGAGGCCTATCTTCTTCACTTTTTGGCCAAATGAGGTGCCGAAAAATCCCAGCTAGGGATTTTTGGATGTTCTGAATCCATTGGCACTATTTTCAAATCCATTTGGAGACTTATTTTGTATGTTTTTCTACCTTGAATTTTTAGGAGCTCTAGGGAGCTTAGGGCCACCATTGATGGAGGTCATGCTTAGATGAGCCCAAGCCTATGTTTTGTGACTGAATAGTCATTTTTGACTAATTGTTATTCTTTGAACACATTGGGATAGGTTTCAGAGGCATTTGAGGACTTTTATAGGTGTTTTCTCCACAAGGAAGCTCAGGGAAGCTCAAGGCCAACAGTAGAAGAGGTCATGCCTGGATGAGCCATGGTCTGTTTTCAGAGATCTAATAGTCATTTTGGAGGTTTTTATGTATTCTGAACCCAATGGTATAGTCAATAAATCCATTGGAGTTGAGAAGTAGCTTGTAAAAGAATATTTGGCAAACTAATCCCAGAGAGCCTAGTACATTGATGGAGGCTCAAGGAGATGTAGCCTAGTTGGGGGTGAACTCCTTTATCATCTTGTCCTTGTTGTGTATTTATTTAAACCACATATTTAACCTTACAAATACCTCACAGATAAACATTTAAAAGAAGCATAAAATTGACACATAAAACCTCTTTCACAACTAAGACATTGAGCAAGGTCCTAAAGTTTGTTTTAATGGAGTAGAGGGTGCTTGCATAGAAAAACAAGTCAGCCCCCTATTTTCATATCAACAAGGCTAGACTTGTTGTAAAGGGGTTTGCACAAAAGAAAGGTATAGATTTTGATGAAATATTTTCCCCTGTTGTTAAAATGACTTCAATTAGGACTATTTTAAGTCTTGTGGCAGTAGAACATTTGCATCTTGAACAATTACATGTTAAAACAACTTTTCTCCATGGGGATTTGGAGGAAGATATTTATATGCAACAACCACAGGGGTATGAGGTAAAAGGGAAGGATAATTTTGTATGCATGTTGAAGAAGAGCTTGTATGGCCTAAAGAAAGATACAAGGCAGTGGTATTTGAAGTTTGACAAGTTTATGACAGAACAAGGTTATAGTAGATGTCATTCTGATCACTGTGTTTATTTCAAAAAGCTAGAAAATGGAAGCTACATTATCTTTCTATTGTATGTATATGACATGCTTGTTGCAGGGTCTAATATGCAGGATATAAATTTTCTCAAGAATAAATTAGCTGATTCATTTGCGATGAAGGATTTGGGTGCTGCAAAGAAAATCCTTGGTATGAGAATAACAAGAGATAGGAAAAATTGCAAATTGGCATTGTTGCAGGGTGAGTACATAGAGAAGGTGTTGGAGAGGTTTAGAATGCAGAATGAAAAACCAGTTTGTACACCTTTATCTAGCCATTTCAAATTAACTAAGGAAATGTGTCCCAAGACACAGGAGGAGATAGAATACATGTCTAGGGTCCCTTATTCATCAGCAGTTGGTAGCTTGATGTATGCAATGGTTTGCACAAGACCAGATATTCACATGCAGTGGGAGTTGTGAGAAGGTATATGAACAATTTAGGTAAAGAACATTGGGAGGCAGCAAAGTGGATTCTCAGGTATTTGAGAGGTACTTATACTCATGCAATATGTTTTGGAGGTTCAGACACTTTTCTATAGGGATATGTTGATTCAGATATGGCAGGTGATAAAGAAAACAGGAGGAGCACCACGGGGTATGTTTTTACTATAGGTGGAACAATAGTAAGTTGGATTTCGAAATTGAAAAAGGTTGTTGCACTTTCAAAAATAGAGGCAGAGTATGTTGCTGCTATAGAGGCTAGTAACAAGATGATTTGGTTACAGAGGTTTATGGAGGAATTGGGAAATAAGAAGGAGAATAACAGGTTGTAATGTGACAGTGAGAGTGCCATTCATCTTGCAAAGAAATCAACCTTCCATTCAAAGACAAATCATATAATTTTGAGGTACCATTTCATACGATCCATCTTGGAAGATGGACATTTGAAGTTGGAAAAGATAAACACTAGCCAGAATCCTGTAGACATGTTAATAAAGGGAGTAACCAGGGAGAAACTGAGTTCTTTCTCATTTTCAATTAGTCTTCAAGAATGAACATGGATATGAGAAATTTTCCATGTCCAAGAAGGTTCAGAGTCCAACATATACAACAGTGGTGGAGTTGTTGACATCAGTCTCTAAGTGGGAGATTGTTGGTTGTGGAGCTTGATTATCTTCCTGATTCAGAGGTCTTTTGTTTTCAGCCGTGTTTATACCCCATGAAGTATTTACACCCTAGAAGTATGTACACTCTTCCACACGGGGGAGTGTAGAGGGGGGTTACCCCCTCTGCGGGGTCTGGGGGGCTATCTCCCCGGCTGGGGGGTACGGGGGCAAGCGGGCCCCCAAAGAAAAAATTGCCTTGTAAAAGTATATTGTAATTTCATTGTAAATATGGACCATACATTCTAAGGTCACGGATCTAATGGTATAAATTATGATAGGTTTTTTTTCCCTAGAAGTCAACCCTCTGTTATGAGGGAAATGTATTGCAGCTATGCATTATGGTGAATATTGTATTCTGAGATAGGATACTGTGAGAGAAAGAAGAGGAAGTTACAACGAGTTTGTTGTAGGTTGTATCCCTTCATTTGTTGGATAATAATAAAGGAAGGACCTGGAAATTTCTCTGATGGACGTATCCCACACTGGTTGAACCACGCAAATCTGTGTCTCTATTGTATTATGTATCTTATCTATTTTGTTTCCTCATTTGTTTTATTTTATTGCTCCATGGTCCTTGTTATCACTGAAATTTCATCCGCACAGGGCGACAAGAACTCCGCATCATCAGCACAGAAAAACAGTCGTTCATGGCACAAGGATTAACTCCACAGCACAGAAAAAGGGTCAAAACTATGCAAAATGGCCGAAAAATTAAAAAGCGCTATGCACCCACTGAGCGCGAGTGTGCACGCGCGCAACATCTTCGTATCTGCAGCGCATATGCGCGGCTGTGGGGTGCAAAACCTGCACGCCTGCCAAACGGCGCATTTATGAAGCTGGTCGGCCTCCCAACCACTAATGGATCGGCTCCCAAGTCGATTTGACATCAAATCCGAGCTCAATCTGCATGGGGAGGCTGGTCAAAGACCTAATTGTGCCCTAAAGAGCCCCT
>ML792467.1:873084-885363 GCA_009831015.1 Picea engelmannii | reverse complement strand
TTTAGTTTTTGTTTAATTCTTGTTGATAGTTTAGTTGTTTTCTTTCTAACCTTTTACATCACAGCTGTCATGACTAGCAGAGCCCAACTAGGCATGTAAGCACTCACTTTTTGCTCACACATTGACGAAAAGAGTGCAAACAGTCCTATTTTTTCTAAAAAGTATCTCTTCTCTCTCTAATCAGGAGGCAGAAATTGGGGTCAAAATCACTAGCATAAGTGATTTTAGCAGAGGCTTCTGTAGTATTTATCTCAACAGGGATCTTATTGTACATCTTGTTGAATCTTTTGGAGAAGTCAGAGACAGATTCTCCCTCTTTCCTCTTTAAGGACCCAAACTCTGTGATATAATACATAAATTTCTTCTTATCCCCCCATTGTCTAAAGAAAATATCATCTAAAGCCTCAATCCCAACGATGGATCCAGGGGTCAAACCTCTGAACCACTTTCTATCTTCACCATCAAGACTCTAGAAAAAGACTCTCATCCAGACATATTCATTTTCAATATTCATATTATTTGCATAACTGTAGAAGGAAGCAAGGTGCTCTTCAGTAGTTATGTCTTCTTCTCCTATGAACTTAGGCATGTATTTTAGGTAATCTCCAACAGGGAGAGCATTCATGGGCTGAGGTAAGACCAAAGGGGCATATCCAGTAGCCACTATGGCATCCATTCTATTTCTGGGAGGATTAGCACCTGCCATAGGGATGATAGGTGGAGGAGAATGAGGAGGAGATGGAGTTCGAGCAGGGGAGACTGGAAGTGAGCTTCCAGGAGGGAAAGGAAACAACAGAGGATTTGAAGGAAAAGCTACCATACTTGAGGGAAAAAAGGTTTCCCATTCTGTAGTAGCAGCAACAATAATATAAGGAGGAGTGGTAAAACCCGGGGTAGGAAAATATTCTGAAGAGATGGGTCTAAACCATGGTACAATTTCAGGAGAGAGAGGAGTGACAAGGATTTCTCCCTCCAATCCTAGACCAGGAGGAGAAAACTCAACAGGAACACTCCCAAAATTTAAAGTTCGGGGAACTCCAACAAAAGGTATGACAGTAGAAGGAAAAACAGAGATTGGAGTTCCTACAGGAGGGTAATGAAAATCATCAGAAATACCTGGTTCTGTAGTAGGAGTACCTTCATGAAGGGCCTTTCCCTTTATAATAATTGTTTTTGGGTCAACTTTAGGTGTTTCTAAAGGTAGTTGTGGAGTGGCCCTCATATGTCTTCCTTCGGAATCCACGGCTGAAGAAGTGGGGTCTCCTTAGTCGAGTCACACCAATGGATTCTCCAGGTGCAAAGTTGCAATATTTGATATACTAAGTTCTGATGCACCTTCAGAACCAACAAGCTTTGTCATTCAATCCAAGGGAAAATCTTCAATTTCGTCCCCAACAATGACCCTAGAAATGATAGAAACAGAAGGAACCCCTGGATTGTGGTAGAGTTAAGCCTGATACCCATTGATATTTTATGTCACAGGTTGGTTATAAAAGGGTCAAATGGGCACAATCTCAAGAAAATATTGTCTTAACTCAGAAAAATAGACTAATATGCATAAGAAGGTGAGGTGTGGTTTAAATTCAGTTAGTAGGTTGTAGTAAGGGTGAGTAAGAGGAATACTTCGGCAAGGAAAATGTAGAGGTCTATTGTGAACATCAGGTTTTCCAGTAGCCTAAGGAAGAAAAACTTAAACACAAGGTCCTCTTGGATTCAAATTTCAAAGATACTAAAATAAATCATAACAACATTACATTTGAACATTCAAACATAACACAGTCACAACAATCCATGTGAATCAGTCAATCATGAAATATTTCATCATCAGAGGGAAAAAGGAGGGAGTAAGAAAGTTGACTGTCATTAAACAAGAAGTCTCAAATGCATATACATAACCAGAGGACCAGAGAGTTCATTAAAAATTTACAATTCAGGAGCTTTTCTCTTCCATCGACACTAACAAAATGGCAAAAATGCCTACAAATACTTAGAATTGGATCCCACTAGTGAAGGCACGATCATGTCATGAGTTTAAGGGTTTGTGTTGGTGAGTTCCTCTGTCAGGATGCGCATGCAAATGTTGGCTAGACTGCTCATGCAGTCTTTTGTCAGACGCGATCTCTGTTATACTGGACTAGCAGTCTTCTTCCACTATTTGTCCCTCTCTGGCCTTCTATTTATGGAAGGAGACAATGTCTCACCCACCTTCCTTATTTACATTAACTTCTGCATCAGGATCTAAGAGGCTCGAGTCAACTCTGCACCTGAAGGACGTGGGGGTTTCCCCTTAGCTATTTGATGCTTTGTTGGACTGTTACAAGGGGACCTAGTTGGCGGATGTGAATAAAGTTGATGAGGCAGAGGCGGTTGGCACAATCAGTGTGGAATCAACAGACAAGGGATGATCAGGTGGACAGACGTGACAGAGGAAAGGTGATTAGGAAAGTGAGGGTGATAGAAAATGTGTGTGTTGAGGTGTGATAGGAAAAAGGTGAGATGGCATGGGACCATTATGTGGATGCAGAAGAGAAACTGCGGTAGTAAGTGCAGTGGGGACAACCTGCCTAGATGGAGGTGAGATGGAGTACGAGGGGAGAACACATGGAAGGAGATGGTAGGTGGAAGTGAAGAGGGATATGATGCAAAGGTGAGTGGAGGACACATGTTCTGCAATGAAAGGATGAGGGGAAGTGGGAGATGTGATAGGTGGAGGAGAGAGATGGAGTGGGGGACAGATGGCAGTGGGAGGATGGAGTGGTAAGCGGGAGTGGTAAGTGGTCTATTCGGAGGGGGGGGGGAGAGTGGTAAGAGGTAAAGGTCGGGGGGGGGTCCGAGCTCACGAGGAGGCACCATGACAGTGGGGGGCCTACATTCAAAAACCACCAACTCGAAACCCCCTCCATTGTTAAAGGTAGAATGATGAGGGGGGTCTGATATGGGCCCTGTGCCATAGATCTGATTGCATAGATCTCAGCCACCCATATCCACATGATTCATAGTGTGACACACCGATGCACACAATAATTAGGATAAGTGGTTTTTTATCCCATTTCTTTCCTCTTTTACCAAAATGCCAACTTCTTAGGGAAACACCTCCCTTTACAATAAATGTTATAACACTTTTCATATGTGGTTCAGCCAACAGTCATACCATCAACAAAATCTACAGTTGCATATGAGGTATTCACTCCAGAAAGAACGAAACCAAAAAGGAACCATAACTGAATTGTTTATGTTTCCCAGTCCTTCACTTCGTAATTTGATCCTTCACATTGTGAAGGAAACCTGCACTCCAGTTGAATAACCTCGACTCCATTCATTGTAGAGCATAATCCATTTGGGATTTTGAGGCCAAATGCGCACTTGTGCTACCTACCAGGTTGGTTATGGAAAACAAGGTAGATCATAGTTCCAACTCTCTGACCTCTTTGATCACGTTTCATCCTCCAGCCAATCGTGACCCAAGAACACAATGAGAAGCCACGTACACCTTGGAAGGCTGAGGCGTTTCCTACTACCCGGACAAAGTGATAGGTTCCCCTCTTCTTAAGAGGCCAATAAAAATTTATACATCATCAAGCTCGATTTTGAGCATTTGTGGCCCAATTCAGAATGCTTGTTCGGCGTCATCCCACAGTCCAATTAGATACTCAAGTAGTAAGACTTACTTTTTCATCTTTTGCAAGTTAAAATACTTGAGGAGGCCACAATTCCTTAAAGAGACGCTTGTTTGGGGGTTTTGCAATGCAAATATATCATCGAGCTCATGGTCATGCTGTTTCCATTTGATCATGGTTTTTATCGGTGTAAACTGCAATAACATACATTTAAAATCCATTAATCATCTTCTCACAAAAAAACATTGGGTAGTTTAATCATAAATAGCAACATATTTTTCAATCCTGCGTCGACGCCCCCCTAAACTCACCCATAGGGTTCTAGTGCTCCCCTGGCACACACACCAGGGTTTCGAAAATGCGATCGACGCTCCCCTCACCCCTTTGAGGGAGCATCGATCTGGTTCGGTGCCTAGGGATTCCTAGGGAGCCCAGGAGAAGACTAAAAAATACCTAAAACGCAAATCTAAACTGTGAAAATGATGAGAATGGGTTAAAGACCAACTTGATCCAGACAGATGTGAAAACAATCAACTGTAGCTCCAGTGCCAAAATCTTGAAAATCGCCCTCCGAAGTCGAAAATACCAATGCTAGGAGAGATTGGTAAAAATGAAATGGTAAAACATATTTTTTTCCTTATTTCACTATTATAGGGTTCGTTTTTTCTAATCTATAGTTTCTTTTGGATTTTAAAATATTTTTCGGAGATGTTACTAATACCTTGGATGTAGAGTTGTCTTCACTTGTACATTTTGAAGCATTATTTTTCCATTTAACCTTGTAACATTGACGAGCATGGTATTTTTTCTTTCTCACGCTAAAAAAAACATGAGAATGTAACCGAGTATACTTTTATCTCTTTTTCCAGTATACTTTTATCTCATTTTATCTCTTTTAATCTCTTTTCAGGCTCTCTAAACATGAAAAGATCGTCGAGTGATCTTGCTTCCTTTCACACTTGTTTAAAAAGGTTTTGAAAGGGCATCTCCCGAGTAGCAATTTATCTCTTTTTCGGACATCAGAGACTAATATTATGAAAAAGGACAACCCTGGAGTCATCTTTAAGTTATTTTGAGACTCTCTAAACATGAAATACCACTGAGTTTTCCTTCTCTGGGCTCGGTAAAAATTACACATTGAAGGGCCCATATGGGACCAAACCCTTAATTCTTCTAGTTCGTTAAACAAAGGAAGAGGAACTTACCAAAGGTGAGTTATATTGATCATGTTTTATCCTCCTTGAGCTCATAAAAATAAAAAGAGGTACTCGTCTATCTGGATAGGGGGAAAAATTGAAGGACGCAAGCCAAGCCATTTTTTAGAATCATGACAAGTCACTCTTGCAGTCGCCCTTGAACACGAATCGTTGTCTTTACATACATTTTAATCCGCTGAAACTCTACACTGACCCAATCCTCTGGGTTTCTTTTCTCCTTTGGGTCACCCGATGAAAGTCACAATATCCACTACATCATGTTTTGGTCCATGTTACGTTTCTATTGTTTGTTCCTCAATGTTCAAGGGAAGTATCCACCTCGAGAGTCAAGCATCACCAATTTCCAATTTTAATACCCGTGTTAGTCCATACTGATTTGATTCACCATATTACATATCTATGTCAATTTCGTGTCGTTGATGAGGGATACATCAAGGACCTCCTTTGACAAGTCTTTTCCTATTGACTTCAACACATTATCTAGAAAAGTTGAATTAGAAACCAATTATTACCTTGGGACCTACATTCCTCAATGGAAGGCCTCCTCCCCTTCGACAACAAGTTTACATCATTGACCTCTGATCGGATGATTCCATGAATTTTTTACTTCAACTCATCTACTCACATATGTTGGATTTTACTAGGGTACCTTGGGAGTCATTGACATCACTAGTGATTTCCCTTGCACTTGTTAATGGTTTACCTCAATGATCGGTAATCAAGTGGTTTCTACCATGTTCGACATCAAAACATCTATTCACATGGCTAGTTTTGTACCACATCGGGATTGGGAAGAAGACCCTGGGTTGAAGTTTCACTCTGACATCTACTTTACCTAGTCTAGGAAAGGAGATAATTTGAGCATATTGATATATATACTGTCACATAGATCCACTTTGTATTGGTTCGTGGCTATGTTTTGTAATCTCGTAATATTCACTATGTAATTCTCATGGCCACGATAAGTTCATGCCATGGAAGTATAGATCCACATTGTATCTTTGGTGGCTATACCCTTACGTCAATATGATTATAGATCCACAATGTATTTGGTGGTGGCCATACCTTAAAGTCCTTTATCACTCAAGAATAGGTATGCCTACCTTGGGTTTGAAACATATCATAACATTTGTTTGATGGTTGTTTGCATCTTCTACTAGGTTCTCTGACTCCATACCCTTTCTTCAAAAGTCTACAAAGCACTTTTGTCATCGGTTCGTGTCTTTTGACCTCTCACTTTGGGGGGAAATCTGTTACATGTCAAAATTCCTCACTTTGATAATGTCTCATTGTCATTGTCGCAAGTGTCACAACTGTCGCAAAAGTCATATTTTTGTCCCGCATGTGTCGTATTGTGGAAGACATCATAAGAACACTTGGGACATCCTCTAAGACTTGTTATAATACGGAAATGCATCATTTGACAAATTTTACAATATTTTACCTTCAGGAATAATCATCCTAAAAGTAGTTTTGGAGATCAACGCTCCCCTGCCCACTTGTAGAGAGCACTAATGCTCATTGTCTTCTTAGTAGGGAGCCTTGCAACGTTATGTGGTAAAATTTGAGGGAGCACCGATCTGTTGAGATATTCTTGGGGAAAAATCCCCCTTATCTCTAAGGACAACTAAGAAGCATTCGAGTCAGTTTGGCTGAAATCCAAGTTAAAGGTTGGATCTAAGGGAAATCCCACAACTGTTGGAGTTAAATTCTCAACTTATCCCAAGAATATCTAATGTGGTTGAGCCTCTCAAATCCTATATAAGGGGGCATTCTCATGGTGAAAGAGGAGGAGAATATCAGTGAAAAGTATTTTCATTATGATCGTGGATGTTTTGAGCAAGGGGTTGGACAAGGAGGACTTGGTGAGGCTGTTGCATTTGCATCTACAGTTTGTAAGCACTTTTTTATGTTCTCATTAATATATATTCTTGGCCTGTTTTCTTCAAAGTTTGTGTACATTTGCATGGGCTTGTTTCTTCTTGATAAATCTAGTTTAAACTAATCTTGGTAGAATAGGAAGTATGCATTGTCTTTGTTGTCTACTAAATTAAATGGATTGAATATCAAGTTCAACCAAGACCGAGCAAGGACAAACTTCAAAAAAAGGAATGTCAGTGTTCAATGTTAGCATTTTTCTGTCTTGGTCATAGGGGTCTAAGATCCAAGAGGAAATTCACCTATCCGCAAGGGAAGTTTCCTACAACAATTTCTTTCCTTCTACCAAATTTTGCATAAGATAAAAATGATCCATTAAAACTTAATTCCATTAAAGTTTAATGATCATTATAAGAGTATTTTGAGTTAATTGGGTATAGCCTCAATGTATAAAATAAAGTATTATTATCTATCGCACCCAAGTCCATTTTTCGGTTGTGACATAATTACCCACATGGAATGATTTTCCACTACAATGATCCATACCAGATGGATTGGGTAAGTGGTGATCATCAAACAAATTTGGTGGATTAGACTTCCCCTAGTCACTTAAATACATCTCTGAAGTCTTCCTCGTTTTGAGTGGTGAAATAGCAATTAACTCCCTAGTTGACTCGCCTTGAACTTCTACTAACCCTATGCATGACAACTTTGGACATCCAAGTACATAACAACACTCGCATTTAACACATCTAGTTCCTCATGCAATCATAATAAATTTCACCCTTTTTATTGCAAATGGGATATTTGGATACATATCTTTTGTTTGTAATTTTCACAACATGTTGGTTCAAGCTATATTTATGCCCTTTACCTTCATTGGAATGTTGCACCATGATGAGATGAGATGGTCCCTCAACATGTCTTGACCAACCTATCAACCTTTGAGTTAGTCAATCAATGAATACTATATGATTTCTTCATTTATCCTTGAAATTTTTGTCCATGGGAAGAACTAAAAACTGAAATATGGCATGGTTTGGATACTCCATGACTAGATCATCATATTAATTGTTGTGATCACAAAGAATAATAGTTATTATGGGTCCTCCAATTATTCACTACTTGAATAGAAGTTTGACCTTTGTGTCATGAGAAAATTTCAGAAATCATCAACAACGAATAAGGTAAGTATACAATCAACTCCTCGTGAAATGTCATCTCCTCAATATGGGAAAATAAATTATGTTTCAAGTCTTAATGGATAATCTCCTGGCTACTACAAATTTACAAAGGAGGCCCATAACCATTGACAAGAACAAATTAATAAATCTAGTTGTAGTTTCTCATCTTCCTCATGATGCTCAAAGTTTGCATCATACATGTGATCATTTTTTAAACTCATTCAATCAATAGAAGTATGAGAGTCATCTATTTCCTTGCATCCCTCTATGTTGGAATACATATCCTCATTATAACCATCATAACCATATGTGGAATTTTCTATAACTTAATGAAATGATGTCTTATATTCATAACTCTCCTAAGAAGGACCATCATTCTGAATTAACTTCTTATATATATATGAAGATATGCCCTTGTACAATGTAGGGTATTTTTTCCATGCATGAGTAACATTGATGGGAAACTGCCACAAATTTTAGTCTACAGACAAAACTATTATGGTCTCGTATAACATCTAAATATTAGGAAAGTATCCATATATATGATAGAATTCATGGAAGGCCTCATTGGAAGTACCATTACAAGTAACCCATCATGTGTATAGTTAGGGTAGGTAGGAAAGGTACTTCAATAAGTTCTTTTCATTGAACAAAAAAGATAGTTAAAATTCAGTTGTTTCCATGATTTTGATTTCCCTTAATATAATTTTTTGAATAATTTTGTTAGAATTGTAAGTCAAAATATCTTGTGAGTCCAATAATTTGAGTTTTATTTAAATGTAGGCTAAGTTTGAACAAGAGGTGGTCATGTAGCATATACAAATATCTGCAAGTGAAGCTTATATGTGCATATCATAATTGTAGGTTTTTAAGTTGTAAACATTACTACAATTGTTGAAGATTCTAACGTTCTCACTATGCCATGGGGGGTAACTTTTGTCAATTCAAATTTTGAGACATTGTTAGCACCTAAAAAAATAGTCTAGTCTACTTTTTGGCATTAATTCTAAGTTATGATTCAAAGTTTAAGTCCTTTCTTCTACCAAATTGTTTCCTTCCTTCTATCGAATGTTGCATGAGAGAAAAAGGATCCATTGAAACTTAATTCCATTAAACTTTAATGATCATTATAAGAGTATGTTGAGTTAATTGAGTCTAGCCTCAGTGGCTAAAACAAAGTATTATTGTATATTGCGCCCAGGTCCATTTTTCGCTTGTGACATACTTACCCACATGGAATGATTTGTCACTGCAAGGATCCATACCACATAGATAGGGAAAGTGTGATCATGAAAAAAATTTGGTGGATTAGGCTCCCCCTAGTCACCTAAATATATCTCTTAAGTGTTCCTCCATTTGAGTGGTAAAATAGTAGTAGACTCCCCAATTAACTCACCTTGAACTTTTTTTAACCCTATGCATGCCAAATCTGGCCATCCAAGTATAGAACAACATTTGAATTTAATACAACTAATTCCTCATACAGCCATAATAAATCATGCCCTTTTGTTGCAAATGATATCTTTGGATACATATCTTCTATTTGTAATTTTCACAACCTGCTAGTTCAAGCTATATTTTTTCCCTTTACCTTCATTGGAATGATGCACCATGATGAGATGAGATGGTCCCTCAACACATCTTCTCCATCCTTCCAACCTTTTAGTTAGTCAATCAATGAAAACTATATGATTTCTTCATTTATCCCTGACAGTTTTGTCTATGGGAAGAACCAATAGCTAAAATGTGGCATGGTTTGGATACTCCATATTTATTTTCTTACCAAATGTTGTTCACTCCCATTTTTATAACTGAATATGATGCTCTAAATCATAAGATTGTTTCAAATTCAATGCTCTTTCCTAGAATAAGATATGTATCTTCAAGAATGACATGACTTCCATGCTTTGCTTGATCAACAAGGAACCTACAAAGTAATGATTCAGCGTGGTTTCTATATTGATCAAAATATTATCGGGATGCTAACAATATACTCCAAACCCAAGCTTTCTTTTCCTAAGGAAAGGCTAAGCTAGACATTGAGCATGTGTTGAATTTACTTGTTGTCTCAGACCTCTTCAAAGCATAAAATCAGTCCTGTCTATACTTATTTCATCCATACATAAAATTAAATAAATTATAATTTATATGTTGTCTCTTACTCAACCCAATACAAGTGCCAAAATAAGTACATAGCAATGCCTTTTTCCAAATGTTACCTTATTCTAAACTAGGAAAAAAGACATCCTCTTTTATAAAACTAGCAGGGAATATTCCTAAATATACCCCCCTATATATATTTAGGGACACCTTCTTCATTTGAGCCTTGATGGTAGATTTGGACATAGTTCTTAAAGTATTTGGGTTATCATTAAGAGATATGATGCTATAAGGCATAGTGTATAGTGAAATAATGGCTAGTAGTTTGACATAGGATGAGGTTTTGGTTTCAACACTTAGTCTATGTTCCTTTTAAGACTCCGAACATTTTATAATCAAAGTAGATAACCTTATCAGGTCCAAGAGTTTAGGATGATTTTAGACTTTGTGTTTTATAGGATTTCATAAGTTCCCTTATGAACTAAACACTCCTATTCAATTTGGTTTTATTTATTTTTCACATCCAAATTTCGAAATAATTATGAGATATTATGTTTTCTATATTGTATAACATCTCTCATAGACCTAACCTTGCAGTGTAGAAAATCTAATAATTTTTCAAGTTGATGGGAAGAATAACAATTTGAGTGGTGAAAGATAACATGATTTAGTCTATACGAGGAATCTCTTCTAAGGATCCATGTGGCAAATAATTCCACACTAGTAGAATAATGACTAATCACAATGTTTTAGGTGTATACGACATATGCACAAGAATGTTGACTTCCATAGTGCAGAGAGATTGCATAAACACGTTGAAAATTCATAGAGTATCCCATCACTACAATGAAATTAGAAACCCTAACTCATCAAGTACATGGACCAATCAAAGTCTACCATGTGACAATGGTAATTTCAACAAAAGAGGATCGAAGCAACATGTGGCTAGTACCCCATGGGTCATAATCTAACAAGTGGCATCCATACATATGTGGAAAAGGTAACGTGACTATATTTTCTTCAAAATCGCTCTAAGTCCTTCCATTTTTGGAATTCAAATGAAGCTTCAGTCAATAACGTTTTACACAAAAAATTCCTTGATCTCAACCCTTTCTCCAAAAATTTTTTATAACATTTTTGAATCTAGAATTCTAGGCTAATTGGGATCCTTATGCTTCAACTATTGCATAACCTAGTCCACAAACCCAATAGTAGTTCAAAACTTCTCTCTATAGTATTGTTCATCCAACCAGTAGGTCAAGTGGTCTAAAAGACTCTAACCATGAAATCCACTCAAAGGAATGGGAGCTTACCACATGGCACACATTCAATAGGGAAAGTAATGTTGACTAAGTGAATATATTGTTGATACTGAGAGGGGGGTGAATCAATATCAAGTACAATTTAAAAACATTTTTCAACTTATACTTAAACCATTCAATTATATCCAATGATCAATGAACAATAGTATAAGAGTTACACCAATACACCACAATACACCATGCACAATATATGAGAAATAATCAATAGTTTTTATTCAAGGGAAGTAATGACTTCCAAAGGTAGCTACAGCTTCCAAATGTAAAGGGAGGGATAAACCTCCAAGAGAAAGATACAATCCTCCAATATCAAGANATATTTGAACTCTCTATCCTTGCCCCTTCCTTCCACCCAAGAATATATGAGAGATAATAAAACTTTACATTAAATCATCACCATCAACCAATCATCACATAGAACCTGATAATGCTTTCTGAGACTTCTTCAATTTCTGCAATTTTTCAATTCTTGGAGTACTCTAATCCTATAGATAATGTTACTCAATGTATTCTCTGAAACTCGTCTAATTTTCACTCCTTGAATCCTCCCCAAAAAGAGGTTATAGAAAGAATGGTAGACTTTATTCAATTCTGGTCTGTTCAGAAGACCCAACTTGTACAGCATGCCCCGTGCTCAATATTTAACATATAATTCTGAAACTCGTACACAAGAAACTACAGTCTATATTATTTCGAATGGAAGTGGTCCCACTGTATTTGGAGTCTGTATGAAAAATTTATCACTGTTTTACCCGGAACACCTGTTTATTGACTAGTTTCAGGACTGGTCACAAACCCTATATTCCACAGAGTGTATCTCCATAATTATAGAAAATCAAGAGCTGAAATTTTTACCAGAGGTACCTTGATATGTCTTCTAAATACCATAGAGATTTAACCATCTGAATCGTTCTATAAATAAAGTTATAGAAAAAATGGTAAGATGACCTGAAAATAACATACC
>ML792467.1:856568-870580 GCA_009831015.1 Picea engelmannii | reverse complement strand
TAGATAATGTTACTCAATGTATTCTCTGAAACTCCTCTAATTTTCACTCCTTGAATCCTCCCCAAAAAGAGGTTATAGAAAGAATGGTAGACTTTATTCAATTCTGGTCTGTTTAGAAGACCCAACTTGTACATCATGCCCCACGCTCAATATTTAACATCTAATTCTGCAACTCACACAAAAGAAACTAAAGTACATACTCTTTCCAATGGAAGTTGTCCCACTGCATTTGGAGTCTGTATGAAAAATTTATGACTGTTTTACCCGGAACACTTGTTTATTGACTAGTTTCAGGACTGGTCACAAACCCTATATTCCACAGAGTGCATCTCCATAATTATAGCGAATCAAGAGATGAAATTTTTACCAGAGGTACCTTGATATGTATTCTCAATACCCTAGCGATTTCACCATATGAATCATTCTAGAAAAAAATTTATAGCAAAAATGGTAAGATGACCTGAAAATAACATACCTTAGAAGACATCACCAAAAGACTTCATCCTCCCTTGAAATCTGTCCTTCTTTTACTTCTTCTTCCCTCTGAAATTTGAATTGTATCAAATGAATGTATAATGATATTTATTTATACCATTTATGTCACTTCCTTTTAACATTAGGGCTGACTTGACACTTTCTTATTTTGTAATTATTTTCTTTAATTATTTTCAGGGCCTACATGTACTTCATTTTTCAATTCACTTTTTCATCTTCAAAAATTCATTTCTCCTCAACCATGAGGATCCATGTGACGTGCCACATACCATCGGAAACAACATGATGTATACTATCCATTCATGGGTGTTGTATATGCATGTGCATTTTCCTTCATGTCCAAATACCTTTATCAATCTTGCAGTCCAAAACCCATGACTAGGGTTGACATCAATGACAACAATCAATCTTCCAACATATATAATCATGAGAACACATGACCAACTAAGAAAATGTCCACCCAAGATTGATGAAGTTGGCATTGTTTACCTACTGGGTGCATGGACCAATCATGATTTTCCATATGGAATGTATGACATCAATAATGGAGAATGATAATATAGGTGGTAGGTCCAAAATATGCCACATGGTACTATGGAACTAAAGAGTCCTTTTTTCATAAATTTTGTATAATCTTTTGGTCCCTTGAATACTAAATCAAGGTTCATTGATCTTTATAAAGGTTTCAAGTTTACAGGGTTAGGGATCATATATTCGATCCTTATTTCTTTTATGACTTTCACAATTATATCCCCTACAGGCGTTTCGTCAGACACACACACACACACATTAAATTATAGATAGTCATCAGAACATCAACGAACCCGTTCATTGATGGTTCGACGAATGTGGCTTCTTTCCTCCCCAGAAAAAAAGGTTGAACATACAACCTTCTCTTCATTTTTTCGTCAAACGTTTTTCAATTTTTCGTTGAAGGTTTGTCCATTTTTCATTGAAGGTTTGTCAATGTTTTGTCGAATTTTTTTCAATTTTTCGTCAATTTTTTGTCAATGTTGCATTCAAGGTTTGAATAACATGTATTTTTCCTCCAAAACACAAAGTGTCAGACATACAATCTTCTCATCATTTTTTTGTCAAAGGTTTGTCAATTTTTCGTCGAAGGTTTGTTACTTTTTTGTCAAAGGTTTGTCTCTTTTTCATCAAAATTTTGTCACTCTTTTATTGATCTTTCGAAGAACAAGTGATGTGAGTGCGAAGAACTTATTGGGGAACGTTAGTCACTCTTACGATGAACATGTTTTTCGGTATTTTGATGCACTCTTGAATGTTGTAATTGTGATGAATATGACGTGACGAAAAAATGATAAATCGTTATAAAATGGGCACAATGTAATAGTAAGTGAGTTTCCTTACTCAAATTATCCACTACTACCATGATTACATCATGTTGTCTAACTTTCCTTGGAAAACTAGTAATGAAATACATGGATATTATCTCCCATTTCCATTCTAGAATTACCAATGGTTGTAATAGTCCCACAAGGTGTTTATGTTCAAACTTGATTTTCTAACACTCCAAAAACTTGGAAATATATTCAACAATTTATTGCTTCATTCTTGGCCAGTAGTACAATTGTGTCATTGTTGTTATCATCTTATGATATCTTGGATGACCCACATAAGGTCTTCTATGGAACTCGTCCATGATCAGTTGCTTCAATTCTATTGAATATAGCACATACAATTGGTTGTTGTACATCAACAAATCATCAGTGGTAAGATGATACCCTTCATATATTTTCTCATTGGGTTCTTGTTGTAGTCCTTCTCTTACATGATTTAAAAATGCATCTTCTTGTAAGAGGGTTCTAATTATTTTATTTATGTTACTCTCCTACACTTGTTGTTGCTACGTGTACATTATACACACTCTAATTGAGTGCATATTCCACTCTATTTTGTTTTCCCTTGATGTGTTTGATCTCAAAATAAAAATCATTAATCAATGCCATCCACCTGGCCTATCTAGTGTTCAACCATGGTTGGTCAAACAAATACTTCAGACCACAATGGTCTATCATCAAGATAAACCTTCTTTTGATCAATTAATGTCTCCACATATTCAAGGCATGCATAAATGTTGCAAGCTCCAAATAATGAGTGGCATACTGTTCCTCATTCTAATTTATCTTTCATGACTCATAACTTATCACTTTCCCTTATTGCATAATAAATCCACCAAGTCCTTCCTTGCAAGCATCAATACAAACCAGGAAATCCTTCTTAGGATTTGCAATCTTCAAAACAGGGGCATTAGTCAAAATATGCTTCAGTTGCTGAAAGATGGCTTCACATTATGTTGACCATATACATTTCTTCCCTTTCCTATGTAGTGAAGTGATGGAATGGCCAATCTTGGAAAATACCTTGATGAACCTTCTATAATATCTAGCTAAACCCATGAAATACCTTAATCCTATCACATTCTGAGAGGTATGCCAATCCATAATTTCCTTGATCTTTTCAAGATCTACTGCCACTACTTCTGTTGAGATTGTGTGGCCCAAATACCTTATTTTATTCTGAAATAAGTCACACTTGATGAACGTGGAATACATTTAGTGATCTCTCAACACTTGTAGCACCATCCTAAGATGCTCTTCATGCTCTTCCTTAGTCTTAGAATACACTATAATATCATCAACAAATACTAAGACAAACTTATCCAAATATTTGTTGAGAACACTATTCATCAAGAACATGAAGGTAGTTGGTGCATTGATAAGACAAAATGGCACCACCACAAACTCATAATGTCTATATCTCATTATAAAAGCCGGATTGTGTATGTATTCATCCTTAATCCTAACTTGATGATACCCATATATACAATCAATATTAGAGAAAATTGTGGTTCCTCTTAGTTGATAAAAAATATCACCAGTCACATGAAATGGATACTTATCCTTGAAGGTCATCTTGTTTAACTACTTGTAGTCAATGCACAAGTGCAATGTACCATCCTTTTTATTTACAAACAATTATGGTGCTCCCCATGGGGACACACTCGACCTAATGTACCCTTTGTCCAACATATCTTTCAGTTGCACTTTCAGTTCCACCAATTTTTTTGTGCTCATCCTATAGGGTACTTTTTATGTTGGTACTGCTCCAGGTACAAGGTCTATTGAGAAATCAAGTTCCATTTTTGGAGGAAGTCCATGCACCTCCTCTGGAAACACATCCTTAAAATACCACATCACTGGGTGGTTTTTAACCTTTAGCTCCTAACTTTCTGCTGAGTTGAGCACTTGTATTGCATACAAGGGACACCCTTTTCAATTTATTAAGTTGTAGTGTTGATATTTTTCTAACTGAAATTGACTTCTGAATGCCTTGCAAAACTATTACAATTCCTTCCTCATCTTCACATTTTAAGGTTTTATCATAGTAGTTCATTTTTTCTTTGTGACCTGCTAACTAATCCATGCCTAAAAACACATCATATGATACTATAGGTAGGATATTCAAGGATTCTTGAGTATGTAGTCCACTCATTTCAAATGGACAATCCCTTATCACATATACCACTTTTCCCTTTGTTCTTGTGGCTAACTGAACCAAACATGCCTTCACATGTTTCTTTCTCTGTAAGGCACATGCTTCAACAACTTGAGGTGAGACATAACTAAGGTTAGATCTAGGGTCAATTAAAATAGAAATGGGTTTCTTGGAAATTATACCTTCCAACTCCACTATATAATCTTGGTGGTCTACTTGTCGATTCTCAATAGCTGCATATATTCTGGGCACACTTTTGGCCACCTCATTTTTTGTAGTAGCCTTATGAACATGAATAAACACTTATGTTGTCATGTTGACTGTGAGGACAATATCTTAATAGATGTTCCTTTCCACAATATCAACACTATAGAGGCCCTTTCTTTGGTTCCTTTACTCCTTATTTCACCTATTTTGCTGGCCTATTTCCACTTTGAGATGGAAAGTTCTATTGGTTCACACTTATGCTCGGTTTTCCAAACTAAGCACCCTTCTTTGGATTCTTATATGGGAACGATTTGAATCCATTATTCTAAAATACACTCTTATATTTCCTCCTCCAATCCTTAGAAGTCTTTGGTTTATGATTAGATTGATCATAAAAACACTTGGCCTTCCTAATGGTATCCTCTAGGGTCTTCGTCTCATGAAACTCAATTTTTTCCTAAAAGGACCATGGTAACCCACCAAGGAAACATTGTATCCTTTCCTTTTCATCTTTAAGGTAAGGGACATACCTCAATAGCTCCAAGAATATATTTTCATAGGAATCCATGGTAAGTTTCCCCAAATTATGTTCATGGAACTCATTGATCTTCCCATCAAAGTACTTATTCGATAGGTAAGCCTTCTTGAAATACTTTTCAAACTGCTTCCAGATCAGCTTGCTCTCTTTCATTCCTTGAAATTCCTTAAGTTCCTCCCAACATATGGAGGCTCCTCCATTCATATTGAAGATGTAAATATTTTCCTTTGTTTTTTCTGAGTAATTATGTATGCAAAAATACTTCTTCATCCCCAACAACCAAGCCTCAACTTCTTATCCTTTCTTGATTTCTCCATCAAAGTTAGGTGGCTTATCCTTTTTAAATTATTCAGTGAGAGAACTTTATGAGTGTCTCTTTCTCTTCTTCCTGGGAACACTCTATCTAGTGTCACTGTTGTATAGTTCCTCGGATGTAGTCTTCCCACTAGATGACTATGTGGAATTATTTACACAAGATTTTCTTTTCATTGCATTCTAATGCCTCATTTGGAAGAACTCCTTCCTACATTTCTATAATATAATCCATTATTTTGGGCATATAAAGGGGTTTTCAATATCTTCAATTGTTGCAACTATAAATTTCTAGTAGTTGAACCTTACTACAAATTCTTTTGAATTTCTGACAAACTCTGCAGTAGCATTGAATTCAATTATGCTTTCTCATCTTGGCCTCTCATGAGCCTCTAATTATCTACCTTTAGACTTATAACAGTGGCTACCAAGTATGGAATGGTCTTTATGGTCCTCCAACCATTAGATTCATATTCTTTAAGGTGTGAGGTGTCTTTCATGTTATGTTACCATTCACCTATGTTTATTTTCAGCATGTCCTACGTGTTAAAACCATGAAAATTATTAGCCATTACATAAACAACATTTTTAAATATGCATATCTAGAAAAATAAAGAGTATTTTAAAATAGTCAAGCAGTCTTGGAGACCCATTCAAGCCTATAGTTTGAACTCTGCTATGATACCACTCTGTAACACCCCTGACCCCCTATTCCTTTTTAGACTAGTGGGATGATCGAATTGCATGTTCCTACTTAAAGTAAGCACTCAAGTTCACCTTGAAACCCTCTCATCCAACCTTCATTTTTCATTGAAAATCCTTTTAAGGACTCACTATGACTACTAGGGGTCTATAAGCCCTCAATTATATGGCTAGAGTTACTTCTTGCCACCAGATCAACGATTTGTAGTGATTCAGACTCCTTCCCATCAGGATAGTAGGTTACCCAGGTTGATTCCCATTCTGACAATGCCTTCTTGATGGACAAGTTTAGAAAAATCTGACGACTCTCCGATCCAAAAATCCAACAACATCGATTGTATCAAAGCCTCTACCCGCTCGACAATTATCATCCACCTCTTTCATTTATCGCTAAGCAAACTGGTGGGACCCATGAAGAATCTATGGTCAAGATTACATTGCATCCACTCTCCAATAAACAACTCTTATTCTCTCTCGAAATCCTCCACCATAAGAATGAATCCATTTTGGTGTCATAAACCACTTTGATCGGATCACTCCAACCACACACACTCCAAAATATATCTGACAATCCTCATTCACCTCATCTGATGGTCAGGGTTTACTCAGAGGTTATAATCGCACAACAACTAGGGTTCTAAGTCCGTCCTCCTCAAATCAAACTATATGTGATCCAACGACTAAGATATTACATTACACCTCCCGATGAATTGGTGGTCCTCTAACTCCCAAGTCTTCAGACTCCCATCTCATGCCTTATTTATATACCTTCGACAACCATCCTTCTGATAGACCTATAAGTTGAATCAACGATCCATAATTCATCGATACCTATCTTTTATGAATTAATGGTCCTTGTTGACTCGGAGTCTCCCTCATCGGAGTCCCCTTGCAACACCATGCTTACTCACTCTAATGGAAAAACCCTTCGAACGATGGACAAGATTGGTCCACTCTGCTAGATCAATGGTCATAAGTATTTTTTACTTAAAACAAAAGTTTCCTCTTGATTAACAATCTGATATGGGAATTAACTGACCACATAATATTCAAGCTTAATTACTAAGGTTTTACTAGACCTTCTTGGGATCTTACCTTTACTCTAAGGCTGGCTAAGGTCTTCTCTCTTCAAACCTCGTTGAATATTTGCATATACTGCAATTTCCATTTCAAGGTAGGAGGTTTTGTTGGGCTTATGGTCCCCTAGATACACAAAGACCCTACCTAGACATTAGGGCATCTCACTACTAATCTCCCATTGATCCAGATTATTTTTTAGGAATGATATGAAGGAAAAAATATAAAAGAGATATAACAAATAAATACACATAGATATGGAAAGGAACATAGTAATATAGTAAATCTCATATTCTATTAATGACTACCTGAAATACAAATGACTATAAAATTAAAAAACACACAAGCTAGCTAGAATGGTGGTAGCATATCTCTGAGAAGAGTTGTGTCAGCTACAATCATTTGAAAGAAGCTTATTACAATGAGGATTCAAAGAAATTTTTAACATAAATCATATATGAGAAAACCCTAAACATAAAAAAAACCTAACCCTAGCAGATGAAGCGCCAAAAGTCATGTGGGCCCCGATGGGGTAAGTTGGTACATCAACTTCCCAGGGTTGTAAATTTTGCATACTATATCTATTTTAGGGGCACGATAGATCATTGGAAAGAAATATCTGAGGAATACACATGCTTTCATCGCACTCTGGATAAATTCTACAATGTGATAGTGTCATGCCCAAAAAATGTTGTTTAGGGCCTCAAAATGACCCCAAAAGTTTAGGACCCGAAAAACTATAGAAAAAATGCCAAAATGGAAACTGGTCTTTGAGCCACTCGAATAGGTGGGTGGAAAAAGATATCCACTTGGATCATTCCTCCCCCCTTAGTAATTAATGGTATCCATTTCTTCAAGTTCTTGCATCAGATGAGGAAACTTCTGTTGAATCTAACCCCTGGTGAGCCACTTTCCCTGATGAAGAAACTTCCCTGCTTTGATGACCCGATGGAGTTTGATAGTTTGTTGGTGGGTATCCTTTGTCTTTGTGTCCATGATATGATCAAATATTTCATGTTCGATACAGGAAGGATTGATTTCTATAGGAGCCAATTGTTCGACCACATCTGGAGTGTCTAGGATGTAAGTTTTAAACTTGTGAAGTAAAACAATGCATATAGATTCTTAAGAAAAACATAAATTAATCAATGGCTCATACACATAGTACACAGAGATTTATACTAGAAACCCTTAACCGAGAGAAAACCTTTCAACGCTTCATTGTATTAATTTCACCATTTACCATACAATATATATACAATGTTTTTAGGTATTCCTTAGATACCAAAACCCTAATCCATTAATCCAGGATTAATTTAGAAAAATACTAGAGGGATCGTTAGACACAGTTGTCGAATCTGACGCTCCCATACACACACATGCAAATAATATAACACGTACCCAACATTCTCCCACTTGTTGTTTTCTTTGCATCCAGGGTCCACAGGATTATATAGTCAACAATCCAAGGCAGCAATGCCCATTATTACTCTACACTAGGAGAACTTTTCTGTGCTCACAGACTTTCTCAATGAATCTGCAACATTCTTCAAAGTGTCAACCTTTTCTAGCAACACCTTCTTTTCTTCAACCATGTCTCTCACAAAGTGATAATGAACATCAATATGCTTTGTCTTCGAATGATAAGTTGGGTTCTTTTCCAGGAAGATTGCACTCTGAGTGTCACAATCTAATCTCACTGCTTGTTGTACCAAYCCAATACTTGAACACAATCTCTATAACCATACTGCTTCCTTGCTTGCATGAGTGGTTTCCATGTATTCATCTTCTGTAGAGGGATCGTCAGAAGCAGTTGTCGAATCTGATGCACCCACACACACACATGCAAAGAATATAACACATACCCAACATAGGAGAGGTGGAAAATATGGTCGAAGCAGTTCCACATTAAATATCGGGTGCAAGCCAAGGAAAAGAGGAATAATTAATTCAAAATAATTCTCACCCATAGCCTTGGTGATGGTGTAAGGCTCATATTGGAGTGGGTGCAACTTCTGGCGGGGTCCTTTGAGGTGATATTTCTGGAAATGCAAACAAACCTTATCTCCCACTTGAAATTTGTGTGGTACCCGATGCTAATTGTGGTGCTTCTTGTACTTGGCATTGGATTTATGTACTATATCATGAACTTGTTGTTGGATGTGCTGGATTTTATCCAAAAATTTGGTTCCTCGATCAACCTCGTTCTGGGTATGGGAGGACTCTTCTTGTGCAGTTGCAATAGGAAAAACTACGTCAATGGGGGCCAATGGTTGGAACCCCAAACACACCTAAAAAGGGTTGTGGCTAATAGAGTTATGGAAGGATCTATTGTAGCTATGCTGAGCATAAGGAAAAATTTCATCCCATGTGCATGGATGTTTGTAATTATACATCCTCAAGATATGAACAATAATCTTGTTGACTACCTCTATTTGTCCATGAGTTTGTGGGTGGAAGGCAGTCGATTTGGTCAGCTTGGTGTCCATCATTGACCATAGGTTGGACAAAAAATTTCTTAGGAACCTACTATATCGATCGAAGATAATAGTTTGTGGGAGCCAAAAATGAACCCAAACATGTGTGAAGAAAATCTTTGCGGTGGCATCAACTGTGATTCTCTTCTTGCATGGTGCCAAAATTTCCATCTTAGATAATCAATCGATGACCATGAAGACACAGTCATTCCCATTCTTGGTTGAAGGAAGACCAGACACAATGTCATTCCCATGCTTGTTTGATGACATAACAATCCATCCTAGAGATGAAATTCGGGCACTATTTTTCCTTCACTCAATGTTTGATATGTAGTAGCAAATTCATAGTAATTATTGTATAATTTTGGACATCTGGATGTCTCATGTCCACAGGAGTTAATAATTATGGTTAACAGTGCCACTAGGGGATGACTGGGGAAATTTGCGACATGGTTAGTGCTACCCTTATTATACTTGATATTCAAGTGAAATTGTGGAATCTATGTAGACCACTTCTAATGGTAGTTGTTCTATAACTTTCCTTGTTTCTCCATGAATTTCATAGGCCTATTATCAGTGTGGATGATCGTTTCCTTCCCTAGAATGTAATCCTTCCACTGCCTACATGCTTGCACAATGGAGTGCAACTCTTTGTCATAGGTGGGGTATCTGTGAACAACATCAGATAGAGTTTCACTGCGATAGGATACCAAATGCCCCTTCTTAGTGAGAATTGCATTGATAGCACAATATGAAGCATCTGTATCAATCTCAAATGGTTTTTGTGGTCTGGAAGAATGAGGATTGGTGTTAAGTAGAGGCAAAATATCAAATCCTCAAACTCTTTTTGTTGGGGCGTGGAACACACAAACTTGGCCTTCATGCCACCCTTGGTCACCTAGATTAGGGCCCAAGCGATATGAGAGAACCCCAACATAAATTGCTGATAAAAGTTGGTGAGGACCAAGAGGCTACGAAGCTCGATCATTGTCTTCGGGGATGGTCAATCATGGATGACTTGGATCTTGGTTGGATCCACATGTACACCCTACTCATCCACAATGTATCCCAAATATTGAATTCTCTGCATACTGAAGGAACACTTGTCCAAATTGGCATATAACTTGTGTTGTCGCAGGGTGCCCAATACCTGTTGAATATGATCCAAATGTTCCTCCCAAGTTTTGTTGAAGATGAGGATGTCATCCAAATATACAACCACAAAGGAGTTTGTGAATGGTCATAATATATCATCCATCATCCACATGAATGTAGCTGGGGAATTAGTCAATATGAAAGGCATGAACAACCACTCAAAGAGGCCTTTTTTAAACTTGAAGGTTGTCTTCCACACATCAATTTGATTAATCAACACCTGGTGGTAGCCTGACTTCAGATCAATCTTGTTGAAAAACTTTGCTCCCTTGAGTTGATCGAGAAGATCATCAATCCGGGGAATTGGGTACTAGTTCTTCACTGTGATGTTGTTCAGGGATCTGTAATCAATACAAAGTTTCCATGTCCCATCCTTCTTCTTTACCAGAACAATTGGGCTCCTGCAAGGCGAGGAGATTGGTTTGATGTGGCCCTTCAGAATTAGCTCTTGGATATGGTGTTTGATTTCTTCATTCTCCGTAATAGAACACATGTATATAGGTTCGTTAGGAAGAGGAGGATCAGGCTTCATACTAATGGAGTGATTTACCTAACAGTGAATAGGCACCCCAATAGGTGAGGTCAATATGTATTTGTACTCCTCTATTATTATGTCCACCTGTTGCTACTGGGAAAACAGACCCCTTGCACAGGCTTTTGTGGTTGCAGTGAACTTCTATTCACCTTTCGATCGAACCATACAGTGGATAAATATCCCGGTCTGAGAGACCACCTTTCTACACTACTCCATGAAGATCAAAGAGAAGGTCTCACGGACTTGTAATTACTATTTCCAACAATCCCACTTAATTACAAGTAGGTGGGATTACAAAAATTTCCATAAAAATTGAGTTTACATTTTACTATCACTCATATGTTACTGCGCAGACTCCTAGACTACTGCACATATGCTGAAATGCATCTCTTGCTAAAGACTTTGTAAAAATATTTGCGACTTGTTCTTTTGACCTGCAAAACTCTAAACATATCTCTTTGTTATTCACCAATTCTCTGATAAAATTATACATTGTATCATTGTGCTTAGTTTTCTTGGGAAACACATGATTCTTTGATAACACGATGGATGAATTGTTGTCACAAAATATTGTTCTTCGTTCATGTTGTTCCTGCAACAAATATTTTAACATTCTTCTCATCCAAACTACTTGACAAGTTGTTCTTGTAGATGTGATGTACTCTGCTTCTACTGAAGAAAGAGTCATGATGGGATGCTTCTTTGATGCCCATGATACCATACGTGTTCCAAAATGAAATGTGTAATGAGACGTACTTTTCCTGTCATCTATGTTGCCTCCACAATCACTGTCAGTGTATCCAATGAGTCTAAAATCTTCTGAAGTGGAGTACTTAATGCCAAAATCTATCGTTGCATTCACATATCTCAATATTCTCTTTCCTGCCTTCCAATGTGATTCTTTTGGAGTTTCAATGAACCTTGAGATTAGCCTCACTACATACATAATATCAGGTCTTGTCGTTCTGAGGTACATAAGACTACCTACGAGTCTTTTAAACAGCGTGGGATCCACCTTGGACCCTTGATCTTCCTTTCTTAACTTCAATCCTATTATGATAGGTGTCAGGGCTTCTTTTGAATTTATCATATTGAATCTTTTCAATATTGCATGTGCATACTTGGACTGTGAGATAAATATACCAGTTTTGGACATGTGAACTTCTATTCCCAGAAAATTTTTCTTAAGTCCCAAATCAGTCATTTCAAATTCATCCTTCATGACTAACTTGAATTCTTCTATGCCGAAATCACCTATAAAAATCAAATCATCTACATATAAGAAAACAATTAACATATTACCTTGTTGAGTTGTTTTGATGTACATTGTTGGCTCACTTTCACTTCTCTGAAATCCATTCTATGTGAGATAAGAATCTATGTGATTGTACCAAGCTTTGGGAGCTTTCCTTAACCCATACAAAGCTTTCTTCAATCTGTATACTTTTTCTTCTTGTCCTATAACCTCATAACCTTGTGGTTGTTCCACATACACTTCTTCTTCTAAGTGTCCATTCAAAAATGTTGATTTTACATCCATCTGATAAACTTGCCACTTGTACTGCTCGACAATGGATAACAGAGTTCTGACTGTGTCCATGCGTGCAACTGGTGCAAATGCTTCATTGAAATCAATTCCAGGTTGCTGTTAAAACCTCTTGCAACTAATATTGCTTTGTGCTTCTGCACATTTCCTTCTGCATCTTGCTTGGTTTTATAAATCCATTTGACACTGATTACATCCTTATCTTTAGGTACATCTTCCAATTTCCATGTCTGATTGTTCTCTATGCATCTGATTTATTCATCAATGGCTTGTCAACATGCTTCATCTTTGACAACTTCTTCAAAAGTTAATGGATCATCTATTTGTGAAAACAAAGAAAAAACCGAAAATGAATTTGTTGCGTCTTCATTATAGATGTCGCGCAGACTTCTTGTCTTTCTTGGTAACAAACTTGCTAAAGTTGGATATGGAGATGTAGAACTACTCAAACTATTTGCTGATGTTTGTTGTGCTCTAGGTGTAGACTGAGCACTTGTTGTTCTTACTGGAGTATTATGTGCTTTGATTTGCGTCGTAGTGCTAGATATAGAAGGGACGGTGCACTAACTTGTACACGGTGTTTGAAACACTTCTTCTTCGGTATCATCATGCACAATAGCTTAATGATATTAACTGTCTTCTCTACACTCCCATACCATGCTTCATTCTCCACGAACTGAACATAGCGCAGCTGATTATGACTTTTCTTGCGACAAGGTCATACAACTTGTATGCTTTTGTGTCTTCAGAATACCCAACAATTATACATTTATGTCCTTTGTTGTCCATCTTTTTCTCATCTCATCTCGAACATGTGCGTATGCGACACAACCAAAAAAAATTAAGTGTGCCACATTATCCTTTGATCATGTCCAGGCTTCTTGAGGAACTTTGTTCTTCACACTCTTTGTCATACATCTGTTCAAGATGTATAATGCAGTTGCTACTACCTCAACCCAATACTCATTTGACAAATGTTTCACTGCCAATATAATGTACATCATTTCCATGATGGTTCTGTTATTTCTCTCTGCAACACCATTCTACTGCGGTGTATATCGCCTGGTAAATTGCTTGTAGATGTCATGAACTTTACAAAAGTTCTGAAATTCTCTTGAAATGTATTCTCCTCCTCTTTGAGTTCTTAGACACTTGATGTAATAACCACTCTAATTTTCCACAAGTGATTTAAACCACTGAAAACAACCCAATGCATCAAATTTATGCTTTAGAAAATAAATCCATATCTTTCTTGAGAAATCATCAAGAAATATCAGGAAAAAAACACTGTGGAAATCTATAGTGTTATCACTGAAATTTCGTCCACGCAGGGCGACAAGAACTCCGCATCATCAACACAGAAAAACAGTCATTCATGGCACAAGGATTAACTCCACAGCACAGCAAAAGGGTCAAAACTATGCAAAAATGGCCAAAAAATTAAAA
>ML792467.1:825943-848313 GCA_009831015.1 Picea engelmannii | reverse complement strand
TAGTTTTATTTCCATGCTCATGTTTTTATTTAGTTCTAGTTTAATTCTTGTTAATAGCTTAGTTGTTTTCTTTCTAACCTTTTACATTACAGCTGTCATGACTAGCAGAGCCCAACTAGGCATGTAAGCACTCACTTTTTGCTTACACATCGACGAAAAGAGTGCAAACATATAGATTTGTGAAGAACAAAATCAAACTAACAATCATATTTTCTTTTCTTTTCTGGTATTCAGGGTTCTTACCAAGTAGCTGAGAAGAATATGGAGCAACTATGTTTCATCAACTAGAAGAGGCAATCATTAACTCGTCCATTTCAACGAGGTATGTTGTATTCCCATCCTCAATATTTTGTTGGATATAGTGCACATATGTATGCTCAACCCCGATATCCTCTCCATCAACCTAATTGACCAATGAAAAATCAACAATTATAGTACTAAAACCATCCTCAAACAATTTCACATGGGTGTGATGTTCTAAATTTGTGTTTATTTTTATTTAGTTTGAAAGTGCGTAATATCACATACTCGGGATTTGAAATTGTTTGAAAAATCACAAAGAAACAAATAAACAATAGGAATTTCACCCCAGTTCATACGGTAAGGCTAATTAGTTAAAATTTTCAATATTTTTGGTATAGAAATATGTTTAAAATAATAAAAACATGAGAAAATGTGCTTTGAAGGAGTGGTTTATAGCTCCTTGTCTTAAAAATTTAAGACCGGTGAGAGAATTAGGTCAGATATGTTTAAAACCATAAAAACATATGCCAAAATGTGATTTGCATATGGAGTTTTATACCTGCTTATTCCCCAAAATAAATCAATCCAAGTAAAATTTAAAAGTTAATGTTGATGTAAGATTTGTTAAAATGAAATTATATAACATTAGGGTGTATGGTTAAATAAATTTATATCCTCTTAATGGAATCTGGTTTATAGTTCTTTACATACGAAAAAACAAAATTTTTAATTTTAAAAAAATTAATGTACTTTTCTTTTTTATTTATGATTTTAGAAATGATATTGATATGTTGAAATTATTTTATCTATAATAATAATAATAAAATGTTTATATCAAAAAGTTTATCAATTACGAAATCTTTACATTGATGTGATATCATTTTTAATTTTTAGTTCAAATGTTTACGTGATGCGATAGCATTTTTAATTTTTAAGTTCATTCTAATGGTAACATTATTTGAATGAAAAATCTTGTTGTCATATTATGACATTAGAAATGGATGTGATAGTATTTTTTATTTTTATTTTATTTTAATAATAAAACCTCTTATCATATTTAGGGTTGGAATTTCAAAACAATGTTAAATTTGACGGCTTAATGGTTTTGTTTTAACAGTTTTAACATGCAGTTTACCTCAAATTTCATCCCTAATCACATTAATGGGTCACATCAACGGATAATTAGGATTTATAGCTCCACATAATGATACATAAGTGAATTATATGATGTTAATGGAATTGAGATTTGCACCTTTTTAAAAGTAATAGAGAAGATTAATAAATAGGTGGTTATTTTTTACCTTTATTTATGATTTTAATAGTGATACTTGTTATTTTTACATGTTGGATTATCTCTATATATATATTGTTGGAGTAAGTAACTCCTACTTGTCTTGTGTTTAATGAGGGATTATTCATCATACTATTAAGATTGTGGTGTGTTATTGTTTGATTCTATTATTTAGGAGGTTGTTGTAGATCTAGTTGGTTGTGAGAGATCTTCTCGAGCTTAGTCTCCTAGTTTGGTGTGTAGTTGACATATTCTCTCAACCTCTCCTTCTATATTAGGAATAAGTTAGATCAGATAACAACTTGTGAACACTATATAATGGAGTCACAATCTATTGTAAATAATTCAATTATTCAATAGAGTTTTGTTTGTGTGTGTAACAAGGCCTCATATTTTATCTTGGTATTAGAGTGAGACTAGACTTGACACCCTCACAGGAGGGTCCAGGAAAATGAGAGAGATGTGAGTTTTAATCCTGTGTAAATATGTAGAATTAGTCTTAGTGTAGGTGAGAGTAAATTATTTGTTTTGTGAGTGATTACTGGAGTGTGTGTTTCATGCGAGTATTTCTATGTGCCCATGTGAGAGATATTCCCACATATTTTCTTTCCATCAGTGGTGATGGTGTAAGAATGACTCAGATACATTTAATATCTAGGTACCTAGGTATCTCGGTAGATGGAAGTATGTCCATAGGATGTGTTAGCACTCTGTAAATTCTGTCCGGCTGAATAGACATACGACAGAGGTAACTGTTTCAACCAACTTTAGAGATGAGGCACTAGCCTGCTCAACTTAGAGAGGGATCTCTCGTGTCACTTGATACATCTATGGAAATCGGTGGCTAGAATTGGTTTGTTTTGGGGTTAGCTGAAGATGACCTTTGGGCTATGGGATCAAGAATGTAGGATGCATTTCCAAATTGTGAAAACAATCAAGAGGAAAAGGCTAAATGAGGAAGTGACTTCTGAGTTTATGCTTGAAAATTTTAGATGGTATCAGAAGAAAAGAAACACACAACTATTATCAGAGCATTATAGTAATGAATTCTGAAATGGTTTAGAAGAGATGAACATAGTCTAAATCGCCAAGCCGAAAGCATTGAATAATGAATTATGGACTTTTAGTTTCTCAATTTAGATAGAAGAAAGMAAAATGAAAATATAGAATAATAGGAATCACACACTATGAGAGAAAGTGAGACTCATAACACCACCAATTAGAATCTTTTCATAAAAAGTCCCAAAATCTGCCTCTACACCCATGTATTCATTCCAGCCCCAGAGATTTATAAAGTTTTCCTACATAGAGGGTAGGCTCCTCTTTTCTCCATGCTTCTATACTCGTGAGGCCAAGCATATATAGAGGAATTTCATATGGAATTTAAAACGTTCTGACTTCCTCATAATTCTAAAAATAGATACAAGTTACAAAAAGGAAGAACAGTTGTATTATTTAAAGGGACCGTTAGTAATCGGCCTGTCATATCAAGACTCCCTTCTCTTAAGCCGATATTTGTCCAAAACTATTTGAAATAAACCAAAATTTTACTTGAGGATTCACCTCAGCTTGGCGATTTCCTCCTCCAGGGTACTCCACCAATCGAAATTTTCCCCGATGCTCTCTATCATCTTGGTTTTGGCCTCTGATTTCCTCCTTTTGCTCCTCTTCTTCTTTGTGGCTGGGTGGAAGGTGTTGTCTGCGTGTTCATTTATGATAAGATCCCTCATAAAGGGGTTTAATTTTACTCCCAATTCTGTCTCAGTTTTAGGTTCGGTATGAAATTTAGTCGCCAGCATTTGCAAGACCCATCTTTCATTCTTACTTATTGACCTACCTGGTACCTTAGCTGAGAACCCACTCGCGTCAGACACCATTTGACGGGTATTATCCATGCCTTTCGGACTTCGCAGAGACCTTGATTTGGCCACCCTTTGAGTTTACAGAATTCAGGAGCACAGGCCGAGCTTGTTTTTCTTACACATAAGATGACAATTTCCCAGAATAGGATAAAATGATTCATATCTGAGATTTGATGGTTTGTGTACTTTGCTCACGAATTATTGTCACAGTACCTTGGTGTGCCATGCTTCATCAATCCACTTTGAATGTTGAGCCTCGAGTTAGTTATGCAGCGACGTTCTTTTGGTACGTCATATGGGAAAGTACCTAGACCGATGATGTGAGGTGATCTGACCAACCACCATCCTCCCTGCAAGCTATTGACATGATGTTTTGAACCATGTGACATCGGGGCCATAGAAAAAGTGGTTTTGGGCAATCCATCGTCTCCCCCGATGCGTGTGTTAGAGCGCCATGCGTTCCCCATCGAAACCATAGTAGTTTTCCATGGTCTGCCTTCGCGATGCTAAGTTTCGTGCTATTTGTTTGTCCAATGTAGGCTTCGCCCGTAAATTTGAGATTCTTCAAGATCGACGGCCCACCGAGCTACTCCCTTCCCACTTCCTCTACATTCGTTCATATGCCGCGGAATATATCCGAGCGCCCTGAACTATCGTGCCTCTACTTTGGTATAGCATCTCGCTAAACTTTAGAAGTTTTTAGATCCCGATAAAAATTGTTAGGGTGATAACATTGGCTCCAACTGGGGATGCTATCCTCCCAGCGAGGTAGAAAAGAACTCCTAGAACTGGTGCCTGATCCATGGGGTTGTTCCCCAAAACATGTGTGTGTCCTACTCCTACCAAGCTCTGTGCACTGCTTCCAACTGCATGGGGGACATCCGATTGCATTATTGAAAAATGACTATATCTAGTGCTAGAAAACTCAAATTGGAAAATGCTTGATCGACAAGCTTATTTTCACATCCCTACCTACCCTAAAACTGCTGGGATGAACACTCGATCAAGTGATGCTAAAGCGCCAATGCAACCAATCAAGCAATTGGCTTCTTGATTTTCCTTTGTTCACATTTTTCTCAAGCTGGTAGAAAAATGTAAAGGATGGCTGCTGAAAAAACAAATTGAATCCAAAATCTGATCTTATGAATGAAGCAAATTCATCCTTCATTGAAGACTGTAATAGGATGGCCATCAGATCTTGCAAATCATGAAAAATTATTTCTCCCTGATGAGAAAAAACTGAACGACAAGTATCTTTCATCAGTGTTAGTTGTTTTTTCTCTATTTCTTCTGTTCTGAGAACATCTTTGAATGAAATGGCGATGATAGGTTTGTCTGCTTGGCCATGCATATCAACAAAAATATTCATATATTCTTGAAAATCTTCAAATATGACAACCATATAATATGCACCAAGGCTATCCTCTTGTTCATCAAACAACTCTGATGTGGTTTCATTAAATTTCTGGAAATTTGTTTGAGGACAACCACTTTGACTTTCTAGTGAATAAATAGAAATAAGTTCCTTCTCATGCACTACTTCACAGTCTAGAGCTCCCGTAGATGGATTTGCAAAACCTAGATTTTCGAATGACTTGAATAAAACCACTGCCTCTTCATTATCTTTATGTGTTTCTAATGGACAAATGGAATACACTGCTTCATCTATGTCATTTGTTTCTTTATTGCTAGAAACTTCCATAGATGAAATTTCAGAATCTTCACCCCTGTCTATATTGCTTAAAAATTTAACCATGATGTCATTCTCAAGGGAACAGAAAATACTCTGAAACACCTTTTCACGTTGAGAATCCATAATGATTTCGGGATGGAGAAAATGACCTTGAACAATACTTTCTGGAGCAACTTCTTCTTCCTTTTCAGGCTAATAGTTGAACATAGACTGCAAATCTGAGCTGACATGACCCTTTATGTGATTGTCCATAGAATTATCATCACCACTTCATTCATGCTCGGAGGATCCCTGTCCTGAGATACTACAAATATTTTTCTTCAATAATTCGAAAGAAGAAAAACATAATGGTAGGATTGTCCTACCTGATTTGAAACCGTCTTCAATTTCATTGCCAAGATATGGTTGTATTTCAGTGCAAGCAATAGGGTCTTCAAGTGCATGAAAATAATGTTGTGGCATCTTGTCATTCTGCTCCATTGATCTAGCGTGGCTTTGCATAAGAATAGATTCTTTTTCTTCGATGATTATTTTAGGATTTTCTTTCAACAATTTGAAAGAAGAAAAGAATAAAGGTAAGGAATTCCCTTCAGCTGATTCAATACTTTCTTCTTTGTAATTGTGATATGCAGCCTGATTGCTTTCATTATACTGCTGAAAAGGAACATTTTCTGATAGAGAACATGTGGTTGATTGTTCCAGGGGGTCAACATCGTAATCATCATATTCATCATATATAGGCAAATCATTAACATATGCCATGTCATCTAACAAGAACAAACTTAGAACATCAACCTGTTCTTCAACAAGCTACTTTTCACACTCATATTCTTGACTATCTACAAATGAATACATAAAACGATCAGCCCTCTGCTCATCATGGGATGGATCAAMACCTCTTCTTTCAACAAGTGGGATGTGATTTTTTTCAAAATCATTAGCATTGGAAACTTCAAGAGGACCTATGATATTGTCAATTCTATGCTCAAGATTCCAATCGACTATTTTATGTTCATATTCACTTTCATGTCCTTGAACATTCAACCCCTCATTTTGGGTTTGTTTACATGCTTGGATGTTGTGTTGAATGTCCTGAGCATCACTAAACATTTTTTGTAAGGACCGAGGTCTTCTTTCCATCAGGAGGAAAGAAAAATCTAGATGAAGAGCAGTTGCATAATGGAGCATGGCAGCAACTTCAGAGGGTTGAATTTCTTTGGACAAATTATAATAGACACTAGAGAACTTTCTACTGAATAAAAAAATAGATTCATTGTTGCATCTTTTCAAGGCGTAAAACTCAGAGAGTTGCAGCTCTAAGGATTTCTCCTTGCCCCAAAATTAAAAAAAAAACCTTCTTCAATTCCACCTATGAGTTGATGGTTTCTGGGTGTAAGTGTTTGAACCAGTGCTTGGTGTCTCCTTTCAAGGATTGAGATAAAACTCTCATACACACATCATCGTGGTCAATTTCGAATAAATCTATAAAATGCTCAAACCCTTGAATGTGCTTTTCAGCAGATATGATACTCGATTCTTCGTCGAACACAGGTAGGAACTCATAGTAATTTGGAGGGAAATCATGAAGGGTTTGGGGTATCTTTAAGGGTATATATCTATGTCGGGCCTTAGGGGGTGTTGGGCCAAGAACAGTGGGAGAGACATTGGTCTGAGTCTCATGAGATTCATCAACTTGGTCATTGTAATTGCGTGGCATAGGTGAATCCTTTTTATCAGAACCAACGATAAGGCGAGGGTATGCATGTGCAACGTATAGAGGAGGAAATATAATTTTAAGTCTTTCATGATCATTATTAAGATAGAATAGGTAAAAGAAAGTTCTCTTGGAATTTTCAAGGAAGGAGCAGTGGAAACTTAAAATGAAAAGTAAAATGCTCTGTAAGAGGTCCTATTTTGAGTACATGTTTTCCCTCATGATGCCCTTCCTTTCCCCTGTCAAGGGGTTTCATCTTTCAGTGAAGTTTCTATCTCGCGATTGAAGTATTGAGAGCAGGGTTGCCTCTTGGAAATTTAGGATTCTTTTATCAATGGGGTCGCCTTTGAACCTAAGTGGAGTCGCCATAGCAGGAATACAACCAATGTGTGCCTAAGTGTCTACCGCTCTTAGACCCTAGAACTCAACCATGTCCTTCTTCCCAAGAAAAATTTCGTCCCCGACAACGTTGCCAAAATGTTAGCACTCTATAAATTCTGTCCGACTGAATAGACAAACAACAGAGGTAACTGTTTCAACCAGCATTAGAGCTGAGGCACTAACCTTCTCAACTCAGAGAGGGATTTCTCGTGTCACTTGATACATCTATGGAAATCGATGGCTAGAATTGGTTTGTTTTGGGGTTTGAATAAATTTGTTGAAGAGATGAAGATGAAATTTGGGCTATGGGGTCAAGAATGTAGGATGCATTTCCAAATTGTGAAAACAATCAAGAGGAAAACGCTAAATGAGGAAGTGACTTCTGAGTTTATGTTTGAAAATTTTAGATGGTATCAGAAGAAAAGAAACACACAACTATTATAAGAGAATTATAGTAATGAATTCTGAAATGGTTTAGAAGAGATGAACATAATCTAAATCATCAAGCCAAGAGCATTGAATAATGAATTCTAGACTTTTAGTTTCTCAATTTAGACAGAAGAAAGAAAAATGAAAATATAGAATAACAGGAATCACACACTATGAGAGAAAACGAGACTCATAACACCACCAATTAGAATCTTTTCATAAAAAGTCCCAAAATCTGCCTCTACACCCATGTATTCATTCCAGCCCCAAAGATTTATAAAGTTTTCTTGCACAGAGGGTAGGCTCCTCTTTTCTCCATGCTTCTATACTCGTGAGGCCAAGCATATATAGAGGAATTTCATATGGAATTTAAAACATTACAACTTCCTCATAATTCTAAAAACAGAGACAAGTTACAAAAAGGAAGAATAGTTGTATTATTTAAAGGGACTGTTATTCATCGGTCTATCATATCAGGACTCCCTTCTCTTAAGTCGACATTTGTCCAAAACTATCTGAAATACACCAAAATTTTACCTGAGGATTCACCTCAGCTTGGCGATTTCCTCCTCCAGGGTACTCCACCAATCGAAATTTTCCCCGACGCTCTCTATCATCTCAGTTTTGGCCTCTGATTTCCTCCTTTTGCTCCTCTTCTTCTTTGCGGTTGGGTGGTAGGTGTTTTCTGCGTGTTCATTTATGACAATATCCCTCATAATGAGGTTTAATTTTACTCCCGACTCTGTCTCAGTATTAGGTTCGGTATGATATTTAGTTGCCAGCATCTGCAAGACCCATATTTCATTCTTACTTATTGACTTGCCTGGTACCTTAGCTGAGAACCCAGTTGTGCTAGACACCATTTGACAGGTATTATCCATGCCTTCTGGAATTCATAGAGACCTTGATTTGGCCACCCTTTGAGTTTACAAAATTCAGGAGCACAGGCCAAGCTTGTTTTTCTTATGCATAAGATGACAATTTCCCAGAATAGGATAAAATGATTCATATATGAGATTTGATGGTTTGTGTACTTTGCTCATGAATTATTGTCACAATACCTTGGTGTGCCACGCTTCATCAATCCACTTTGAATGATGAGCCTCGAGTTAGTTATGCGGTGATGTACTTTTGGTACGTCATCTGGGAAAGTACCTAGACTAGTGATGTGAGGTGATCTGACTAACCCCCATCCTCCCCGCGAGTTATCGACATGACGTTTTGAACCACGTGACATTAGGGCCATAGGAAAAGTGGTTTCGGGAAATCCACCGTCTCCCCCGATGCATGTGTAAGAGCACCACACATTCCCCATCGAAACCAGAGTAGTTTTCCCTGGTCTGACTTCACGATGTTAAGTTTCGTGCTATTTGTTTGTCCGATTTAGGCTTCGACCGTAGATCTGAGATTCTTCAAGATCGACAACTCGCTGAGCTACTCCTTTCCCACTTCTGCTACATTCGTTCATACGCCAGGGAATATAGCTAAGCGCCCTGAACTATCATGCCTCTACTGTGGTATAGCATCTCGCTAAACTTCAGAAGTTTTTAGATCTCGATAAAAATTGTTAGGGTGATAACAGGATGACCAATTGTTTAGTCTTTGTAGTCAAATTTGAATTGATTTCTTGGTCTGAAGCAAATATATCTCCAAATCTATAAGGGATCAAGTGCAGGTAAAATATCAATATGGATGGTTGTCTAGTTAGTTTGAGAGTTGTGGATCTAGGGAACACTATGTCATTAGTTTTTGAATACATTTGAGTGATCTACTAATGAGGTTATGCGACAGGTGTGCGAGTTGTTGTCTGGTAATTGACTTTGGGAGATCCATGATTCATGAGTTAAGGGAGGGAACATGGGAATTCAACTCGGTAGCTACATCTTTACGAGGGTTAAGACACATCTTGATGGAGTCAGTAACCTGAAGATTTCAAAATGGTTAGAAATGTTGATGAAGACCTTACTTGACAAAGATCCAAAAACGTAGTCGTTAAGGGAGGGCGTTGGAGTAATTAACTCCTTGTCTTGTGCTTAATGAGGGATTATTGATCATACTATTAAGATTGTGGTGTGTTGTTGTGATGTTTATTGTAATCTAGAGTTTATCTCCACATAGTTTGTTCAATTCTATTATTTAGGAGGTTGTTGTAGATCTAGTTGGTTGTGAGAGATATTCTCCAACTTAGTCTCCCAGTTTCGTGTGTAGTTGACATATTCTCTCAACCTCTCTTTTTATATTGGGAATAAGTTAGATCTGATAACAACTTGCGAAGCCTATATAATGGAGTCACAATCTATTATAAATAGTTCAATTATTCAATAGATTTTTGTTTGTGTGTGTAACAATGTCTCTCTCTCTCACACACGATGTTATTATTATTGAAATAATGTTATCGATATAATAATTGTAAGATAGAGATAGTTTATAAAGAATAACTACATCAAAAATTTTGTCAACTTTAATAGTGGTTTTGAAATGCAAACTTTCAAATTGATGTGATAGCATTTTTCTTTCACACTTATACAAGTATCGTCATATTATTATTGTAGCAAATCCTCTTACAAAAATCTCATCACACTTATACTATTAGTAGTATATTGATTTGTAATTCTATTATTACCATATTTGCAAGTAATAAACACTATTATTGAAATAATTTTATGGACATAATAATTGAAATACAAAGATAATTTACAAAGAAGAATTACATCAATTTTTTTGTCAATTTAATAACGTTTTGAAATTCAAACTTTCAAATCGATGTGGTATCATTTTCATTCAATCTTATACAAGTGTCATCATATTATTATTGTAGCAAATCATGTTACAAATATATATAATAATAATGTTACTATTATTGAAATAATTTTAAGTAATAGTAATTGTAAAATAGAGATAGTTTATAAAACATATCTAAATAAACAAAATGTCATAATGGTTTTGAAATGCAACTTTCAAATTGATGTGATAGCAATTTTTTTTTCACTCTTATATAAGTATCATCATATTATTATCGTAGAAAATCCTGTTACAAAAATATCATCATACTTCTATCAGTAGTATATTAATTTGTAAGTGTACTATTACTATATGTAAAAGTAATAGACACTATTATTGAAATAATTTTATGGACATCATAATTGTAAGACAAAGATTGTTTATAAAGCATAATTACATCAAAAAAATTGTAAATTTTAATAGTGGTTTTGAAATGCAAGCTTTTTTTTCCAGGAAAAAATTATCTCAAATTTATATGAAGTATAATTGTTTTTACATCAAGCAGAGTCAAGAAACAGTCTCAAAACAGTCCAAAAATATGGAGACGGGAGGATGCAACAGGATACTATAATTCTAGAATAGGCAGAAGGAATTGAGCACAGTGCAGGTTGAAATACTAGAGGGATGCTGCAAGGGAAATCTGACAGGAAATAAGCACAGTTCGGGCTGAAAACGCAAGCTGACACTGCAATCATTGCAATTTACCCTTCACCATCCCTTGGCAGTTCGAAGATATTAATGCAAGAGGGCTGACTTTCCAAACCACTATCCGAGTGGTAAACCGATAGACTTCCTTCGATTTCTGTTAGAGATCTTTTAGAGAGGGCGTCGGCTTCTTTATTGTGCACTCTATAAATATGGTGGATGCTGAGATCTTTGAATTTTTTTGCCAATTCCAATGTTTTTTGTTTCCAGCATTCAATATTTACTGTGTTGAGATTGCACTTATGGTTTATCCAATCAATGATGACCCGCAAATCACTAAGGATTTGAAGTTGATTAATTGACCAGAAAGTTGCTAGAGTGAGGGTTGCCCATAAACCCATCAGTTCCACTTTTGTATTTGATCCCGCTCCACAATTGATGAACCACTTGGTAACTCTCGAAGGATGAGATTTGAAAATGCCTCTAGCCCCACAGCAAAGACCATTGGATTGAGCTGCTCCATCAAAGCAAGCTAAGGTGAAGCCCTCCTCCTGAGTAAACTCACAGACTTTTAATGGCAGATTTTTAACATAGGAAGGCTGCCATGAGAAAGACGACAAGATTCTATGTGCTACTGAGAGAATGGAGGGAGCACGGTCTTCAAAAATCGCCTTATTCCTTTCAATCCAAATCTGCCAGCATGCATGAGTATCCAAACTAACAGGGGTAGTCTTCTCCATTGACCACAACATAAAACAATCTGAGACAGAGGCAGCTTTCCATTGAATGTTGAGAGAAAAATGGGTGATCAGGTGCTGCCAGAAAACCCTCGTAAAATGACAGTGAATGAGGATATGGTGAATATCTTCTGCAGAGCGATTACATAATTTGCAAATCCCTGGGCCTTCCCAGCCTCTCTTCCACAACATATCCCAGGTAAGAATCTTCCCTTTAGCAGAGAGCCAAATAATTTTTTTTATCTTGAGAGGAATCGGCCATTTCCACCATCGTTGGAACCACCGTAGGTTAGCATGGAAATTCAACTGCTGAAGCAGGCTGTGTAAATATTCTTTACTAAAGTGACTCTCGTAGCATCTCCCCCCGCCTAAATGATTGAATCCGAAGTAGTGGATAGAGAGATGTTTGCGCTCCTTAGTGCTTAGGTGAAGGCATCCCAGTCTGAAGCGACGTCACCTCCAAGATTAAGCTGACCATTGTTAAGCCAAATTTTCGGCAGAGGGGAGACATTGGATGAAACGTGCGCTTGAGCTAAACACACTAAATTGAAGGAAGCAAGTTGAGATCTAAGAGAAGAAGGGAGAAGCGAACGGTTCTCCAAACCAAGTATCTTGTCTCTTCCGAGAGAGATGTCAGAACCCGTGTCGGGCCTCCATCTAAGCCAATGCAAGATAACTTTCAAAGATAAGATCAGACCCTTCCAAAATGGAGATGCCCTCTGCTGATAATGCAAAGGTTTTCTGATCCAGTCTATAAGAGGAAGATTTCCCAGGTATTTATCAATAATGACTCGATGCCAGAGGCTGTCATGTGTAAGCGCCCACCAGAAAGAGTTCGCTATGAGAGATGTGTTGAAAATGGCTAGGCTTTTGAGTCCCCAACCCCCTACTTGAATGGGTCTAGATAAAGTTTCCCAGTTGCACAGGTGGAAACGTTGAATATCATTCTGCCCACTCCAAAGGAAATTGAAGGAAAGCCTGAGAAGAAGTTTCAGGATCAAAGAGGGAATTTTCTCCAAAGACATCCAGAAGACAGATAGACTTTGTAGCACTGAATTGACAAGGATAAAACGCCCTCCTAGGGACAGCCACTTGTTGCACCAAAAGCTTATTTTCCTTTCAAACTTGGCCACCAGCCAGTGCCAGTCTTCTAAATTTTTTGCTCCGGGCTTTAAAACATATCTCAGGTACTTGAAGCCTTGACTTAAATCAATGAAGGAAAAGGGTAGAGATGCTTTTAAGGAGCAGAGTTCTGTTTCTGAGAAATTCTTTTACAGCATTTTCATCTTCAGATATTTACACAAACTTATCTAAACATTCCTGTAGCTTTGCTCCTCAATTTCTGAACCAGAAATTCATACAACAGTACGGCAATTAATGTTGTACGGACTGTCACGAAATTTGTGCCAAAACTCTGCTAAGATTGTACGGACTGTACGGAAATACACTCAAAAATATATTGCAGCAGTTACCTCACTTTCTGTGCCAACAAATGTTGTATGGCAGCCTTGGAATGCATGCCAATACTCTCAGAAATTGCAGCTGCTGTCCTCCTCAATTTCTGTGCACATTACATGCTGTATGACCTCCACAAATCCGTACGGTACGGCCTGTTCTTCCTTGCTATCTGAAATCCGTACTTCTCTTTGCTTTGGGATGTGTGCTCTCCTTTGGAAAATGCTGTCTCTTTTCTCAGCTCAACCTCTCTCTTTCTCTCTGGCATCTCACCAAAGATCCGACCTTGGCATCTCACCACAGGTCCCTTTCTCTTGGCTTCTCACCAAGAGTCTCTTGGCCTCTCACCAAGATTTCTTCTGCTTCTTTGCTCTTGGCATCTCACCAAGAGCCTCTTGGCATCTCACCAAGAGTCTCTTGCTCTCTCAACAAGATTGTTTCCACTTCTTGTTCTTGGCATCTCACCAAGAACCTCTTGGCATCTCACCAAGAGTCTCTTTTCTTCTTACCCTGCTCTTGGCATCTCACCAAGAGCCTCTTGGCATCTCACCAAGAGTCTCTATTCTTCTTCCTTTCTCTTGGCATCTCACCAAGAGCCTCTTGGAATCTCACCAAGAGTCTCTTGCTCTCTCAACAAGATTGCTTCCACTTCTCTTTCTCTTGGCATCTCACCAAGAGCCTCTTGGCATCTCACCAAGATTTCTTCAACTTCTTGTTCTTGTCATCTCACCAAGAGTCTCTTTTTTTTTTCTTACCCAAGAATGGGTGCGCCCACTTGCCTTAATCAACCTCATGAGGGAAGGTGAGGAGTTTTCTAATCTAACGGTTGAGATTAGATCAGATGGGTGGCTGAGATTTGGTGTCTCTTCACTCACCCTCACTTTAATCATAAAGTTATCTTTTAATTTGCATCTCACAAATTAATTTGACTAAGACCCACATTCGGCAATTTCTCCCCCTTAGGCGCCTAGGGAAGAGAAACACTTGCCTTGGTACTACATTTTAATTAAAAATTTAACAAAGACAACATCGTCAACAAACATTAGATGAAAAATATTTATAAATTTTGAAACCTTTATACCTGAGATATGATGATCGGAGACGTTTTTTGTTAGTAGCAAGCTGAGGCCTTCCATTATCATGATGAAAAGGTACGGTGAGAGTGGGCATCCCTAGCGGAGTCCCCTCTCGCTCTTGAAAAACTTGGTCGTCTCTCCATTAATCAATACGGCAAAATTTGCACTAGTAACACATGACATAACCCAATCAGTAATCTTTATACCAAAACCAGCTGAAAGTAAAATCAACCTTAAGAAGCCCTAGTCGATGATGTCAAAGGCTTTTTTGAGGTCCAACTTCAGAACCAGGGCCTTTGTGTTTTTCTTTTTAATGCTGTGAAGTCCTTCATGAGCTGCTCCAATAGCATCCTGGATTCTTCTGCCTTTGAGAAACCCCATCTGTTCGACAGAAAGACATCTTTCTAAAATAGGCTTGATTCTGTTCGAGAGGATTTTTGAGATAATTTTGTAAATAAGATTGCAAAGGGAGATTGGATGGTAGTCGTTGAAGGAAACAAAGTTATTTTCCTTAGGGATTAATGCCAGAAAAGTAGAGTTTATGCTATCGATGACTTTGTCGTTTAATCGTGAATTCTCCACCATCTGAAGAAGGTCTTCTTATACAAGGTCAAAGAAATGTATGAAGAATTCAGACATCCATCCGTTAGGCCCAGGGCTTCTCTCTTTTTTGAAATGGTCCATGATACCTTTCAGCGCCAACAGAGTGGCTGGTTTGTAGAGATCATCTGCTTCGTCCTCGGTAACCATGTTTGGGTAAAGGCTAGCAATGAAGGAACTTTCAGTTAAGTTTGGGCTATTACTGGCTTTGAAGAAATGAGTGTAATGTGAAACTACCTGCTCTTTAATTGCTTCATGCCCATAGTGTGTGCCTCCAAAATCACTTGAAATGGACCAAATAAATTTTTTATTCCTGTTGTAACTGGCCACCTTGTGAAAAAACTTAGTGTTAGAGTCACCGCTTCTTAGCCAGGTGGCTCTGCTCCGCAGTCTCTAACTATTTTCATCCTCATGTAGAAGGGCGTTCCTACTATATTCCAACGCTTTTAATGATTCACTGTCCTCCGCAGATAAGGCACAACTAACTGATTTTTTTAAGAACTGAGTGATCTCAAACTCCAGTTTATTTAGTTTGAAATTTTCTTTTTCCTTTTTAGCTTTGCACCATGCTTTTGTATGAGCTTTAATAACCTTTAATTTCCACACCATACACAGCTGGGGACTGTCTTCCTGCAAAAAACAAGGGTCCTTCCAAACACTATGAACTATAAGAGAAAAATCAGAATCCGTCAGCCAGTGATGATTCAATTTGAATAGGTAAGATTTGTGCATTGTTGTGGCTTGCAATTGTAAAAGGACCGGGGCATGGTCTGACACAAAGGGTAGTTCCACCCACGATTTTGACAATCTTGCCTGGGCCAGTAAGTGATCTGAGACTAAAAATCTGTCCAGACGCCTGGCAATTGAATCTGAACCTGAGCGCCCATTTCTCCAGGTGGGGATTAGACTTGTTGGCAAGACATCAATTAGGTTGTTTGAAGCAAAAAGATATCTATAGAAAGATTTGTTCAGCCCTGAGGGAGAGGCTCCCCCCCAGTGTTCATCCTCCGAAAGAAGAATGTTCAGATCACTGCCTAGAATGAGATTAGGAGTGGAGAGTAAACCTCTGCTTGCAAGAGATGTCCAGAACTTCTTTCTGTCAACACAAGGCCCATACACATTGAGAAAAGCCAACTCCTGATTGGTTTCTAGATGACGGCCAACCAACAAAATTCCTCCAATCGTCAGGAAGGGAGTCAAGTCAAAAACATAGGGATCCCAAGTGACCAGGAGACCCCCAGAATTTCCAATAGAATTAATAGCTGAAGAGACCCAGGAAGGGCAAAAACGATGAATAAAGTATCTAGACTTTTGATCATCCGAGAGGGTCTCTTGAAGAAAAATAACCACTGGAGAAGTACCTGCTAGCAGTCTTCTAAAAGAGGCATCTTTGAGGGTGCCTCCAATCCCTCAAATATTCAGAGAGAGCACCAACATCACTTAGACCAGGCTAAGGCCTTCAACGCTCTAAGGGCCTTCCCATCCATGGAAGGGATGACAGTATCTTTTGGTTGGATGCTTGAGATTTCCTTTTTCTTTCTGGAGCTCCTCGTCTTTAATGGGGAGAGTTCAGTACCAAGTCCTCTAGGCCAAGCAAAACCTTTCCTATATTTGTCTGTAGGGAGGGTGTTGGAAGTATCAGCCTTCGAAGAGGGATCGATAAGTTCTTTGCCACGAAAGATGGGTAACTGGGAGGAGTTACTGGGGATGAAAGGCAGGGAGGAAGAAGAGTTTGGTAAATCGGAAAGGTAAGCTTCATCCTCCTCAGCTTCCCTATAGCCTGGTAGAACCTGGAGTGAAGCTTCCGAATCAAGAGAGGTGGAGGAGTGGCTATGGAGCTTAATCGGAGAGGAAGGAGGTGGGTGGTTCGGAAGGGGGGACAGATCCAATATAGGTGAGTCTTCGACAATGATGGGGAGGGAGCCAGTTACCGAAGGGGAGGTAGGAATAGAAGCTAAGGGATCAGTAGTGCAGGGATCAAGAGGGGGGAGCTCGGAGTCAAGGGGGGAAATCTTAGCACCGGTGGAAGATGAAAGCCAGAGGGAATTGTTTAATGCATCCTTCTCTGCATTGGTAAGGGACAAGAAAAGAAGGGGAAAGTGTTGTTTGAGTTTATCTGAAAGGGATACAGTCTGGTCGATGAAGGCTGGGGGAAGAGGAGGGGAGGAGACTTCCAAAAAACTCAGAGAGGGGTCTTCTTCCACATAATCGGGAGGGTTTAAAAGCAGGTCATTAGTCTCCAAGGGTTCGTTTAGATCCTTACCAGGGCAGGAGAGACGAAGGTGTCCTATTTTTTGGTAGCGGTTACAGCAAAATGGAAGCCCTAGAGAGTCCAGTGTCTGAGCTATCTTCCTTCCTCTCCATTCTATTTCTAGGATTTCCGGTAGACCAGCACAAATTTCCATAGCTACCAACACTCTGCATATTTTTCTCACCGGACCAAAAAGAGACTGAGGATCAACAACAATGAAAGTGCCCAATGAGTCACCAATAGCTTTAAGAGCTCCTTCATTCCAGAGGAACAATGGGAGGCCCGGAAGAAGGACCCATAGGTGCCTATGTTGAAAGTAGTCTATGTCAGGGTTGAAATCCATCCTCCAGTGCTTGAGCATGAGACTTGATCCCCCAGAAACCCAAATATTACTTAATAATAAGGAGGCATCCTCAGGTGACTTGTAAATAAATCCATACCATCCTTTTTTGAGATAGATGACCTCAAGGGAGTATCCAAGAAGAGGAAGCCAGTGAAGATTATCCAATCTACAAGGTGAATATTGCTGAACTGTTTATAGGAGAAACACCCCACTAAACAACAGAGTGACATTTTGCAGAGATCTTCTAGTCCCACTCCATCTCCCAGCACCCGTCTTCTTTCCCTTCTGTTGGATTTCCACTCCTTTTGGCCGTAAGGGGCTGACTGTGCCGAGCTAAAGGGAGCCTTTTGTAAACCCTGTAGAGTAGGTAGGTTAGAACAACCAGTCGGAGGAGAAGGACGAGAAGAAATAAAGGGTCCACCAGAAATGGAAGGAGCAGTCACAAGGACTCTGTCTGCAGTCTGTGTAGCCGAAAAATGTCCTTCTAGAACCTCGGCGGGAAAAGGATATTTGAAAAGCGAGAGAGGAATTTTTTTCTTCTTGAACTCGAGGGCATCGGTGTTATCGAACAACCCCACTTATCTCCAGACAACCTCATCAGAAGGTTGCATACGGTTATTTAATAGAGTATCCATTCAACAAAGGAGGCCAAAATGATGATAGTTCTGGAGATTATCTCAGTGGAAGACAGCGACCGGATCTGCCACTGATCCCTACGCAATAGCTAGAGACTTGAAAACAGGACTGGATCCCAAGGAGGATAGAAAGCACAGTGATCGAAACCAAAAACAAAGGCTGGTCAGAGCTGGAAATCAGAAAAGGAGCTTAGGCTACCAGCCAAAAGGTTGACAGTTATGTTGGTTAGCTCAGTGAAAGATAGCGACCGGATCTGCCATCGATCCCTACACAACAGCCAAAGTCTTGTAAACAAGACCGGGTCCCAGGGAGGACAGAAAAGGACAGTGACCGAAACCAAAAAAAAAGAGCTGGAGCTAAGGAGTACATGAGTTAAAGAATCAATACGATAATGTCTAAGAAAGATAACTTCTAGCTCCCAAAGAAAGCCCTGGTTCGCCTCCATTGCCATGAACCGAAGTTCGCCTCCCTCTGTTGGTTCCCTCCAGCGCTTCCATTTCAAATTTTTTGATACCATTTTTCTTTCATTCTTGTAAAAATATCATCTTATTAATCCCTGTCAAAAGGCTAGGGACTATAGGAATGAGTTACTCATTGACCATCTATTAGTTTTAAGTTTAACTTTAAAATTTTCCTGATTTACAATGTTGAACTTACGGAAATCTCATTAATTAATTTTTTTAGATTTAAAAAAAATAAAAAACTTTGTTTTTGTGTCATGTTATTGGCTTTCAACTTCATAATGTTATTGCAGGGGTGGCGACGTGTATTAATTTTTTTATCTGATTTTGATCCCTTTGCCAATTCTGCATCCTCTTTGAGTCCCGACAAATCTACAACCACCGCCTTGACAGTGCAACTTTGCATCCCCTCTGAAAACTCTCTATCCACTGCCTTGACAATGCCTCCTACCCACTACCTCTACTGCATGGACAAAGCCATAACTTATCCTCACTACCTGGCCACGTACTCACCTACCTCTTGGCCACCTCCTCGCTTGCTATTACATAAGCAGGGAGTGCATCATGTGATGCACAACAAACAGTCAAACTTCAATGAGAGAAAATGGCATACATGTTAAGCCAAATCCATGTACTCAATGGTGAGCAAGGGCGAATGCAAAGCAGGGATTTCACAATGATGGACAATGACTGAACAAGAGGAAGTGATCCAGATTATTTTCGGCACAAAATCGAGTGAAGATATAATAAAGAAATGCACAGAGGTATATCAGATATCCAATAATATAATAGAGATTTATTAGAGATATAAGAATAAACACATAGATACAATAATACACAACTTCTATTAATGAGCGAAATGTACAAAACTGTAGAGATACAGAGTGAAAGACTTTCTAGAATGGTGGCAACTTATCTATGAGAAGAGATCTGACGACTACTCACATTCAAAATAAGATGATTACAATGAGGCTCTAAATATATTTTTAATATAAAGAAAATACAAAAACCTAACCTCGAAAGATGAAAAGCCAATAGTTTTGTGGACCCCATTTTGGGTAGTTTGGTGCATTAACTTCCTCAGGGCGTAACTCTGACATACGATCTCCGTTTGGGGCACACGATAGCTCGTTGGAAAGGTATCGTCGAGGATATTCATTTTGGGGGCTAAATCATATCCTTTGAATATGATTGAGGTGCTCGATCCCAAAAAAACTTCATTTAGGACCTTAAAATGGCCCTTGAAGTTTAGGAACCAAAAAACTGCTAAAAACAATATATTGCTAGAAGTCTGTTTTGAGCTAGTTGGAATAGGTGGGTGGCCAACGATATCCACTTGAACCACAAAGTATGAGCATCGAAAATGTGATTTAAATCCCTCACTATGAGAATCATCATGTCTGGAGAACCTTATCTATTCAACAAATTGACTAGCAGGTTGATTCGTACACTAATATCGTTTCACATCATTGTGGTAATAGTAGTGAATATAGTAATGATAGCGCCTTCCAACATAATCTAAACAAGGTTTTGGAAAAACTGGTGATCAATTCTTTTTACAATGCATTCAATACTTCTAGTGCTGGTGATGAGGGATTCAATAGTACTGTTTATGGTCTTGCACAATGCATGGCAAATTTAGATCCCTATGATTATCAACAGTGCGCATATACGACGAAGATAAGGCTTGTTCATGGATGCAACCGCACTTATGGAGACATTCTACTAAATGACTGCTTCTTCTATTATGACGATTATAACTTTTACTACAATTCTAGGGAGAGTCTGAAGAATTTTACTGGTATAGTTCAGTCTTATTGTGGGAATAACAAATATAGAAATGATAGTGCCTTCATGAAAAATCTAAACAATATTTTGGAATCACTGGCAGGGAACATTAATCCTTTGTAATAGTCTAATTGTCCTACTAATGACAGGTAGATTCATTACCTCCTAGTTTGTCTATCCTCACAGGTAAATTCATTACTGCCTAGCTTGTCTATCCTCGAATTCCTTAAGGAAAATATCTAAGTACTAATTTTAATGTATTCCACTTGTAAAAGGTTATGATGGTTTTATTTTACAAATCATCTATGTGCTAAGTTAAGTCTGTAATGGGAAATTGATGGCCCATATGTGAGTATTGCTGATTATTTCGAAGTAATTGATAGAACGAGGACGAGAGGATTGGTCACTTCCATGTTAGTTTCTCTAAATGAGAGCAATCCTCCACTATTTTCTACAAAGGACATTACCTAGTTTTATTTGGAGAATTTCCCTCATATTATTCCCGTTACAAACAACATCAGTAATCAATATTTATGTTTCTTCTCTTTTTCTACTACAGGATACATAAATATTGAATCAATAGAAAATGAATTATTACAGAGGCTTCTTGCGATCGACATTTAGGATTCTTAATGGCTCTAAAATTCTGGGGATTACCTGTAGAAAAACTTGAAAATTAATTTTTGGGATATTATTACACCAGAGCCTAACGAACGTATATCAAATTAGAACAACTTACAATCTTCTCCACTTTTTGAGGTATTGTTTCTAGTTGGATGTTGGAAACAATATTGTTCTTTGGGGAAAAATAAGCATATAAATGTTACTTACCTTGTTTGTCCAGTATGTCGTGATCACAGAAGGACTCTGATCACTGGTAGATTCATTACCGCCTATCTCGAGGTGGAACCCTCTAACATATTGGTCGATTTCTACATACTTCAAGAGTCTCAACTAGGGTTAGGAACTATATCCAATAATCCACTCCTTTATGGTTGAAATAGGTGACAAACTATGCCATGCGCGCAACTTCAGGGTAAATCATTTATATATTTATAGTTTAAGGGTAATTAAGATTATCCTTTTTATTGAATGTTCATGCCTTGTTTCTTCTATTACAATGAAGGAGCATTTTATTTTGTAATTGTAGGTGTTATCACTCTGTAATTTCCCTTGGCTGCAGGAGGGAAACAACGGAGGTAACACCAGACCACTTTGGGATTGGAATCTATCCTTTCCAAATGAGAGAGGGATCTCTCAATGTAAATTAGGCTCAGTGTCCATATATGAAATGGAAATAAGTTTTTAAGATGTGGTTGATGGCAGAGGTAAAAAATAATCCATTGGGCATGGAGTCAAATTTACTGCAAAGGGGACTATCAGTGACTGGTAGTAGAGATATCAAGGAAACATAGGCAAGGTAGATGATGTTTTATCAGTCAATAAGATTGTAGTAGCATGGTGGTAGAAAAGGAAATTCAACAAGCCATTACACTAAGAGCATCTAACTAAGGATGAATTCTTAATGCAACTTTAGAGGAAATTTATGGAATGTTTAATTGCTATGAATCAGAGCATCAAACATGGATGAATTATGATCATGTACTTTCCAATCAAACATTGAAGAACAAACATTTAAATGAAAACTAATATAAGAGTTACATACACATAGAAAGGGACACATTTCAAAACACCATCATAAGAATCTTTGGTAAGAGTAACTTTGGACTTCTGATTGATATTCCATTATAATTTAGAAAGATTAAAAAATGCTCAAAAGAAATCTCCTCTATGCTTTTGCCAACTCCCCTTTAGTCAATCAAAATATACAAATATATATACCCACATTGCCACCTCATTTGTACCTGCTGCTACAGTGATCCCAGAGCGATTTGAGAGGAGATTCAGCGATTCGGAGATCACGAGACACCTGGTTCCCGACGTGCGAGTTGCAGGTTAGTCGTCTGAACGTCCTGCCTAGTTA
>ML792467.1:770052-785808 GCA_009831015.1 Picea engelmannii | reverse complement strand
ATGACCAAGCCATTCCAGCTTTCTGGCAATGAGCACAAGATTAGAAGAGCCATAACCTCATCATCAAAGTCCACTTTTACAGAACTTAGTTGATTAGTAACCGTATTAAATTCATTTAAATGATCTGCAACAGACCCACCTTCCGGCATCTTCATATTAAATAATCTCTTCATTAGAAATACCTTATTTGACGCTGAGGTTTTTTCATACAATTTGGCCAACGTGTCCATCAAACCCTTCGTTGTCTTTTCTTTCGAGATATTGAAAGCCACCGACGTTGCCAGGCTCAGCCGTATCGTTCCTAGAGCCTTTCTGTCAAGAATCTCCCATTCTTCATCCTTCATGGCCGTCGGCTTCTTTGCTACTCCACTCAATGGTAGGAATAGATCCTTCTGATATAAATAATTTTCCATCTGCATCTTCTATAACTGGTAGTTTTGGCCGTTAAATTTCTTGACCCTAAACTTTCCATCTTCCGACATTGCTCCCACTCGAACCAAGAACCCTCTTTTCCTGCGAGTTACCTTACGCTCTAATACCAGTTGTTAGAAAAACATGACCGCAGAGCAATAAAATAAAACAAATGCGGAAACAATACACAAAAGATACACAATACAAGAGAGACACAGATTTACGTGGTTCACCCAATGTGGGCTATGTCCACCAGAGAAATTGCCAGGTCCTTTCTTTATTATTATCCAACAAAATGAAGGGATACAACCTACAGCAAAACCCACAGTAACTTCCTCTTCTTTCTCTCACAGTCTCCTCTCTCAGAATACAATACTTGCCAACATACTTAGCTGCAATATATTTCCCTCATAAAGAGGGTTTCCTTCTAGGGCAAAAAACCCTAACATAATCTCTATCGTTAGATCTGCAACCTTATAATGAACGGTCCATATTTACAATGAAATTACAATATACTTTTACAAGGCAATTTTTGCTTCGGGGGCTTTGCCCCCGAACCCCCGCTGGGGGCCCGCTTGCCCCCAGACCCCCCAGCCAGGGGGATAGCCCCCCCAGATCCTGCAAAGGGGGTACCCCCCCTCTGCACTCCCACGCGTGGAAGAGTGTACATACTTTTGGGGTGTAAATACTTCATGGGGTATACACACGACTGAAAGTAAAAGACCTCTAAATCAGGAAGATAATCAGGCTTCACAACCAACACCTAGTTGGCCATTGAAAAATCAACAATTATAGTACTAAAACCATAATCAATCATTCCAATCTCATATTCAATCATTTCCATATCATCCTCAAATGAAAAACCAACAATGATATAATCCTCCACATGGTTGAAGACCTCAAAAATAGAATCAACAAGCATTGCTCCCACATCCACCTTATAATTAGAGTGTTTCTCCAACAAATCCCAAAACAACCTTAGTTTCTTTCCCAACCAGCACCCATTTCAAACAATAGGTAAGTCCAATAATTGTACAATAACGGAATGACCACCTACCAATCTTACTCTATGGATTTTCAAGAAAACAACTCTAGGTCAAGGAAGGTTTTGAGAATTCTTCCTCTCATTACAAATAAAGAAGAGGATAATGACTTTAAGGAGGAGGAAAATGCACCACAAGAGAAACAACCTATCCCTAAAAAAACACCCCATTTTCTTGAAAGACTAAAAACCAATAAATCTTCCACAATACTAGAAAATGGCCTCTTAGGTGAACTCAAAAGCTTATGTGCCAAAATCCTTCACCTTCAGGCTATTAAAGATGTTCCTATCTATAAAATATTCACCAAATACAAATGCATTAAGATACCAAGAAAAAACATGAAACTCTCTTATAGTGAATATGATAGGTCAAGTTGCAAATCTAATGTAAAGAAAATTATTTCTTCCTGAATACTTAGATCTAGACAACCTAGTTGTATATATTAAAATCAACAAGAATCTAATCTAGAACACCCTAATAGACCTAGGAGGAACCATTAGATTTATGACAAAGGGAACCATACTTAGAATTGACCTAAGGGAACTATTGAGGCACACATCTATTATACTCTAACTAGTAGACAAATCAATTCTAAATCTCGAGGGAGTTTTAGAGAATGTGATAGTCTATATTGATTCATGGGTGTACCCAACAAATTTCATAGTACTATAAGCTAATTCAAAACTCAATGGGTATCCCCTCATCATAGTAATACCTTGGCTATATATAGTTTATGCATGTATCAATTGTAGAGAAGGAAACACGACCATCACAAATAGTTAGTCACAAAACAAAATCATACTCTACCCCCTACTATGCCACTCATTGACACTGAAACACCTATTTGGGTAGGACACCAAGAAGGAGAAGAGAAAATTTAGGCCATACTACACCCTCCCCTTAAAATTTAAACAACACTAACCATAAAAGACACATATGAAGAAACATTCATCTCAAACTACATGCAAAATATGTATCCAAGATCTATAAAGATTGAAGAATACATTGACCAAAAAGAGGAAGGACAATATGAAAATTCTACTAATTTGAAAGAGAATTCTTGGCAAGATTTACTCAATGTTGATATTGAAAAAACGACAAACAAAATGGTGGAAATTTTCCCATCCAAAACTCTAAAAATCAACAATATTTTGACTGTTGTCCAAGAACAAAAATTATTATATGTTCTAAAAAAACATGCATTAGCGTTTGCATGGGATTACAAGAACATGAAGAGAATTCATGCAAACATTTTTATGCACGTCATTTATATCAAGGATGATTCTTCACCCACCAGTTATCCAGAAATGAATTAACCCAGCTTTAAAAGACATAGTCAAGGGAGAGTTACAAAAACTCTTAGATGCAAGATTCATCTACCCAATCTTTGATAGTGAATGGATCTCACCTTTGGTTATAGTTCCTAATAAGAATGGAAAATGAAGAGTGTGTGTAGATTACCAAGAGATCAGAAAGGACACAATAAAGGACCACTTTTCCTTACCTTTCATTGATCAAGTACTAAATTCCTTAGTAGGTAAAAAGTACTTTTCATTTTTAGATGGCTTTACTGGATATAACCAAACAAAAATCATTCATAAGGACTAGGAAAAAACCACATTTACTTTTCCATAGGGCATATTTTTCTACAAGGTCCTTCTTTTAGCTTATGTAATTCTCCTACAACCTTCCAACGAGTTGTCCTTAATGTATTCTCAAATTTGATACATGATACTGTATAATTCTACATGGATGATTTCACTTCATATGGGAATTGATTCCAAGAATACTTAACTAATATAGAGAATGTGCTAAAAATGTGTGAGAATATGAATATGTCACTAAGGATTGAAAAATGAAACATGTTCATGAGTGAAGGAATTGTCTTAGGTCACTACATCTCTTAGAAGCGGGCTGCCAAATATAACCGTGAAATGTGTTTACAAAATATTTATAATTATTTTTTCGATATCATATTCAATTTACAAAACGTGTATATATACACATAAATGACAGGTAAAGTCACATATTTTTATACAAAAGGGTGTGACTTTACGTTTAATTAGATTAAACATAGTATATAAATAAAATATATATTACAAGTCATCCTTCCCAGAAAAGCTTCATCCTCAAAGCATGGGAAAAGGCAAATGTTTAGATTTAAACTCCTCATATTCCTAAACAACTTCATCTTTAGGTAGGTTTTTCCATTTGATCAGATACTCATTAATTCTTCTAGAACGCGGGAATTTAGTTCGTACTTCCAGGATGCCTTCATGAAGTAAAATTGACCTACCTTATTCACCTAAAAGAGGAAACTATGTTTGTATATGGATGGTAGGACCTAGTTTTTTCTTCAAACAAGAAACATGAAAAACATCATGCAATTTTACTTTATTTGGAATATCAAGGGTGTAAGCAACTTGTCCAACTCTCTTTAGAATTTGATAGGGTCCATAAAACTTAGGATCCAGTTTGTGTTTCTTGTAATGTTTAAGATAATTCTTCTTGTAAGGCTGTAGTCGAACAAATACCCAATAACCATTCATAAATTCTGGTTGATTCTTCTTTTGTCAACTTGTTGTTTCATTTGGTTCCTTTATTGTTCGAGGTGAGCTTTAAGAGTGCGTAAAAATTCATCCGATGTGACTAGATAGTCTTTCACGATTGGAACTTTAGAATTGATAACATACTCGTTAATGGAGGGAGGAGGATAACCAATATACATTGCTTCAAACTGGGACATTTTTGCTGAGGTATGATATGCACTGTTGTAACACCATTCTACAAGATGTAACTCTTATTCCTCACTTTTAGGTATAACTAGAAGATCATGTCTTGAGGCCCACAGGTCCTAGACATGGAGTACCAAGAGAAGGATTGACTTTAGCATGGCCCTGGAGGGCCCACCTTTTGTTTATTCCAACATCTTTATCTTGTCAGCAACAACAACATCCATCACCATCTGCTTAGTCCTGTGTCAGAGATGGTTCTTGCTCCATGAGGTAATTAATCCAGGTATCATGGTATGTGTCACTTTGATCATCAAAACCCTTGAATATGTGCATATGATTACTTTTTTTTCTAAGGATTGATTGGATCTTACACTTTCCCACTTGACCATGTTTGGGGGGATTGACAGGGTGCCCTAGCAAGCATGTGTCTGTAGTTTTTGGTTTTCCACTAGGGGGATTTATGAAAATCCATCGTCTGCTCCCATCACAACACCATTGTTTCATTTTTTTTCGCACTCACTTATCCCATTCCACTTGTCTGGGCACTGGGTTGACCTATTTTCAGGACCGCACCTTATCTCGTGGGAATAAGGGGCTCAAGGCCTAGAAGGTAAAAGAAAGTTGGTAAAAGATAAAATAATAAGAATAAAACCTTGAGATGCTTGAACCAGGGATCCCTAAGAAAGCAATAAAAGGCTTCTCAACAAGAAACAAGAGGGACCCAGAAAAGTAATAAAAAAAGACCTAACCAGAGGATAGGGGGTCTCATCACGAGCTAGATTATTAGGTCCATGGGTACCTAGCAATATGACATTTCCACCAGTTGGTTACCATGCCAGGGCAGTTACTCTTGGTTTCATGGCCAAGGGAAAGGGGGTCTCATCACGAGCTAACCTTCTCATTTCCGTGAAATTACTTGTGGGTAACACTGTCACCACTGGTCACCACGCCAGGGTAGTGTCCCCTGATTAGCTCTTGAACAAAAATCAATAAATAATAAAAGAATAAAAGGCAAGAATGGGCTTGGAAAAAATGCATCCAAGATAGGTACAACTCGCCTTCTACAAATGCACCCACAGGTAACGTTTTTTGCATCCTTGGCCATCATTTCACCGACATGCTTGGACATCCCCTGACCACATCACCCACTTACATGGCTTGGATGAGGTCTCTTCCAGAAACTTTCCTTTTCCAATGGACACTAGCCCAATAGGATGCCTTGTCTTTTTCTCCAAACTTGTATTCCAGGCTTATGTAATGTCTTTGAGATTTTAACTGATGTATTAGGGATTTTATGCACATGTTTAATAATATTGATGATGAGATGTGATTGACATTGCTATGATCCCTGTGACTGATGAGCCCATGGAGGGCGTAGCTGTTGATGTGCAGGATCATGCCCGACGTATAGGTACCATTTTGGACTGGTACACATGGGGAGATGATCAGTTCGAAACTCCATGGGGCTGAAGAGCCCATGAGAGGGATGTTGAGACCCCATCAAGGGGCAGAGATAGGACATATATGGATTAGGGGCTTTGCACCAGAGAAGAGGAGGACGTTCCACCAGAGGCACCCTGGCAGAGCTTGACCTAGGGGGATTGGCCCTTTTCCAGTGGGATGCTGACCTTGGAAGGCATAAGACATCACCCATGATGACCATGACATCATCCAACCTTATGGATGTCTTGGGAGGAATACTGGACAGTATTGGCACGTGTGGTAGGTTGGAGAAGCCCAAGAAGGGCTAATGTTTTGCTCTAGGATGCTCCATTTTCCCTAGAAGGGGATAACATCTCCCTTAGAGGGGCTTGGCATCTCTTTTCATCTTGATTAGGGTTTTAATTTGAAATTTTAATGTAAAAACAATATGATTTAGTGTTTTGGCATTGTTGGCCTTTTTCATGACCTAAAATGTAAAATTAGGTCATGGTACTATATAAATGAAGGATTTTCACCTTCATTTTTCATGACCTCACACTCACTCATTAGTCAGGTCTGAAATTTGTGCCCTCTCTTGGGTTATTGGCTGAAATTGTGAGGTGCACTTGTTGAAGGAAGACTTTCTTGGCATATTTTGGCATTTCTCTTGGTGCAAGGTGTTACAACTAGGGTTTGTTATGCTTTTCTTGGTGATATGTAAGTCAATTTATGAAAAAATTCTTGATTGAATGGCTGTATTGTTATTTCTTGCATATGGTGTTATAAATTTGCCGAATAAACCCTAGGTGACAAGAAAACATCATTGGTCCTTGTCTCATGTCCCCATTAAGAGCTTTTCCAGCCATTGTTTGAAGAGGGAAGAGCCTAGCCGTAGCTACACTCTTCTTTTTTCTTCTTTTTTCTAGTCGTTTCCTTTCCTGAGGCTAGAAGGAGAAGACATCCCAAGGCCTAGTTCCCCTACACCTTGAGAATCATTTTTCCCCTAGGGTTTGTTGGTGAAGCCTTGTTGTAGCAACAATTTGCTTCTCAAACCCTCTTGTCTTGGTTTTACACTATATTTTTAGCTAGCCGCAATTTCCATTGAGTTAAGGAAGGAGGAGAGAGCACCGAGGCCTAGTCCCCCTGCACCAAGGTGAGCCTCTCTCCCCTAGGGTTTTGACTTTGAGGCCTTTCTTTAGAAACACCTCAAATATTCTCCCTCTAGTCCTTAGCCGTACTATATTTGATCCTTTAGCTTCTACATCCTTCACTTTTGACTCCATTAACCCTAAGGCAATGATCTAAAGACCTCTTGTTTTGAAGTGAACTTGATCACAACAATTCTAAAAACCTTGAATCAAACCCTAACTACTAACCATAGATTAGGAACTAACTTAACTAACCTATTTCTATCGTCATCTCTAGTTATAATATCATTGGTGCAACTATTGTTTTCTTTATAAGAAATTGAATGGTGGTTAAAGGCATTAATTGAATGAAGTATTGATTTGTTACATTGAATGCCACATCGTTTTAACATTTATTGAAGAAGTGACATATTTATCATTTCTATTTTATAAACATTGACTTTGTCAATATTTATTATCAAATTGCTTGTATGTGTATCAGATAGTCATTGATTTATATGAAGTACTAACCAAGCAAGCAAGCTTGCATATGGAGTTTCATTGTTGCTTTGTTCTTGGTGCATCTCTCCCTTTGGGTTATACTTCATTATTGGATGTTAGCCGGACTATCTGTTTGGTGGTAAACTTGTATTTATCTTATTATCCTTTGCCTTCTCAAAACCCTAGGTCACTGGGGATGTCTCCCCTGGGCCTCACCACACTAAACAGAAAGAACCATCCCATTGAGGTGACATTGGGTGGGATTGGTTCCAGTTATGTCAGTTTGACTCTTCAAATCTCTAGCATTTATCGTTGCTACAAACTACGTGATAACATTTTGGCATCGTTTCCGGGGAACACTGAGTCATTTCTCCTCAAGAAGACGCTTTCAATAAGCCTTGCCTCAGAAGCCTTAACTTACAAGGTTACTTGGTGACTCTACTTAGGGTGTTTTCCCATATCTTTTGATAGTTTCAAGAAAATTATCTGGTGACTCCACTGATGAAGAAGACAACTATGAATTCACAATGGGATCCGGGGAACTACAAACCTTTAGACATGAGTAAAATCCCTGGATATCCTAGACAAATGCCCTTCTGGTAAAAAAGATGGCTCCCTAGATTTGTTGGCATCGATGGAGAAAGACCTGATTATCACTTGAGCAATTTCTAGGCTTTCTTTCAGCACCACCCTGTCAGTGATGACGCTGAAGACTTGGTAATGAAACTCTTCTCTACCACTCTGGATGGAGAGGCTAGAAGATGGTATGATAATCTTCCAGCTGCCAACATCACATTTATGAACCAGTTTGAAGAAATCTTTCTTGTGAGGTGGGGTTTCAAATTGTAATATATCCAATCATTACTGAAAGGAATCGAATGCATAAAACAAACAGAGGATGAGACCGTCAGAGTTTTGGGGGTTAGGTTTCAGAGGTTTCTATACTAGATTCCTGAAATCCATCGTCCTAAAGGCAAGTACCTCGCATATCTCTATACCAATGGACTTCTAGGACATTTAAGCTTCCTTCTAAACAAAAAGGGTCCAAAAACACTTACAGAAGCTCACAACATGGCCATTCGAATCAAGGTAAATATGTCCTTGTCCAAAATCAATGACCGTACTGTGGAAACTCTAAGCCTGACAAAACTAGTTTCCCTTGAAACCTGTTTTGATGATCCCCAAGAAAGAAGGGAACAAGTTTTTGACTAGCAGAATGAAGACCTGATTAAGGAGCAAGAACCTAAGCAAGATGATGAAGTACCAACTTATTCTCCTCCCTATGATGAGTCCATCCAAGATCCCATTTCTCCTGCACAACAAAAGGATGATGATGTTAGTTTCTTTCCATTTCAGGATTCCGATAACACCTTGTTCCATGATTCAGGAAATGAAGGTGAAATGGAATCCCCGAATGAGGAGCATATTCCTTGCTGTACAACCAAAGATGAAGGGGAAACTCATGAGGATAAGATAGTAATTCATGTTAAAAATACCCATGTTATCAAAGCTCCTGCACAAGAAGAAAAAGTAAGTTACCCTCCTCTCTAAGGTTTCGATGATTGTCTACTTTATGATTTCAGAAAAGAGGAGGAAATGGGTGAGCTTTTGAATGTTTTGAACCCTCCATATTATGATACTGATATTGACATAGTTGATATTGATGAGTTCATACATGCTGGGAGATGTAGGTGGGATGCAGTTGGTTATGATATGGATCCTATCTATGACATAGAGAGTCATCTCCAAGTGTTTCCTTTGCAATTATCACAACAAGTTACTCTTGACCAGTGGCAACAAGGAGATGAGATTTTTACCAATGCTCCCCAAACACCCAAGCTTGACGACATACCATATTTGCCTGATGATTTTCATTCTTACCTTGAGGGATTTGATGAGTACTCCTCCGAGCACTTAGATTTATCTTATGAAAATGACTATCAACCACCACTATGCTCGGATTTTGATGGGAGTAAGAACATTGTTTTCTTGAAGAAGGATTCTCATGACTTTTTTCTCCAACCACCTATTATTACTTTACCTTTCTGTTTCATTAAAGGTGTAGTTGGGAAATATATATTTTATATTGAGTTTCCTCTGAAGAAAACACTAGAATACAAGGGCTGGTTGAAAACTACAAGTTCAAGTCTATCATTTCCGTGTTTCAACTTTCCCTTGAGAGTTTGCCAGTCATCCACTAGATCCTTGTCAGTCCCTTTAGAGTGTGAAGACGTCGTGGGTGGCTAGTTTGCAGAACTATTGAGTCGGTGTTCTGAACCTTGGATTTTTCATGACCCCTTCCTGAAGTGGATTGAGTGCTTTCATCAGAGATTGACGTTGCGTGATTTTATCCCTTCCACCCACCTCCATGAGTTAGACTTTGTGATTTCCAATGATATGATATATATCCTAACCCATGACATTTTTGTGCTTGACTTATCACTATTTTGGTTTATGATGAAGCACAAAGGCAGGTATTGTGGGACGTTGATGGATTGGCTACACTAGTTGTTTGACTACACCCAACATCCAGTCAACAGCTAAGTAAATGTAAGTAGTTTTCTTTCACATTCATACTTATGATTGTTTTATTTCAGTATATATATATATGTGTGTGTGTGTGTGTGTGTGTGTGTGTGTGTGTGTGTGTGTGTGTTGGGGTGGAATTACCAGCCCAACTGGTTACTAATATTTCTATTGAGATCGAACATGTAAACATTTTATGCCAGATATGCTGAGGTTCTCATGCACTCTACGGTGAGCACATGTCCCCGAGTTGGAGCCAGATGTTATTCCCCACTTTTAGGGATAACTAGGAGATCATGTCTTGAGGCCCACAGGTCCTAGACATGGAGTACCGAGAGCATGATTGACTTTAGCATGGCCCTGGAGGGCCCACCTTTTCTTTCTTCCAACATCTTTATCTTGTCAACAACAACAACATCCATCACCATCGGCTTGGTCCTGTGTCAGAGATGGTTCTTGCTCCATGAGGTAATTAGTCCAGGTATCATGGTATGTGTCACTTTGATCATCAAAACCCTTGAATATGTGCATCTGATTCCTTTTATTTCTAACAACTGCTTGGATCTTACACTTGCCCACTTGACCATGTTTGGGGGGATTGACAGGGTTCCCTAGAAAGCCCGTGTCTATAGGTTTTGGTTTTCCACTGGGGGGATTTATGAAAATCCATCGTCCACTCCCATCACAACACCATTGTTTCATCTTGTTTCCCGCTCACTTATCCCATTCCACTTGTCTAGGCACTGGGTTGACCTATTTTTCAGGACTACACCTTATCTCATGGGAAGAAGGGGCTAAAGGCCCAGAAGGTAAAAGCAAGTTGGTAAAAGATAAAATCCTAAGAATAAAACCTCGAGATGCTTTGCCCAGGGATCCCCAAGAAAGCAATAAAAGGTTTCTCAGCAAGAAACAAGAGGGACCCAAAAAAGTAATAAAAAAAGACCTAACCAGAGGATAGGGGCTCTCATCATGAGCCAGCCTAGTAGTATGACATTGCCACCCGCTAGTTACCATGCTAGGGCAGTGACTCTTGGTTGCATAGCCAAGGGAAAAGGGGTCTCATCACGAGCCAACCTTCTCATTTCTGTGAAAGTATTTGTGGGTAACGTTGTCACCATTGGTCACCATGCCACGGTAGTGTCCCCTGATTATCTCTTGAACAAAAAGAAACAAAGAATGAAAGAATAAAAGGATGAAGAATAAAAGACAAGAATGAGCTTGGAAAAAATGCATCCAAGATAAGTACAACTCGCCTTCTACAAAGGCACCCACAGGTAACGTTTTTTGAATCCTTGGACCTCATTGCACCCACATGCTTGGACATCCCCTGACCACATCACCCACTTACATGGCTTGGATGAGGTCTCTTCTAGAAACTTTCCTTTTCCAGTGGACACTAGCCCAATAGGATGCCTTGTCTTTTTCTGCAAACTTGTATTGCAGGCTTGTGTAATGTCTTTGAGATTTTAATTGATGTATTATGGATTTTATGCACATTTTTAATAATATTGATGATGAGATGTGATTGACATTGCTATGATCCCTGTGACTGATGAGCCCATGGAGGGCGTAGCTGTTGATGTACAGGATCATACCCGACGAACATGTACCATTTTGGACCGGTACACATGGGGAGATGATCAGTTCGAACCTCCATGGGGATGAAGAGCCCATCATATGGATGTTGAGACCCCATCAAGGGGCAGAAATAGGACAGATATGGATCAGGGGATTTGCATCGGAGAAGAGGAGGGCGTTCCACCAGAGGCACCCTTACAGATCTTGACCTAGGGGGATTGACCCTTTTCCAGTGGGACATTGAATCTGGAAGGCCTAAGACGTCACCCATGATTACCATGATGTCATCCAACCTTATGGACATCTTGGGAGGCGTACTGGGTAGTATTGGCACATGTGGCAGGTTGAAGAAGCCCAAGAAGGGATAACGTTTTTCTCCAGGATGCCCCATTTTCCCTAGAAGGGGCTAACGTCTCCCTTAGAGGGTCTTGACGTCTGTTTTCAACTTGATTAGGGTTTTAATTTGACATTTTAATGTAAAAACAATATGATTTAGTGTTTTGGCCTTGTCGACCTTTTTCATGACCTAAATTGTAAAATTAGGTCATGGTACTGTATAAATGAAGGATTTTCACCTTCATTTTTCATGATCTCACACTCACTCATTAGTGAGGTCTGAAATTTGTGCCCTCTCTTGGGTTATTGGCTGAAATTGTGAGGTGCACTTGTTGAAGGAAGACTTTCTTGGCATATTTTGGCATTTCTCTTGGTGGAAGGTGTTACAACTAGGGTTTGCTATGCTTTTCTTGGTGATATGTAAGTGAATTTCTACAAAACTTCTTGATTGAATGGTTGTGTTGTTATTTCTTGCATATGGTGTTATAAATTTGTTGAATAAACCCTAGGTGACAAGCACACATCATTGGTCCTTGTCTCATGTCCCCATTAAGAGATTTTCCAGCCATTGTTTGAAGAGGGAAGAGCCTAGCCATAGCTACGCTCTTCTTTTTGCTAGTCGTTTCCTTTCTTGATCCTAGAAGGAGAAGACGTCCCAAGGCCTAGTTCCCCTACACCTTGAGAATCATTTCCCCCCTAGGGTTTGCTGGTGAAGCCTTTCTGTAGCAACACTTTTCTTCTCAAACCCTCTTGTCTTATTTTTATGCTATATTTTTAGCTAGCCGCATTCATTGAGTTAAGGAAGGAGGAGAGAGAACTGAGGCCTAGTCCCCCTACACCAAGGTGAGCCTCTCTCCCCTAGGGTTTTGAATTTGAGGCCTTGCTTTAGCAACATGTCAAAGCTTCTCCCTCTAGTCCTTAGCTGTACTATCTTTAATCCTTTAGCTCCTGCATCCTTCGCTTTTGACTCCATTAACCCTAAGGCACTGATCTAAATACCTCTTGTTTTGAAGTGAACTTGATCACACCAATTCTCAAAACCTTGAATCAAACCCTAACTACTAACCCTAGCTTAGGAACTAACCTAACTAACCTATTGATGTCGTCATCTCTAGTTATAATATCATTGGTGCAACTATCATTTTCTTTATAAGAAATTGAATGGTGGTTAAAGGAATTTATTGAATGAAGTATTGATTTGTTACATTGAATTCCACATTGTTTTAACATTTATTGAAGAAGTGACATATTTATCATTGCTATTTTATAAACATTGACTTTGTCAATATTTATTATCAAATTGCTTATATGTGTATCATATAGTCATTGATTTATGTGAAGTACTAAGCAAGCAAGCAAGCATGCATATGCAGTTTCATTATTGCTTTGTTCTCGGTGCATCTCTCCCTTTGGGTTATACTTCATTATTGGCTTTTAGCCAGACTCTGTTTGGTGGTAAACTTGTCTTTATCTTATTATCCTTTGCCTTCTCAAAACCCCAAGTCACCGGGGACGTCTCCCCTGGGCCTTACCACCCTAAACAGAAAGAACCATCCCATTGAGGTGACATTGGGTGGAATTGGTTCTAGTTACACTAGTTTGACTCTTCAAATCTCTAGCCTTTATCCTTGCTACAAACTGTGCAATAACAGTAACAATTGATCCATTGTGTCTGATGATCATTCAGGAAAAATTCCTTAGATACCCTTTGAGGTATTTATTAACCACTTTAGTCTAGCCATATGTTTGGGGATGGTATGAAGTACTCATGTTTAAGAATGTCCCAACAATTGCTAGTAATCTTGGTATCCCTATCGCTTATGATAACTTTGGGAAATTTATGAAGCTTAAAAATATTTTTAACATAGCTATCAACGAATTGGCTAGCCTTATATTTTGAATAAATCATGACAAAATGGGCATATTTGGTTAGTCAATCTATGATTACAAATGTAATTGCCTTTTCCTTCATAGGTAGGAAGACCAACAATAAATTCCATAGATATTTTAGACCATTTTTGGGTTGGGACATGAAGGGGTTGTAGAAGACTTGGAGGAGAAAAAATTTCAAACTTTTGTCATTGACAGGTGTTGCATTCAGACTATATTTCTGAATTTTGGATTGCATACCTTTCCAAAATAAGGATTGGTGTATATTGTAGTAAGTTTTGAAAAACCCCACATGGCATGCTGTTAGAGAATCATTATTTTATTTCAAAACTTGGAGTTTGAACTTGGAAGAGTTGGGTAAAAATATTCGTTGTTTGTACCTGATCCAGGTGGATATCCTTATCCACCCACCTATTCCAACTGGCTCACATACAATTTTCATCTTGGAAGTTTTTTTCTAGCTTTTCGGGTCCTAAACTTTTGGGGTTGTTTGGAGGCCCTAAACAACATTTTTTGGGCTCACCACAATTACACTATTCACAAAGTTAGAGTGTGACAAAAAGATGTGTAGGCCTCAGATATAAATTTCTGACAGGATATCGTACACCTAAAACAAAGATCGTATGAAAAATTTATGACCCCAAGAAGTTGATGTACCAACTTACCCCATCAGGGCCCACATGACTTTTGGCGCTTCATCTCCTAGGGTTAAGTTTTTGGATGTCTAGGGTTTTCTAATTAATTATTGATGATAAAAAGGATTGGAGGCCTCAGTGTAGTGTGCTTATATTAATGCACATAGCCTCCACATCTCTTATTAGAGATTAGCTACCACCATTCAAGCAAGATTGTTTTCATTCTACATTTTACAGTTTTAGTAGATTTCTTTATTGAGTAGAATTCAAGTTTCACTGTATCTCTATTATTTTTCACTATATCTTTGTGTTAATGTTATAGAGCTCTGTTTAATTTCGTTCCTCTCATAAATATGGATCAATACCATAATATGTCATCCTCCCAAGTGAATTTAGGATTTGCAGTTGGGTTTCTTTCAACTTCCTCTACTAGTCTCCTCATTTCTGGATTTTTGATATAATTGATTTGAACTTCTGAGATCCATTTGGGAATGATGATGGAAATAAAACATAGCATAGCGTCATTATCAGGTTTCCTTGATAGCCTATCTGCCACCGAATTCCCCCTTCCTTTTTTATAACAAGTATGACTGGAGATGAATAAGGAATCTTGCTTCGCGTAATAACACTGTAGTCCAATAATTCTTCAACCAATCGTTCAACTTTTGTCTTATGTTGGTGCGATTGTCTATACGATTTTTTTCTAATTGGGGTGGAACTAGGGATCAATTCTATGATTTGGTCTCTAGAACAAGGTGGATGAAGATCACGAAGATGTTCTTAAAAAATGGTGTGATATTTTTTAAGAATTTTGTCTAATTTCTTAGGATCATCGTTTTTTCCTCATTAGTAGTTCCCTCTATTGCATAACGGTGTAAGAAATAAGTCTAGGATCCCTTTTTAATAATTTTTTCCATCCTATTGGATGAGACTATTTGTGGAGGAGGAAAATTAATTCCATGTATTTTATACTTTTCCCCATTTTCATAAAATCTTATAAATCGATCTTATAAGTTTAATCCAATAGTACCAAGCATGGATAACCATTGGGCCCCCAAGAAAATATCTACCCCTCTGATTGGCATAACATACATAGGATATTTTAATTTGTAGACCTTCATGGATACTTCTACCGTGTGGCATTTCCCATCACATGAAGTAGTCCCGTTTCCCAGGATGGAGACTTGAAATTCAGAGGTAGGATGAATAAATATGTTTAATTTCCTTGCTATCTTTGTATCTATAAAGTTATGTGAACTCCCACTATCTATGAGCATTGTTACTTTAGTTTTCTTGACATAGCCATAAACTTTAAGAGTTTGAGGTTGAGAAATACTCGTCATTGCAGTGACCGAGAGTGTTGGACTTGTGTTTTGATTTCCTGAATCATGGGAATTTCATGATTCTCCATTATTTTTTCCTTCATTAGATGAAGATATGTCCCCTGCTTCTGCGTCCTCATCATTGTCACTCTTGCCTATTTCACAATGAAATATATATATTACATCTCTTATAGGGGGATTGAAGTAGATTAAGATACAATGAACATAAT
>ML792467.1:719026-769937 GCA_009831015.1 Picea engelmannii | reverse complement strand
CCCCCCCCCCCCCCCCCACTTGTTCATTGTACTCTCCAAAGACATGGATTTCTTCCAAAAAAAATTTTATCAAACAATATTTAACAACATCAAGGAAATTTTTATCTCAACCCCTATATTGCAAGGTCCCAAATGGAATATTCCATTTAATATACACACAAATGCGCCTAATAAGGCATTATGGGTAGTTTTATGCTAGTAAGAAAAAAAAATCCATTTGCAATTTATTTTATCAATGAGAATTTATCTGGAGCTGAACTAATCTATATTGTCACTGAGAAAAAACTTCTTCTGATTGTATATTCCATAAACAAGTTTAGACATTATGTCACTAGATACTCAATTTTTGTTTATAGAGACCATAATTCCATCAAATACTTGATGAACACAATTGATGTTAATGGCGAGATAATTAGATGGCTCTTAGTACTATAGGAATTTGATCTAACAATTCCTGACAAACTAGGTAAGAAAAATGTTGTTACATATTTCCTATCAAGACAACAAATTTCTACAGACAATGAAGTTGTAGATGCCAACTTTTTAGATGAGAACCTCTTTGAAATCTCCATAAAAATTCCCTCATTTTATGACATAGAAAACTACCTATCCATAGGGAGATTTTCTTAATACTTCTCTTACATAGAGCACTAGAAAATTGTCAGGAAACGTTCCATCTATACATGGATAAAGGGTTACTTGTTCGATCTTGGACCAAATTAGATTCTTAGAAGGTGCATAAGACAAGATGATGTACATGGCATTAAGCATGCTTTCCATGATGATCCTTGTGGATGCCATTATGTTTCAAAGATGACAACCTACAAGATCCTACACGCTTGATGTTGTTGTCCTACTTTGCATAAGGATATTGAACAATATGTGTCCCATTATGATGAATGACAAACTTTGGGAAAGGCAACCAAGAGGGATGAAATCCCAATTTACCTCTAATACAATTGTGAATCTTATGCAACTAAACAAAATACTCCATAGGAAATCAGTTACATACCAACCTCAAGCTAATAGTTAGGTGGAAGTGACCAATAGAGAGTTGGAAAACATCCTCACAAAAATAGTCCAATAACACAAGAGACATTGGACAAACATATTGATTGAAGTTGTATGAGAATAAAACACAACCTTAAAAATATCAAGGAGTTAACCAATTAAATATAAATTTATTTTAATATTAACATCATTATAAAATCTTTAAATTGATATCATAGTATTTTTATTTCATTCTATTATTAATCTCATTTTAATGATAAATTCTCTTATCATATTAATGGGTAATTAGGATTTGTAGCTCTACAAAATAATATAATCTTTAAATTGATGTGATAGTATTTTTATTTTTATTTTATTCTAATATTAATATTATTTTAATTGCAAATCATGTTATCACATTAATAACCTAATAAATAATTAGGATTTGTAACTCTACATAATGATATCTAAGTTAATCCTCTTATCACATTAAAGGGTAATTAGGATTTTTAACTCCACCTAATGATATAGAAGTGAATTTAGGTTTATGACGTTGGAATTTAGGTTTATGATGTTGGAATTTAGGTTTGTAACTCTTTACAATTAATAAAGAAGAATTAATAAAATTATATATTTTTTATTTTATTTATGATTTTATTTTAATAGTGGTAATTGTTCTTTATTAATAAAATTATATATTTTTTATTTTATTTATGATTTTATTTTAATATGGTACTTGTTATTTTTCTATAGTGTCATCACTATTTCATGTTAAAATAGTGATATTTGTTATTATCATGCGTTAAAATGAGTTTACACTATAATAATAATGTTACTATTATTGTATATTAAAATAATTTTATGTACATAATAATAATGGCAAGATATACATATAAAAAGTTTATAAAAAATAGCTGCATCAAAAACTTTAACTTTGTCAATTTTAATAGTATTTTTGAAATGCAAGTCTGATGTGAGATATAGATATAAATAGTTTATAAAAAATAACTACATCAAAAACTTTAACTTTGTCAATTTTAATAGTATTTTTGAAATGCAAGTTTGATGTGATAGCATATTTCTTTCAATGTTGTACAAATATCATCATATTATTTATGATGGAATTTAGGTTTGTAACTCTTTACATTTAATAAAGAAGAATTAATAAAATTGTTTTTTTTTTCCTTTATTTATGATTTTATTTTAATAGTGGTACTTGTTATTTTTCTATAGTGTCATTATTGTTGTATGTTAAAATAGCGATATTTGTTATTATCCTATATTTGTGATTTTATTTTAATAGTGGTACTTGTTATTTTTCTATCGTGTCATTATTATTGTATGTTAAAATAGTGATATTTGTTATTATCCTATGTTACAATATAATAATAATAATGTTATTATTATTATTGTATATTAAAATAATTTTATAGACATAATAATTGCAAGATACAAATAGTTTATAGAGAATAACTACATCAAAAACTTATTAGTCAAAAACTTATTAGTCAATTTTAATAGTATTTTTGAAATGCAAGCTTTTAAATTGATGTGATAACATATTTCTTTCAATCTTATATATCCTCATATTATTATAGTAGAAAATCTTATATAAAAATATCATCACCCTATTACTATATTAGTATTACTATTATATTGATTTGTAAGTTTACTATTACCATATGTGCAAGCCATAAACACTCTTCCTCATTTCAATATAAGATGTAAGTACGTTGTTCCTAGGGTTTAGGATTTTAGCTTAATTAGTGTTCCATCCTTTGATCCAATGTAATATTTTAGGAGGTCATGGTTTCACGACCAAAGTGTCTCAACTCTTGCTATAGATTCCTAGTGGCATGAAGGTTTCCCGCATTGAGTTTACGTATATGACTCCATGGTTTGAGCCTATTCATAATCTTAATCTCAACCCTCATTTCCTTGGTGTATACCTCATCATCGTGTATTAAAAAAATACATTACCCCTAGATGTATCGATTGGGATTTCATAAAGAATTATCCACACCAAAAACATTACTAATTCTAAAGTTGTCTTTAAGATACAAATCCCTAACTCAAATAATCAAAGAAAGTTGTCTTAAAAAAATAAGAAAAGATCCATAAAATAAAATAAAAGTTGCATAAAGAATGATAATGAAATATGCATGAATTTCAAACTTGCAATCCTCTCCTCGTTACTTTCACAATGAAACAACCACTTAATATATAAAAATATATGTGGCTCAATTGTGAAAGAGATCATGATTTATAATATTGTCTAACCTCATCAATTAAAATAAAAGACTTATATATTTTCTATGTTATGTCTTATCAACTTTGAAAATCGTACTATTATATGACCTCTATGAAAAACATCATCATCTTATCAGATTCCTTTTCTTTGAAAAATTCATATCACCCAGTTGAACTTGTATTAACAAGTTAAAATCATCATTGTAGTAGGGAAAGGTAAATACATGATACTACATGCATAGAGACATACTTTGTAACACTAATTATATTTTACATAAACTAGAGAATGCATGAATCTCAAGCACACAAGTCGATACACACATCACCTTCATACATTGTAACACTAATTATATTTTACATAAACTAGAGATTGCATGAATCTCAAGCACACAAGTCGATACACACATCACCTTTACTGATTCACATGACAACCATACAAAAAGTAAGAGTTATTTCAAGAAAATCATTTCGATATATGATGTATGTCCCCATGTTGATGTCATAACATCTTCCATCTCTCTCATACTAACATCCTTAAGATTTTATAAGGAATTACTTGCACCAAATATTTTCCAATTCTAATTTCCAATTCTAAAGTGAGTACATGTCATTGATATGATGGGAAAGCTTTATTTTGAATGATAACATCCCTCTCAATCTAGTACTGACATCAATTGAGATTTCATAAAGCATTACCCACTCTAAAATATTTTCTAATTTTTAATTTTGGAATTGAATGCCAAGTCCCCAAGTCAATGTGATAGCATAGTTTCTTAGTTTGGTATGGGGTACAAGTCCCTTTGTTGATGAAATAACATCCTCCATCACTCAAGTATGGGGTGGATGTTCCCAGTGCAACCCTTGGATTGATTTGATGGTATCTTCTATCACTTTTTGGTATCATGATACTAAGTCCAAGTCCTTATTAGTGTGATAAATTTAGTCCTTATGAAGTGTGATAAATTTAGTCGATGTGATAAACTCGTCCCTAACACTAGTATAAAGTGTGAGCCACTGTGTTTTTGTGATATTACACCTCCCCCCCTCTACTCTTCTCCAGTATTGGATCTAGTGAGTTACTCCAATATGAGGTGCAAGTTACTTCAACAAGGGGTGCAATTCCTTAGGGCGAAGTGATAGTGATGTAATGAGATCGCAACCCCTTGCAATATCAAAAACATGCATAGTGAAATTTATCCACATTTTTTGTAAATATATTCTACTGCAATGTTAATCAAACAACCACCATAGTTTACAATTTAGTCAAAAAAGCATAAATAGACCTGAATAATAAAACATTTAGCAAAAATAATTACACAATTATGAAATTCAATTGAAAACAAGAAAAAATACCACAAAAATAAATCTTGATTATTTATTAAGTTGATTTCCAAGCTCTCAAGCCTCCATTACATTCACAAATCCTATGCATAGGATTATGGAATGCATAGATTCCCACAATACATAACCCAAATCAAAGGAGAGGCAAAGGCTATTTGTTCATTCACAAACTTCACATTCATTCTTTTGCTTCTTGTCTTTTGGCCTTACAACTACCCTTATTATTAAAATTCCAAATGCAAAGCCTCATATTCCAATGGTTGACAAAAATGTTCCAAGGACAATAAATATTTCACTACATTACAAAAAAATGGTTTAGTTTTTAATAAAAAAAATAGAACCAAAAAGTAAGCAAATGTAAGAAAATGTGTAGGATAATTACAATGCCAAGGATGAACCTACAACAGACTCCCCTTGTTGAAAAATGTGAGAATTTTTCTCACAAGATTTTGTTGATAAATAAAAAATCATTGAATGTCTTCATATTTTGCCTCTTCCACACTCCACACCACTCATCATTCGATTCTCTCCATTCAACATCCTTCTCTTTCCTCTTCGATGTTCTCCATTCAACATCCTTCTCTTTCCTCTCTAAAATCATTATTGGGGAGGTCTTATAAATTTCACTTAAGTCAATATAATCTTTTAAAAAGAGAACAACACTCATTAGATTGCATTCATTGACCTGAAAATGTATTTTGTAGATTTTTATCAAAAACACATACTTTTGGTGTGATTGAAATAAGTACAAGTGAACAAGGAAAACAACAAGAGGACTATTAAGTAGACATCCAACAAATTATTCAATAATTCACCGAGTTACCTCAAGAAGGAGCATGGATATTTGTGAACCCTTTTGGTAATCAAGATATTAGATAGAGTGAAGAATCATCATCCCATCATAACATGATTGAAGGAGCACAACAACCTAATATCTTTGAGTTCTCCATTTGGGAAATTGATGAAGAGACAAGGATGAAGAATATTAACCTTCTCATTTAGGTTTCTGTGGTGAGAGATTTGTTTAGAATTTGTCGGAAGAAGCATAGTGCTATTGACAGCTTGTCGTCGAAGTTTCAGATCCACAAAATGATCCATCTTCAGGACAAAAAAGCCTGAGGAAAATATTAACCTTGCCACTCTCCCTCATTTTCATGGCCTTACTATAGAGGACCCTGATGCTTTCCTTTTTTGAATTTGAGGTTGTTTGTAGAACTTATGACCATGCACTAGATGCTCAAAAGTTCAAGATTTTTCCTTCTATATTGAAGTAATCAACCTTGAGATGGTTCATGACCTTAGAGAGGAATAATATCAAAATTTGGGAGAAAATGAAGTAGACCTTCATTGAGAAACATAACGACTATTGTAAGGCCAAGGATACTAGATATGATATCTTTAGAATGATCCAATGAAGTAATGAATCCATAGAAGAATATGAAGAGATTTTCCAACTTAGTTACAACAAGGCTCATAGTTGCACACTAAATGACAACTCCCTTCATCTTGTGTTGTTTAGAGTAAGAGAGGAACTGATGGAGACTTTGAACCTCCTTGAAATTGGAGACATATTCTAGTCAGAGTATTAGGACATCAAGCAATTATTTGAGAACTAATCCAAATATACAAGAAAGAATGAAATACGAATCTTGTTAGAAGATATGAAACTTTATTTTTTACATTCATTAGCTATGTAGATGGATATAATGAAAGTAAATAAGAAGCAACAAGAGGTAGAAACAACTCTAGATATATTTTTTCCTAAATACATAAAAAAACATGCTAGGAATGAATGCCCATTGAACACTATGGAAATCACTTGATTTGTGAAGAACAACATCAAAATTAAAAATTTCCTTCCTTTCTAGGGATCAATCCTACTTACCAAGGAGTTGAGGAGAATATGGAGCAATTGTGTTTCATCAACTAGAGGAGGCAATGAATAAATCAACCATTTCAACTAGGTATGCTTTATTCCCATCCTAAACATTTTGCTGGATGTAATGCACAAATTCATGCACAACCTTGGTATCATCCCCATAAACTTAGATGGAAAATGCAAAATCAATAATTTCAGTACCAAAACCATTGTCTATCATTACAATCTCATCTTCAATCATTTCCATCTCATCCCCAAATGAAAAACTAGCAATGCTAGTCTAATCCTCCATAAGGGTGGATACCTCAAAACTAGAAGAAAAAACAATTGCTCCTATCTCCACCTCAACAGAGTATTTCGCCAATAATAATAACTAGGAAATCCCAAAATAACCTCATTTTCTTGCCAAAACAACACCCAATCCAAACATTAGGCAAGTCCAACTAGTGTATAATAACACGATGACCACTTACCAATCTTACTCTTTGGATATTCAATAAATAAATTTGAGGTCGAGGAAGGCATAAACGACCCCTCCTCTCATTATAGAGAAAATAAAGGATAATGGCTCTAAGGAGAAGGAAACTCCACCAAAATAGCAACAACCTATCCCTCAAAAAATACCTCCTTTTCTTGGAAGATTAAAAGGTAATAAATACTAGACAAGATCAAAAAATGACCTCTTAGGTGAACTAAAGAATGTAAGTGTCAAAATACCTCTCCTCCAGGCTATTAAAGATGTTCCTTTATACAATAAATTCATCAAAGAATAATGCATTAAGATACCAATAAGAAAATAAATATCTCCTACAATGAATTTGATAGGTCAACTTGCATAGATAATGTTAACGAAAGTATTTGTTCATAAATACTTAGATCTAGGAAGTCCAATTGTAGATGTTTACATCAAGATGAATCCAATCCAAAACACCCTAATAGACCTAGGAGAAACCATCAATGGTATGGAAAATGACAACATACCTAGACTTTACCTAAGGGAATTAATGGGACACCTGCCCACTATACTCTAGCTAGTAGACAAATTAATAGTAAATCTTGAGGGAGTTTTAGAGAATGTGATGGTCTCTATTGATTCATGGGTGTACCCAACAAAATTCATAGTACTACATAATAATTCAAAACTATGGGTACCCCCTCATCCTAGGAAGACCTTGGATAGTTACAACTGATGCATGTATCAATTTTAGGAAAGAAAACATGACCATCACAAATGGTTAGTCACAAAAGAGAATCATACTCTACCCCCGTGTCAAGCCACTCATTGAGACTAAAACAAATATTTGGGTAGGACAAGAAGAAGGATAAGAGACATTTTAGGCCACAATACACCATCTTCTCACAATTGAAACAACTCTAGCTATAAATGATAAGATGAAGAAATGGTCATCTCAAACTAGATGCAAAATTTGTATCCAAGCTCTATAAACATTGAAGAACAAAATGACCAAAAGGAGGAAGGATACTCTGAAAATTATACTAATTTGAAACTTTAATGAAGAATACTACATATAATGAAGTTGTGGATGGAAACTTTTTAGATGAGCACTCCTTTGCAATCTCAATAGAAAATCCCTAGCTTGCTTACATAGAAAACTACCTAGCAATAGGGATATTTCCTGAATACTTCTCTTATGGAGAGTGTTACAAAATTAACAGGAAAAGTGCCATCTATACATGGATAAAGGGATACTCAAGTTCAATCTTGGAATAGATCATATTATTAGAAGGTGGATGAGGCAAGATGAGGTACATGAAATTATGCATGCTTGTCACGATGATCCTTATGGAGGACATTCTGTGACGTAGCATGCGCTCGCAAGCACGTCCACTCACAGGATATTTCCTTCTTCACGGCCTGAAGAACACTAACCGGTCCTTTTATTTCCCTATCGGGAAATCTGCACCCACAATAATCCTCGTGGAATCCCCCTCCTTACAATTGGGAGATCGGACTTCGCGACTTCGCGAGGTCAGTAGTCGAGCATTGGACTCTCAAATCCCCGAATGCCGACAATAGTCAACGCTGACCTTTTTCTATCAGGGTTTTCTCTATCGCGATTTCGGCACTCATGATGTTGAACCACTCGTATCCCCGACTCCCAAACCCCGATATGGAAAAACTCTGACGCACGCACGAGTTCAACTCTTCACGTCACATCACCTTATCGGCACTTCGGATTTCGCGGTATCGCGAATCCTGAGGTAATGGTTTCGGAAGTTCTCGGTGCGAAACCCTGATATATTATGCCACCTGTCCACTGATTGACCCTTGTGGCCCCCACATTGTTCCCTTAGCCTTTTCGAGATATCGCGTATCGTGATATTGCGATTCCTGATGCAGTGTTACGGAGTTTCAACCCACGAAACCCCGATGTGCAAATCCACACGTAAATCCAACGGTCCTCATGACTTGGATCTACGGTCCTGCCCCTCCTGAGATTTGAACCTTTTGGGAATACATTGTCGTATCTCCCCTGCACCTCTGTGAGATCTAACGGCTCACGGAATTTTGTGAAATCTCCTCGGAGAATTTCGACCGTCCTGTGTTCCTTGATGATTCCTGCGAATGACCAAGTGTTCCTCCATGGAACTCGTCCACCTGCATGCGAACTTATGATGCTTCTTACGAACTTCAAGTCACAGCTTCCCTGCGCTTCCCTTCAAAAATCTCGAAGGCCTTATCCTTCCTGACCTTTTCCACGACTCTGCATCTTCTTAGAAAGACCTCTTTTCTCGCACTCCTTGCAGCAACCTTCAGACACTTCCAAGTGCTGAATCCTTTTGTCTCTGCGCACTCCTGTAGCAGCAGTCGTTAAATCCTTCACTCAAGTTCGCAACCCTGAAACTTCACTTGGCTTGCGCACTTCTTGCACGGCTCCTGTGCCCAACTGCACTTCTGGGTGAATGAGAACAAAAGATAAACTATCTGAGCTTCAGAGACACAACCCTGAATTCTTGTCGACGCACTCCTTATGGACACTTCAACTGCACTCCTTGCAGGAATTCTTACTCAGATAAAGAAACAATTGAAACTCATTCTTTCGTTCCCTCAGACTTCAAACTCAAAGCATGAAATCATATACACAGCATATAAAAGAAAATGTATAACTAGGAGCAAACATTCATGAGCATATCATTCAGCATCAATACACAGAGAACGAACAAAAACCATGAATTTGAATCAAACTCTTTGTATCAATCCAAATATCAGTACATGGGTGTTCTTACACAGCTCTCTGCTTCTCCTATGCTCTAATGCTTCTAACTTCCATTCAATAATGTTACAATACACAATGAGGGTGTCTATATCCCGTTTCCCTCTTGCGTTCTACAATTGTCTAGTCTAGAATTTAATTCTATCTACTTTACATTAACTAATTTAAATGCCTTCTACCTACTAAGGATGAGAGCTAAAGGCTCAAGGTCCATTTACAATATACAAGTGCGCTTCATTAAATTTCCACATTTATGTTTGGCGTAACAACTTCAAAGTGAAAATTCAAAATTTGCACTGGTGCTTGTCCAGTTGTCCTTCGCTTCCGCGCTGTCTCACTTGATGTGGGAGATTCTCCTGCATCATAATCCCTCGCTTGAAAAATCTTCATGGGATCCTATCCATGAGCTCCTACATGGTCTGTCCATGATTCTGTATCTCCGCTTCACTCTCCCGGCTGGCATCTTCAACTGGATGGTTCTTCCACTTGACCAAATACTCAAAGTATTCTTTTCTTCTGGTCCTCTTACTTACTCTCTTATCCAGTATGCACTCCATCTGCGTCTTTTCTGCAACTGGCATCTGCGTCACCCACTGGGTCACTGGTTGTTCATCTCCAGTCTCTGCTTCCCTAGCTTTATATGGGTACAAATCTGAGATGTTGAATATCGGAGAAATTCCGATCCCATCGGGTAATTCAATCTCATAAGCATTCGTCCCAAATTTCTTCAAGACCCTACATGGCCCAATTTTCTTCATCTTCAGCTTATTATATGTTCCTCTTGGGAACCTTTCCTTCCTCAAATGTGCCAGAATCAAGTCACCAACTTCAAACTGAAGTTGTCTTCGATGTTGATCTTCTCTACGCTTATACTCCTGACTTGAATTCTGCAGTTGCTCCTTCACCTGACTGTGAAGTTCCTTCATCGTCTCTGTGAATTCTTCTGCACTAGCGCTCCTAGTCGCAGTCTATTCAGAATCTCTCAGTTTAGAAACTCCTCTCAGCTGCATGCCATGGACAACCTGAAATGGACTCTTCCCTGTGCTCCTGTTTATTGAGTCGTTATACACAAACTCTGCCTGCGGTAATATATTGTCCCACTGGCTGTGGTGTTCTGTCACCAAGCTCCTTAGCAAGTCTCCCAGACTTCTGTTCACCACTTTCATCTGTCCATCCATCTGAGGATGATACGCTGAACTAAACAACAAGTTAGTTCCCAGCTTCTTCCATAAGGTCCTCCAAAAATTCCCTATCAATTTCGTATCTCGATCCGAAACTATACTTCTTGGCAACCCATGAAGTCGAATGACCTATTTGAAAAACAGGTTCGCAATGGGAGTTGCATCACTGGTCTTCTGACATGGAATGAAGTGTGCCATCTTGGAAAATCTATCCACCACCACAAAGATTGAATCACAACCTCTTTGTGTTCTTGGCAACCCCAATACAAAATCCATGCTAATTGCATCCCACGACCTTTCTGGTATGGGAAATGGTTGATAAAACCACGCATTCTGTCTCCTTCCCTTTGAATGCTGGCAAATTCTGCATCTATCCACAAATCTCTTGATGTCTGCTCACATTCCTGGCCAAAAATATGACTCGTTCAATTTTGCGAATGTCTTGTCGTGACCAAAGTGTCCTGCTAATCCTCCACTGTGTTTCTCCTTCAACAGATTCTCCCTCATGGAGCAATTCGGAATACACAGCTGATTACCTCTAAACAGTAATCCTTCCTAGATCATGTATTCGTCCTATTGGCTTCTATCTCTGAGAAATGGATTCTCAGCTGCTTCATACGCCTCCTTAAAATCCTGATCATCTGCGTACATGTTCCTGAGATCATCAAAACCCAACGTTTTGACTCTTAACTCCTGCGACAGCAAACACTTCCTGCTCAAAGCATCAACAACTTTGTTAGCAGTACCAGAAATATGTTTAATCACAAAAGTGAAATTCTACATATAATCAACCCATTTGACATGTTTCTGATTCAACTTCTCCTGTTGAGTCACAAACTGCAGTGCATGATTGTCACTGTACAATACAAACTCTTTCGGGATCAAGTGATGCCTCCATTTCTTTAATGCTTGGATAATAGCATAAAACTCCTTATCATAAGTGGAGTACTTCACTTTTGCCTCATTCAACTTCTCGCTGAAATACGCTATTGGCATATCTTCCTGACTCAAGACTGCCCCGATCACAAATCCACTTGCATCGCATTTCACTTGAAATGTCTTTTGGAAATCCGACAACACCAAAACTGGTTGTTCCGTAATCTTCGTATTCAACAGATTAAAACTCTTTTCAGCCTCTGTTGTCCAGTGAAAAGACTTGTGTCTTTTCTTCACTGTATCCATCATTGCTGCGCTGATTCCACTGAAATTCCTGATGAACTTTCGGTAGAAACTAGCCAAACCATGAAAACTTCTCACCTCAGATATGTTCTTCGGTGATGGCCAATTCTTGATTACCTCCACCTTATCTGGATCCATCCTCAACTCAATTGCAAAAATAACAAACCCCAAGTAAATGAGCTCTGTCTTCATGAATGAAGACTTCTTCATATTTATCAACAACTTCTCCTGCTGTAGTTTCTGCATCATTGTAGCCAAATGATTCAGATGATCTGTCACTGTTTTACTGTAGATCAGTATGTCATCCAAATACACAATGAAAAAATTTCCGATGAACTCCTTCAGGACTTCGTTCATCAACCTCATGAAGGTACTCGGTGAATTTGCTAAGACAAATGGCATAACAAGCCATTCATACAACCCTTCGTTTGTTTTGAATGTTGTTTTCCACTCATCACCTTCTCTCATGCGAATTTGATGATAACCGCTTTTCAAATCAATCTTTGAAAAATATTTTGCTCCACTCAAGCAATCCATCAGATCATCCATCCTCGGAAATGGAAATATGTACCTGATGGTTATCTTATTAATCTCCCTTGAGTCAGTACACATCCTCCAGCCTCCGTCTTTCTTCGGACTGAGTACTGTTGGAACAGCACACGGACTCATGCTTTCCCTGACCAATCCTTTGTCCAACAAATCCTGGACTTGCCTCTTAACCTCCTCATTCTCCTGCGGCGTCAATCTATACGCGGCTTTATTTGGCAAACTGGCTCCTGGTATGAGATCAATATGATGACTCACACTTTTGATCGGTGGCAACGAACGAGGTAATTCGTCCACTACTATATCAACGAACTCTTCCAGCAGTTCCTGAATCTCTTCTGGTAAATCATCCACTCTTGTGCTAGTCAGAACAATCCTTGGTTTTCTAACCACAAAGAATTGTGGATCCTCCTTCTTCTTAACCTCTGTAAGAAGTTCCTTGCCACTCATGAGAAGTACTGTATTGTTTACTTATGGCTTCATCTCCTTATCCTTAATTGGAAGCAACATGTGTGTCCTCCCATTTTTCTCTAGGGTGTATGTGTTCATTCTCCTATCATGAATCACATTCCTGTCATATTTCCATGGTCTACCTAGCAATAGATGACAAACATCCATAGGAATGACATCACACAAGATCTTATCATTATATCCACCTATTTAGTGACAGTTACCTGATGTCCTTTCTGTAGCCACGAAACTCGGTATGGGCTTGGATGATCAATCGTCTCCAGCTCCAACTTCTCTACCATCTCTGTAGATACGAGATTATCCGTGCTACCACTATCTACGATGACCTTGCATACCCTGTCCTTGGTCTTGCAAGCAGTCCTAAAAAGTCTGGTCCTTTGGACTGAACTCTCCACCTCTTTCTCGGGTGTCAAAAGGACTTTTCGCATCATCAACGATCTTCCGCCTTCAGCGTTTTCTGCTTCAACATCCCTCCTCTGTGCTTTGGCGATGTGAGCTTCTCTAATCTCCTTCTTTTTATCTGGACACTCATAAGACTTGTGCCCATTTTTTCCACATGTGAAGCATGTGATTACTCCACCTCTTCCTCTTCCTCTACCTCTGGTACGAGGAAAAGTGTTATTGTCAGCATAATCTCCTCTCTGCTCATTATGTTGCCCTCTTTGTTCGTCATATTGCCCTCATTGTGAGGTTCCATCTCTCTCAGTTCAAGTCTGAGGCTTTTTCCAGTCTTCCTTGGGATTCTGATATTTATCCTGGGCAACTGACTTGCCTCTGGGCTGACTTCTGCCTTGGCCCCTCTGACTCTGCTTTCGGCTCAGCTTCTCCTCTTCTTTCGGAGCCATCTGATAAGCATCTTCCACCATTTGGATGGTTACCATGCTCATCTCATCCTGGATATCATATCTCAGGCCATTCATATATCTGGCTACCTTCTCATCATCGCTCTCCCGATGACCTGCCCTGATGTTCAGTTTGTAGAATTCCTCAGTATATTCTTTCACTATCATTAGCTTCTGTCTCAGGTTCTGCATCCTCATGAACAGAGTAATTTGATAATCTCTAGCGATGAATCTCACCTTCATCTTTGTGATCATTCTATCCCATCTTTTGATCTTCTACTTTCCCTTGCAGCATCTGTCAGCTTGTAGCTCATCCCACCACAATGTTGCATGTCCTTTCAGTCTCGTGACAACATGCTTGACTTTCTTGTCCTCTTCGACATCTTCATAGTCGAAGTACATGTCAAGAGCTCTAATCCAGTCTAGAAGCTCTTCTGTATCCAAGTTTCCCTCGTAAACTGGAATGTCTATCTTTGCTCTTGCACCCATCCTTGCAATAGCTTTGATCAAACACTTGTTTGATGCATCTTCAGCTGCAACTTATTCTTCACGTTCAGCCTCAATCTCACTTTCGGAATCACTAAGATCCCCAGCACTGACTGTGCGTCTTTGTGTTGTCTCCATGTCTTCGAGTCTAGCTCACAGATCACGCATTTGTCTCTCCATGACTGGATCTGTCATCTGCCTACCTCTTCTTTGTGGCATCTCTCTATCCTCTAGATCGGGTGATTGTCTATCTCTCCTTGATGACATGGTGAATTCTTTTCTTCTCTACTACAGAAAGAAAAGAACCTTTCTGTGCTATGATACCAAACTGATGCAGCATGTGCTCGCAAGCACGTCCACTCACAGGATCTTTCCTTCTTCATGACCTGAAGAACACTAACTAGTCCTTTTATTTCCCTATAGGGAAATCTGCACCCATAGCAATCCTCGTGGGATCCCCCTCCTTACAATCAGGAGATCGGACTTCGCGACTTCGCGAGGTCAGTAGTCGAGCATTAGACTCTCAAATCCCTGAATGCCGACAATAGTCAACGCTGACCTTTTTCTATCGGGGTTTTCTCTATCACAATTTCGGCACTCGTGATGTTGAACCACTCGTATCCCCGACTCCCAAACCCCGATATGGAGAAACTCCGGCGCACGCGCGAGTTCGACCCTTCACGTCACTTCACCTTATCGACACTTCGGATTTCGCGGTATCGTGAATCCTAAGGTAATGGTTTCAGAACTTCTCGCTGCAAAACCCCGATATATTATGCCACCTGTCCACTGATTGACCCTTGTGGCCCCCACACTGTTCCCTTATCCTTTTCGGGATATCGCGTATCATGATATCGCGATTCCTGATGCAGTGTTACGGAGTTTCAACCCACGAAACCCCGATGTGCGAATCCATGCATAAATCCAATGGTCCTCGTGACTTGGATCTATGGTTCTGCCCCTCCTCAGCTTTGAACCTTTTGGGAATATGTCGCCGTATCTCCCTTGCACCTCTGTGATATCTAATGGCTCACGGAATTTCGTGAAATCTCCTCGGAGAATTTCGACCGTCCTGTCTTCCTTGATGATTCCTACGAATGACCAAGTGTTCCTCGGCGTAACTCATCCACCTGCATGCGAACTTATGACGCTTCTTACGAACTTCAAGTCACAGCTTCCCTGTGCTGCCCTTCAAAAATCTTGAAGGCCTTATCCTTCCTGAGATTTTCCACGACTCTGCATCTTCTTAGAAAGACCTCTTTGCTCACACTCCTTGCAACAACCTTCAGACACTTCCAAGTGCTGAATCCTTTTGACTCTGCGCACTCCTACAACAGCAGTCATTAAATCCTTCACTCAGGTTAGCAACCCTGAAACTTCACTTGGCCTGTGCATTCCTTGCATGGTTCTTGTGCCCAACTGCACTTCTGGGTGAATGAGAACAAAAGATAAACTATCTGAGCTTTAGAGACACAACTCTGAATTCTTGTCGATGCACTCCTTGTGGACACTTCAACTGCACTCCTTGCTGGAATTCTTACTCAGATAGAGAAACAATTGAAACTCATTCTTTCATTCTCTCAGACTTCAAACTCAAAGCATGAAATCAAATACACAGCATATAAAAGCAAATGTATAACTGGGAGCAAACATTCATGAGCATATCATTCAACATCAATACATAGAGAACAAACACAAACCATGAATTTGAATCAAACTCTTTGTATTAATCCAAATATCAGTACATGGGTGTTCTTACACAACTCTCTTCTTCTCCTATGCTCTAATGCTTCTAACTTCCATTCAATAATGTTACAATACACAATGAGGGTGTCTATATCCCATTTCCCTCTTGCATTCTACAACTGTCTAGTCTAGAATTTAATTCTATCTACTTTACATTAACTACTTTAAATGCCTTCTACCTACTAAGGATGAGAGATAAAGGCTCAAGTTCCATTTACAATATACAAGTGTGCTTCATTAAATTTCCACATTTATGTTTGGCGCAACAACTTCAAAGTGAAAATTCAAAATTTGCGCTGGTGCTTGTCCAGCTGTCCTCCGCTTCCACGCTGGCTCGCTTGACGTGGGAGATGCTCCTGCATCATAATGTTTCAAAGAGGAAAACCTACAATACCTTACACTCTTGATACTATTGTCCTATTCTACATAAGGATATTGAATAGTATGTCTCCCATTGTGATGAATGCCAAAGGATGGGAAATCCAACTAAGAGGGACGAATTTCCAATTCACCTTCAATCTGATTGAGAATCTTATGCTGTTGAACTAAGTATGCCATAGGAAATTAGATACATACCAAACAAAAGCCAATGGTTAGGTAGATGTTCATAGCAAAGAACTAGAAAAAATTCTCACAAAAATAGTCCAGCTACACAAGAAAGATTGGACAAACAATTTGATTGAAGTTGTATGAGCATACAAAAAAACCTTGAAAACCAACATAGAGTTGACATCCTATGAGTTGGTATATGGAAAAAAGGCAATGTTCCCCATAGAATTTGAGATAGAGACACTTATAACACCTTCAACCCTAAATATGGACCTCTCCACAACCCAATAGTAAATATTACAACAATTAAATTCATTAAATGAATACAGGAAGCATGCCTTATTTCATGTTGAAGTAGTCCAACAACAAAGAAAAATATGGCATGATAAGTTTATCAAGTCTAAAGTTTTCAAAGAAGGGGATTGGGCCATTCTCCATGACTCAATATTTAAAAACTTTAAAGGAGAACTAAATACCACATGGATGAGGCCATACCAAGTGGACACATGTTATAATAATGGCTTAGTCAATATTGGAACAACATATGAATAAAAAGTTACCCCTCTTAGTTAATGATGACTCAAATTCTACAAGAAACCAATGATAAAGGAGGAGTTCACCAATATTCTCTAGAATCAACAGATAAATGTGTTTGGTATAAAAAATTCTCCTTATTACCACTCATGTTACATGAGTGGTAAACTTGTGATTTTCATCACATGACATGGGTGACATGTTGGAATGTTGATGGACCTTCTATTTTTTCTTGGAGATAGTACATCGTGTTTGGACATTGTAATGATTTTCGATTCTCTTACTTCACCATGATATTGATGCACATTGATTCAATGGATTATGTTCCTTGTTTTCTCTTCATGGATACACATGATATTCATATGGATAGTGGTGATATACTCCTTAGTGCTATATCTTCATATTGCATGATTTATCTAGAGGGATTACCTTACTTTATGGTGGTTCTAGTCTCTTACATTACTTCATGGTATTGTTCTTTTCACACTTGTATGGAGCCCTAGTCATGGGTTTGATATCATGAGATATGGTCCTTCTAAAGGAGCACCCCAATACTTAAGATGTATATTGTGATCCTATAGTGAGTTTGATGTAATAGACAACTACTTTTGTAGAGCGCTCACCTCCTTGACATTTTTTGGGGTTGATGTGACTTCTTTGGGAACTTGATCATGAGGAACACTTCACTTTTCACATGGTTGTCTTCTTGACACATACACTTTTCAAAATTTTGAGAAATTTACATGCCTTGGGAATTGCAAATATGCCTTGGGAATCATGACAAGTGTTGGCTAGGGTTTTGTGTCCTTTGCCTTGGGCATTGCAACATTGCCTAGGGAATTGTGTCTTGGATTGAGTGTTGTGATAGGTGCATTGGGGTTTGTGAACCATGCATTGATATTTGTGATACTTCATAGGGAATTGTGACATGTATTTGGAATCATGAATCTACCTAGGGAAGTTTTCTTCAATACTTTATTGTAACCTCTCGGAGGAAATTGTGGATCTCAACAAACTCATTGCTACTTTTAGTATGCAATTTGTTGAGAGGATTAATTTATTGTTATTCCTTGGAGTATTAATGGATCTAGGGAAAAAAATCATATTTTATTTTAAGAGGAGATGGGGTTGAAACCTATATAAGGGTTTACTCTCTCCATTTGTAAGGTGTGAGTGAATGAGCTCCCTAGCTTTGGAGTAGAAGTGTTTAATATGTGTCTAATATTTTGTGGTGATAGTTATGAGTCTTTGTCTATGTGTGGGATATTGTTCTTAAAGAATTATTTAAATATATCCTTGTAGTTTTGTGGATGCCACATTCAATTCAAGGGACATAGAGGAGCATTGTCTCTATATTGGAAAGGGTTACATGTTATGTGTTTGATCTCATTAAATCATTGCATCTTGTTATCACATAAAGTTGTCAAAGTTCATATGTGTTTGTTGTGAATACCCAAGTCTACATCCCTGCTCCATCTCTCTCTTTTCCACACACCATTCCTAGGATTTTTCCCCCTTCTGGTTGATAAAGTCGATTCTCCTTTCCGATCAATGATATGGTTTTCCTTAGTGTCTTGTTTCACTGATCCTCGAATCAAGGTTTTTTTGATTTCTTTAAAGGATGAACACATATCGTGATTTTGGTCAAAATACTGGTCATCCTGTTTGCCATTGATTAATCTCACAGAAGGTCGTCCAAGTCCTTTGTTTGCATAGGTATCATCCTTAAGAAAAAAACACAGCATTCAAAGAAGCCCATTTTGAGCTTAAAATGCAAGTAGCGGTCGGGTTCAATTTTCAATGATGAATATCCCAATAGAAGTTCAGATTGGAGGCTCACGTGTATTTAGCACGTCGAAGTTGCATGAGGTCTAGCACCAAACATAAGCCCCAAAGTTAAAGATCAAGCACCACACATCCTTCTCCATCGGACGGTCATGATTTACTTCGGGACTTCGGGTTTGGGAGTTTCAATATCTCCACTCTCGGTTTCATCTGGAGCTAATGAACAAGCGCCATGTGTCCTTCTCCATCAGACGATCATGATTTACTTTGGGACTTCAGGTTTCGGGAGTTTCAATATATCCACTCCCAATTTCATCTGGATTTTTTTCTTCTAGAGAAAACGATCAAATGCCACACATCCTTCTCCATCGGACGGTCATGATTTACTTCAGGACTTCGGGCTTTAGGAGTTTCAAGATATCCACTCCCGATTTCATCTGGAGTGTTTTCTCCTGTAGTTAACGATCAAGCGCCACACGTCCTTCTCCATTAGACGGTCATGATTTACTTAGGGACTTCGAGCTTCGAGAGTTTCAAGATCTCCACTCTCGATTTCATCCGGAGTGTTTTCTCCCAGAGTTAACAGATCCCTGTCGCGTGTCCTCCTTAGATCGACAGTTGTCATTCACTTCGGAGCTCCAGCTCTACATGCAGACCACCCCCGAGCTCTTAAGTGCCAAAGTACGTGGAAGTCATCATTTTAGACATGTGTCACTCTCATCAGTCATGACACCTGGCATTAATTTGGTGATGACATGTGTCACCTCTCTTTTCATGACACATCAACATAGTGACGTCAGGCCACCACGTCAGGTCATCCTACGAGAAGTGTTCTCGTTCGACGCCAAAAGTAGCACCATCTCCAAGCACGGTTAGAATGATCCTAAAGTTGGAAGGTTGATCCAGATTTTATGAGAAGAATGAAATGAATACAAATTATTAACAAGTTCTTAACACAAAATAATAGAGATACAGTAAAACTGGTTTTCTATTCAATAACGAAATAAGATGAAATAGTAAAATGCAGCAGAAACAAGCTTGCTGGAATGGTGGCGGCTTATCTCTGAGAAGAGATGTGACATTTGCACGCTTTCACAAGAAGAAGATTACAATGAGGCTCTAAAGAAATTTTTACAATAAACAAGAATTCCAAAAACCCTATACATCCAAAAACGTAACCCTAGGAGATGAAGCGCCAAAAGTCATGTGGGCCCTATTTGGGTAAGTTAGTACATCAACTTCCTGAGGTCGTAACGTTTGCATACGATCTCCGTTTTAGGCGTGTGATAGCCCGTTGGAAAGGTATCATCGAGGAGATTAATTTTGGGGGCTCAATAATGCCTTCATTTATGATTGAGGATCTCTATCCCTAAAAACATTCATTTAGGCCCTCAAAATGGCCCCAGAAATTAAAACTGCTAAAAATAGTAAATTGCCAAAATTGTCAGAAACTTGTTTTGAGCCAGTGGGAAAAGGTGGTTGGCCATCGATATCCATTTGGATCAATCCTCCCTCCTTAGGAAGTAATAGTCTCCATTGCGTTGAGGTCCCCCATCAGATGAGGAAATTTCTGTTGAATTTGGCCCCGGGTGAGGCACTTGCCTTGGTGCAGGAGCTTCCCTACTTTGACGACTCGATAAAGATGGATCCTTTGTTGTCGAGTGACCTTGATATGTGTGTCCACAATATCATCATTGGATACCTGTTGTATGTAGTCAGGGTTGAGATCTTTTGGTGTCAGTTGTTCTGCTACTTTTGAGGTGTCCAATAATTGTGGGAAATAAGGGCGAAGGAGATCCACGTTGAACACTAGGTGCAGGCCAAGGAAGGGAGGAATGTTAAGCTCAAAAGCATTGTCCCCCATAGCATTGGTGATAGTGTACGGCCCATAACAGAGTGGGCGAAGCTTCCGATGGGGTATTATAAGGCATTCTTTCTGCAAGTGCAACCAAACTTTGTCGCCCACGTGAAACTTATGTGGCACCCGATGTTGATCATGGCACTGTTTGTACTTATCATTAGACTTTTGTAGGATATATTGAACCTGTTGGCAGATGTGTTGGATCCGCTCAAGAACTGGGTGTCTTTGTCAGCTTCAGTTGGAGCAGGAGATGAGTTGGTCGAGGTGACCGCAAGGGGAAGTGCAACATCTATGGGACCCAATGGTTGGAATCCCAATCCCACCTAAAAGGGGTTGTGGTCGGTTGAGCTATGCAGGGCTCGGTTGTACCTATGCTGGACATAGGGAAGGCTCTCATCCCATTTGAGGGTGATTTGAATTATACATGCGAAGGATATGCAGAATCATTCGATTTACAACCTCGGTTTGGCCATCTGTCTGGGGGTGAAAGGCCGTGGATTTGGTGAGCTTGGTGTCTAGCAGTGACCAAAGGATCGACCAGAATTTGCTGATAAATCGACTATCCCAATCTGAGACAATGGTTTGTGGGATTCAAAAATGTACCCGGACTCGCTCAAAGAAGAGCTTGGCAGTGGCCTCTGTTGTGATGCTCTTCTTGCATGCAACCAAAATCGCCATCTTAGAAAAGCGATCAACAACCACAAAAACACAGTCATTTCCCCACTTGGTGGATGGGAGGCCCGACATGTAGTCCATTGAGATGGATTCCCATGGCATGTCAGGAGTAGGAAAAGGGGTGTACATGCCCTGTTTCTTAGTGGTCGGTTTGGCAATAGCGCAGGCAGTGTAGGACCTGATATACTTGCTGATCTCCTGTCGAAGTTTGGGCCAGTAGAAATGTTTTTGTAGCATTGCCACTGTCTTTTCAATGCTGAAGTATCCTGCCACCCAAATGTAGTGGGCTTCCCAGATCAACTTTGCTTGCTCACTTGATGGAACACAAATATGGCCCAGATGACACAAGAACCCATCCTGAAGATGGAAATTATCGACAACTGCGTTTGAACCCAACATTTGGTAGGTGGTGGTGAAATCAGGGTTTTTCTCATAGAGTTGGGGCCATCTAGATGTCTCATGGCTGCAACAGTCTAGCATCATGGTGAGTGTCGTGACTGGAGGTCTACTGAGGAAATCAACGACATGATTGGTGCTTCTTGTTTTATACTTGATGTTGAGGTGGAATTGTTGCAAGTATGTGGACCACTTTTGATGGTGGTCATTCTCCAATTTTCCCTGTGTCTGCATGAACTGCAGTGGCTTATGATCAGTGTGGATGACTGTCTCCTTCCCAAGAATGTAATGTCTCCACTGGCGGCAGGCTTTTACAATGGAGTACATTTCCTTGTCATAAGTAGGGTACTTACAGACAGTATCTGACAGTGTCTCACTATGATAGGCCATGGAGTGTCTGTGCTGAGTGAGAACGACACCCACAACATAGTTTGAAGCATCTGTCTCAATTTCAAAGGGATGTTGTAGGTCTGGTAGTGAAAGTATTGGGGCTGAGCACAAGCACTGCTTCAAATCATCGAACGCTTGTTTTTGGGACCAGCCCCACGCAAATTTATCCTTACCACCACCCCTGTTTATGCGGTTGAGGGCCCATGCAATATGGGAGAATCCCAACACGAACCTGCGGTAGAAATTGGCAAGGCCCAAGAAGCTCCAAAGATCAGTGAGTGTTTTTGGGGTTGGCCAGTCATGGATGACTTGGATCTTGGCTGGATCCACATGTACGCCATGCGGATCAATGATGTATCACAGGTAATGGACCATGTACATGCCAAAGGAGCATTTTTCCAAGTTGGCGTATAGCTTGTGCTGTCGTAGGGTGTGCAGAACCTATTGAATATGCTGCAAGTGTTCGGCCCAAGTCTTTCTGTAAATTAGAATGCCATCCAGATACACCACTACAAAAGTATTATTGAATGGTCACAGGATATCATCCATCATCCATCATGAAAGTGGTTGGAGCATTTGTCAAACCAAAGGGCATGACCAACCATTCAAAAAGGCCTTCCTTTGACTTGAAGGCAGTCTTCCATATATCTGTTTGTTCTATCAGGACCTGGTGGTAGCCAGAGTTCAGATCAATCTTAATAAAGTATTTGGCCCCCATGAATTGATCAAGGAGGTCATCGATTCGGGGAATCAGGCACTGGTTTCTGACTGTCATTTTATTCAGAACCCAGTAATCAATATAGAGTCACCAGGTTCCATCTTTCTTCTGTACCAGCACGATTGGGCTCCTGCAAGGTGATGAGATGGGATGGATGTGCCCCTTGTGGAGCAGTTCTTGGATCTATAGCTTGATCTCCTCATTCTCTAACAAAGAGAGGCGATAGATTGGCCCATTGGGAAGTGGTGCACCAAGGTTCAAATCGATGGGGTGCTTGACCTGGTAGTGCAGAGGTACCCCTGTAGGTGAGGAGAAGATATCTGAGTATTCTTCCATGACCTTATCTACTTTCTTTTGTTGTGTGGAGAGGTCAGTCGCAGAGACCCTAGATGCGGCTATGATATTTCTCTTATTCTGAGAGAAAATAACAAAGAAGACAAACTTCCCCGTCTGAGAAATGACCTTCCTACATTTCTTAGCAGATATCAAGGAAATAGCACTAGGTGGGATTGCCTCGGGTATCCTGTACAATTTCCTGTTCAAAGTAATAATAACACTAGGAGGCCTAAAATCATATACAACATGATGTTTCCATAAATAAGGTTGGACAAAAAGAACATCACAAACTTCGAGAGGAGAAACATCACATAATACCTCATCTTTGAAGGGCTTGATGTCATACGACAGTTGACACTGTTGGCTGACATGGAGATCGCTTCCTTGGCGGAGCTATCTAATGGTGTAGGGTTGTGGGTGCAGCATTGTTGGAAGGGAGAGCTGCTTGATGACCTCTGCTCAGAAGAGGTTATTCTGGCTACTGATATCAACGATGAAGTGCAGCGGGGTGCCTTTTACCCACATTTGTGAATGGAAGAGGCACTCTCCTTCTTCTGGCTCATCTGGTTTACCAGGCTGGAGCTTGGTGGTAGCAACGATGGCACTGGGTTCTGTGTCAATGATCTGTCTTCCCCTTTTTGGTTATGGCTCAAAGTTAGAATCCACATTTGATTCAGAGGCTTTCACTTCGGCCACCAACGACTGGTTTGAGCGACAGTCAACATTGTTATGCCAAGGGCTCTTATGGAAGTCACACCACTTCTCGGTATCTTTCTTTGTCTTTCTGGTGTCCTTCTTTGCTTGTGGCTTGGACTAGTTGTCCTGATACTGTCCATCTTTTCTCTGTCCTTTTTCTATGGGTTGGGGCCGCCCTTTCTCGGATTTTGTTGTGAGGGGTTCCCAGGCCCAAATTGTCGCGTCTTTTGTTTGAGCTTCTGCTCGATTTTGATGACATATCAGTAGGCCGCGCCCAAGGATGAGATGTCCAGAAATTCCATTTTGGTCTAGATGTATCTATGAAGAGCACCGAGATACTTGAGCACCATATGTCGCTCTGTATATTTGATACCCAACTTGGTGCACAAGGTATGGAAGATATTTGTGAAATTGGGCACTACTTGGTCTCTTTCTTGCCGCAGTGTGGTCCATTTGGTATACAGGTCGTCATAACTTCCAACAGGGTAACATTGTTCCTTAATAGCATCCTTGAAGGATTCCTAGGTGGCTGTGACTGAAAATAATGAGGTTTCCTCTATTTCCTTTTGCTCACAGAAAGTTTCCCACCAATCTTTGACATGGGGAATGACTTTGAGGAGTGCAAAAGTGATCTTTTCTCTATTCGAAAAGTTATGGACAAAAAAATACCCTTCTAGTAGATTCAACCACTTGTCTACAACATCTTCTTCTATTTGACCTTCAAATATAGGAATATCGAAGTTTATTTGTACCTTGAAGGGGGTGACGCCTCCGTTCGAAGAAGATGCGTCGCCTATTGGTAGGCGCCGAAGGATTTGCGTGAAACTATCCATCATCTCGTTCCTTTGTTGTGTGAGGGATTCCTCAATCAACAGTTTGAAAGGATCTCCTATCCCATCATATTTATTTTCTTCTTCCATGATAGGTCGCTTGGGCGTGCAAGAGCTTCTATCCTCAAGAGAAACAAGCTCGAGACCCAACTCTTTGTACTCCGACCTCGTTAGGGACATACATTAAGATGACAAGGAGCAGACCACTCTGATACCACTGATCCAGATTTTATGAGAAGAAAGAAATGAATACAGATTATTAACAGGTGCTTAACACAAAATAACAGAGATACAGTAAAACTGGTTTTCTATTCAATAACAAAATAAGTCGAAACTGTAAAATGCAGCGGAAACAAGCTTGCTGGAATGGTGGTGGCTTATCTCTGAGAAGAGATGTGACGGTTGCATGCATTCACAAGAAGAAGATTACAATGAAGCTATGAAGGCCTTTTTACAATAAACAAGAATGCCCAAAACCCTAGACATCCAAAAACCTAACCCTAGGAAATGAAGCACCAAGAGTCATGTGGGCCCCGTTTGGGTAAGTTAGTACATCAACTTCCCCGGGTCGTAACTTTTGCAGACGATCTTCGTTTTAGGCGTGTGATAGCTCGTTGGAAAGGTATCATCGAGGAGATTAGTTTTTGGGGCTCACTCATGCCTTCAATTATCATTGAGGATACATATCCTAAAAAACCTTCATTTAGGCCCTCAAAATGGCCCCGGAAGTTAAAATTGCTAAAAATAGTAAATTGCCAAAATTGTCAGAAACCTGTTTTGAGCCAGTTGAAAAAGGTGGGTGGCCACTTATATCAATATAGATCAAAGGTGGATAAACTTTATAATTCGTGTTGAATCTATTAGGTATGCCCTGATCACAGATCACGACCAGATCAATGACCATGTTTCATTGCGGGGACACAACATGCTCGAACAATAAAATTCTTGAGCGGTCCCACAATTGAAACCATGGTATAGAGAAAGAGCTGTGTGGAAATTGGTGCTGAATTGCGGGCTCAAAAGTGGTGTAAATCCAAACCTCCTTTGACAGCCCTGCAATCACGTGCTTATATGACGACAAATCCGAGAGTAGCGCGTGGCATCCCCATAGGTGTTAAGCCTCAACCCGATCCCGATGAGAGATCAGTTAATGAAAAAGGAGTGGTGGTTGAAACCTTGACTCACTCCATAAATAGAAGGCACGAAGGATTTGGCCATGGTAGCAGAACTATCAGCTCGAGGTACCACGATGGATGATTTTTCCTGCAGCCCCATGCTGAGATGAGTTTGCATCTGACAGGAGGATACACGCACAATCTGAAAAAAGAAGGTGCAGATGGAATTATTTGAATGGAATGGCTAGATCACACCCCTAGTAGTTTTGGACTGATATGAGTATAAATAGATCAGTTCAATATTTTGTTAAGGTTGTCAACTGGTTGAGCCAAGATCTCGACTATGTAATTTTGATTCCAGAACTGTTCTCTGGTTATGTATCAAATTTGAGACTTTCACATTAATAAAAGTCATCTTATTTCATCTCTTTGTTTAAACTATGCTGAAACACTTGGGCATGGAGGATCCAGTCGAGGGTTGTGGTTCTATTTTAATGTAGGTTTGATTACAGTAGTGTTGTGACCAGTTTTAGTCAGCTTCATTGTTACTTTATTTCCCCTTATGTTGAAAGGATCGGGCATGGAGGATCTAGTCGAGTAGTTGTAGTTGCATGATAATGTAGGTTTGATTATTATGTTGTTGTGACATATTTTAGTGTCTGAAACTTGAGTTCAAGAGTTCTCTTGAGCATGGGTTTTTCTTCACCAAGCTTCTTGAAAGATGGATGCCCATAGCAGTCCTATTCAGCTCTCTCACTAACTCTTCCTTCTGCTCACACTTAAACCCAAATCACCAACTGAATTTAATGAGGACCTCACTTCCTTGTGCATTTATTGTCCAGTTTCTTTGATTAAAATCATTCTTCTACTGAGTTTTGTCCATTTTACCTCCACTCATAAAACCAACATCCACCAAAACTTATGTTGGGTACTGGGCTTATCATCTTGAAAACTGAGGGTGACTATTAGTGATAAAATTCTTGGCACCATTGTCGGGGAAGGAATTGAAGAAATTTCCCTGTGATAAAATGACAAAGAGATTTTGATTCTAAAGGCGCATTAGAAATCAGTAACTTGAAGATTGAAACTTGCACCTAGTGACTCCACTATTTTAGTTGTGGCTCCCAAAAGAAGACACACAAGGTCTACTCCAGAGCTACCTCTGGATACATCTGAAGCTAACCCATAAAATATTATCAGAAAAGGAAAGACCTCTCAAGAAGGGCTTTCAAATTCTGTATCAGGTCATTCTGGTAATTTACATAATTCTTCTTCAAAAACTCCAATAGTTGCATCTAATTCTCCCTTTATACCATCTTTTGGGGTTTACAAAAGTTTAAATTTTGGGAGTGTCCTTGTTGAATTCTCCCCTTCTAGGCCTTATTTAGAAGAAATTTTTGGCACCCCTGTTTCCCTTGAGATTTTAAAGTGGTTTAGACCCAGAAACTTAGAAGATTGTCCCACCTTGGGTGTTCCTACTCCTCCTCCTTTCATAGTTGCTGCATCTAAAGAGGGGGAAACTTATTTTCCCTTGAAACCCATATCATTCTCCCCCAACACTCAGTCATTTCCTCTTTCTCCTAGAAACAAAGTTATAGTCCTACCTGCCCAGACTCCATATCCCCCTAGTTCTCCTATAGTTCGCATCCCAATGACAGGTGCTAATCCTCATAGAAACATAATGGATTCCATTGTGGCTACTAGTTATGCCCCTCTTGTTTTACCCTAGCCTATGAATGCCCTCCCAATTGATGATTACCTCAAGTACATGCCCAAGTTTACAGGAGAGGAAGACGTAACTGTTGAAGAACACCTTTCATCTTTTTACAATTATGCAAATAATCTTAATATTGGAAATAAATATGTATGGTTGAGAGTTTTTGTACAGAGCCTTGATGGCGAGGCTAGAAAATGGTTTAGGGGGTTGACTCCTGGATCTATCGATGGGATTGAAGCTCTAGATGATGCATTTTAAGACATTGGGGGGATAAAAAAGATTTCCTTTATTATATTACAGAGTTTGGGTCACTTAGAGAGAAGAGGGGGAATCTGTCACAGACTTCTCCAAGAGATTTAATAATATGTACACTAATATCCCCACTGATATTAATCCTATTGAAACCTCTTCCAAAATCACTTATGCTAGTGCTTTTGACCCTGAGTTTTGCCTCCTACTAAGGGAAAGAAGAGCTACCTCATTGGCTCATATGTAAGATGCAACCCTTGAAGTAGAATCCAATATATTGGTAGTTGATAAGCTTAGGAGTAAGGATGATAGAGACAATATGAAAGGTAGGTTTGAAGCTTCAACCTATGGCTCCTCTAATTCCCACCCTCAAGTGGATGAGTTGACTAAGTTGGTGAAATCACTTTCTATAGAAATGGAGAAATTGAAGTTCGAGGGGAAACAAGGATATAGGAACACCTAAAATACTGATAACATGGGTAATTTCAGAAGAAAAAATAATGCCCCTCAGATCATCCAAAAAGATCAAATAAATAGAGATAGGGATGATCAAAGGATCCAATCCCCTCTCCAAAATAACCCGGTTACCGATGAAGTAGGAGAGGAAGAGGAAACTGATCCCAAAATCCATTATCTTGGTGACACCTCTGCATCCACTCATTTAACTTAGTCTTCATATGAATAGTCTCTCATGGATATCCAACTAAATGAGATGAGAAAAGGGGAAAGGACCAGTGGAAATACAAATAGATACAACCTCATGTCCAAGAAGAAAGAGGGAAAGCCTATCATTCCTAAGAGGCCCACTAGAACATAGCATCTTGTTAAGGAGGTGGCAGCTAGTAGAAAAGAAAAGGAGGCACAAGACCCCCAGACAGTGGTTAGAATCCCTATCCCAAAAGCGAAGGAGATTATGAAGCCTCCCTCTTCGTTTATCTTTGAGAATGAGATTCAAAATATTAAGATCCCTATACCTTTCTTGGATCTAGTGAAGCATGACGATTTCAAGAGGTGACTCTCCAAAGTGTTACAACCTGAGCCTTCATCTTATGCCATGGATTTAGTCAACCTACAAGATGAAAATCCTGCTGTCATACTGGGCCCTTTGGTGGGGGATAGAGATGACTCCTCCCCTCCTTTCTATACCTCATTGAAAATCCCCGATAAGGTGCTACACAACTGCTTGATAGATTCAGGGGTATCTCACAATCTCATGCCTAAGATTGTCATGGAGGATCTTGGGTTGGAGGTTACAAAAAATTACCATGACCTGTACTCATTTGATTCTAGGAAGGTGAAGTGCCTCGAGGTTATCAAAGACTTGGTTGTTTCCTTGTTCCAATTACCAATAAAAAGTGTGGTCATGGATATTATGGTGGTTGATGTCCCCCCTAAGTTTGGGATTCTCTTGTATAGATATTGGATTAAAATACTAGGGCTCACGTTGCAGATGGATATTTAATATGCCACTATTCCTGTGTTTGGGGGAGAGCATATAAGGATTTACAGGGAATCTTAACTTGCTTACATTATCAGTGATGAAGAAAATCTGACCAACCACCCCATTTTTGCAGTAGACATTGATCTAGGAACCAATATGTTACAACTCAATGATGGTCCTCAAGCACCTATTGAAATTAGAAAGAATCCCATCACCTCTTGTGAAGACCCTCCTTCCAATATCTCTGTTTGGAAAATGTATTTTGATGGAGCCTCTTCCAGGGAAAGTGTTGGGGATGGGGTAGTTTTCATTTCCCCAACCCAAGAGACCATATCTCTGTCTTATAAGATTGAATTTGAAACAATAAACAATGTGGCAGAATATGAGGCTCTTGTTTTGGGTTTGAGAGCTACCAAAGACATGAATATTGAGGAGATAACAATATTTGGAGATGCTGAGTTAATTGTACATCAGGTCAGAAACTTGTATCAGGCTAAGCACCCCAGTTTAAGGGCCTACAGAAATGAAGTCTGGGATCTTGTTGACATTTTCTTCTTGGATTTTAATATCTATTTTGTTCCAAGAGAGGAGAACATTGTGGAATATTCCTTGCCCCCCTAAACTTAAGTATGATGTGGAGGTAAAATACAGGCCCTCTATTCCTAACAATGTCAAACACTGGAATGTTTTTTAGGATGATCTTGAGATAAAAGAGTTTCTTGAGACTGTGGATGAATTCTGTGATTTTCATATTGATCAGGATCAGGATACTGAATAAAGCCCTCATGTTGATGTTTTCCTAAATACAATTTTTGACCATCATATTGTTCAGTTGCCAAGTAACCATATTCCAAAGGGACTTGTCCCCTTGGAAACATTGTTTGATAGAAATGATGTTTCTCTAAAGGTTAAAAGTTCAACTAAAGAGGCTAATGCTACTGAATGCAATTTGGGATCAGAGGAGGATCCCAAATATGTCAAGTTGTCTAGAAGTTTGTCAAAGGATCAAAGGGATGAGTATGTGAAGCTTTTGAAGGAGTTTTCTAATGTGTTTGCTTGGAAATATGAATATTTAAGGACACATGACACTAGCATCATTGAGCTAAGATCCCTTTGAAAGAAGAGGCCAAACCTTTCAGGCCTAAACTCAGACAAATAAATCCTATGCTGCTGCCTATTATGGAAAAAGAAGTAAATAATTTTTTGGATGCCCAGATCATCATCCCCTTGAGATATCCAAAATGGGTGGCTAATTTGGTACCTGTGAGGAAGGAAAATGGGGAAATCAGATTGTGTGTTGATTTTATAAATTTGAACAGGAGCTCCAAAAATGATAACTACCCATTGCCAAAGATGGAGCACATTTTGCAGAGAGTGACTGGTTCATCTAGGATGTCTATGATTGATGGCTTCTCTGGCTACAATAAGATCTTTGTACTACCTAAAGATAGAGAGAAGACAAATTTCACTACTCCTTGGGGCACATTCATGTATGCTAAAATTCCTTTTGGATTGATGAATGTAGGAGCAACCTTCCAATGAGCTATGGGCATTGCCTTCATTGGAGAAAGGGAAAAATTTGTATTCATATATATGGATGACATTATAGTATTCTCAAGGTCTGATAAAGAGCATTGTCATCATCTAGAGAAGGTTTTCTTGAAGTGCAGAAAGTTTGGTCTCTCCCTCAATCTTAAGAAATCTTTGTTTTCTATGGAAGAGGGAAAAGTATTGGGGCATATTGTGTCAGCTGAAGGGGTGAGAATTGATACAAGCATAGTAGAGGCCATTCAAGCCTTATATTTTCCCAGATCTAAGAAAGAGGTTCAATCTTTCTTCGGTAAAATTAAATTTCTGAGGAGGTTCATTTCAAATTTTGTTGAGTTGGTTAAACACATTACAACCATTCTTAGAAAGGGGAACAAAGTGAAATGGACTACTGAGTCCAGGAATTATTTTGACCAAAACAAGAGGGCTTTGACTGAAGCACCTATGCTCATCATCCCTCAATATTCTAAGGAATTTATAATATTTTCTTTCGTCTCATCTGATACATTGGTTGTTGTTTTTCTATAGAGAAATACAAAGGCGTTAGAGCAGCCTATTTCCTTTTTCAGAAAAGCATTGAAGGATGCAGAAATGAGATATGATATCATGGAGAAGCATGCATATGCTTTGGTGAAATCCCTCAAGGATTTCATAATCTATGTTTTTCATTCAAAGGTTATTGCATATGTCCCCTCAGCCTTAGTAAAAGAAATATTGATCTAGCCTGACATAGATGGGAAGAGAAGAAAATGGATTGCCAAAATTTTGGAATTTGACCTTGAAATAAATCCGACTAAATTGGTAAAAGGCCAAGGTTTAGCCAGGCTATTGGATGAATCAAACTGCAAGGCTTTAGGGGTTAATTCCATGAACATAAATTCACAATATCAACAAACAGATATTGCTGATAAAGACTCTCATGTCAACCTCAACTTAGAAAAATGTATCTGGTATAAAGACATCATATATTTTATGTAGAAGTTGCGGCCTCCTGATGGTTTGGACAATAACAAGGTAAGAGATTTGAAACTCAAATCAATCAAATATTGTCTCATTGATCAGATTTTTTACTGGAAGGATCCTATGGGAGGTCTGTTAAGATGTCTAGACCCATAGGAGGCCCAAAGAGATATAGCATATTTCCATGAAAGCTTATGTGTGGGCCATCATTTATGGAGGAACACAACTTATAAGATCCTCAGAGCTGGGTATTTATGGCCTATCCTTTTTACTGATGTTTGTGCAAATATTAGGGCTTGTTTCAAATACCAAAAGTTTTCTGGGAAGCAACAACTCAAATATTTTCCTCTGAAACATGTGATGGTTTATGGACCTTTTCAGCAGTGGGCTCTTGACTTCATTGGAGAGATACACCCAACCTCAATTGGCCAACACATATGGATTTTACCCACCACTGATTATTTCACAAAATGAATAGAATCCATCCCTACAAGGAGTGCCTCTCACAAGGTAATCATTAGTTTACTTGAAGATATCATGTCCAGATTTGGCTGGCCAAGCATGATTGTTACAGATAATGCCTTCTCTTTCAAAGTTGAGCCATTAATCAAGTTATGTGAGTAGTATGGGATTAAACTAGTCCATTATACTCCCTACTACCCTCATGGAAATAGTTTAGCAAAATCCTCTAACAAGAGCCTCATAAAGATCATCAAGAAGTTGTTAGAAGACAACAAGAAATCCTGGGACTCAAAGCTAAAATTTGCATTATGGGCCGATATAGTTACAACAAAGAGGTCACTTGGTGTTTCCCATTTTAAACTTGTGTATGGGGTTGAGGATATATTTCCTACTCAGCTTGCCTTCCCCGTGGAAAAATTCCTCCATGAATACCAAGGAGAACATGATGATATGGTCTGGAGGACACAACAGTTGGTAGAAGTACAATATACTAGGGAGCAATTGCTTAATAAATCTCAAGACCATCAACAGAAAATAAAACGAGCCTTTAACAAGAGGGAAAGTAGGGAAGATTTTTAGCTGGGATATCTCGTGCTCAAATGGGATGCCCCCAAGAAAGATAAAGGAAAACATGGTAAATTCGAAGCCTTATGGATTGGTCCCTTCAAGATTTCTGAGGTATTTTCAAACAACACTTATAAATTGCAGAACTTGGAGGATTCTGAAGTTTTGGGTGGCCCTGTCAATGGGAACTCTCTGAAAAAGTATTGTGTCTAAGTCGTGATTGGATTTCCGCCATTGTAATTCCCACTTTCTTTTTATTTTTGGTATTAATAAGTGACTCCATAACACAAAATCTAAGGCACTGGAAATGCATGCTCTTGACAGCTCGCAGGGAGCATGCCATCCTCTATGGAGCCAAATGTTATCACATAAATTTTTCAAAGGTCGTATGTGTTTTTTGTGAATGCCCAAGTCTGCACCCTTGATCCATCTCTCTTTTTTTCACACCATTCCTAGGATTTTTTCCCCTTTTGGTTGATAAAGTCGATTCCCCTTTCTGATCAATGATGTGGTTTTCCTTAGTGTCTTGTTTGACTGGTCCTCGACTCAAGGTTTTTTTTTTTTCTTTAAAGGATGGACACATATCGTGATTTTGGTCAAAATAACAGTCATCTTGTTTTCCATTGATTAATCTCACAACAGGTTTGTCCAAGTCCTTTTTTTGCACAGGTATTAGCCTTGAGCACAAAATGTAGCATTCAAATCAGTCCATTTCGGGCTTAAAATGCAAGAAACAGTCGGGTTCAATTTTCAACGGTGAAGATCCCAGAAGAAGTTTAGATCAACGGCCCACGTGTATTTAGCATTTTGATGTTGTGTGGGGTATAGCGCCAGACAGAAGCCCATGAGTTAAATATAAAGCGCCACACATCCTTCTCCATCGGAAGGTCTTGATTTAATTGAGGACTTTGGGTTTCGGGAGTTTCAAGATCTCCACTCCCAGTTTCATCTGGAGTGTTTTCTCCCAGAGTTAACAATCAAGCACCATGCATCCTTCTCCATTGGACAGTCATGATTTACTTCAGGTTTTAGGAGTTTCAATATCTCCACTCCTGATTTCATCTGGATTTTTTTCTCCCGGAGTTAACGATCAAGCGCCACGCATCCTTCTCCATCTGACGATCATGATTTACTTCGGGACTTCGGGTTTCAGGAGTTTCAAGATCTCCACTCCCGGTTTCATCTAGAGTGTTTTCTCCCAGAGTTAACGATCAAGTGCCACACGTCCTTCTCCATTGGACGATCATGATTTAGTTCGAGACTTCGATCTTCGGGAGTTTCAAGATCTCCACTCTTAGTTTCATCCAGAGTGTTTTCTCCTAGAGTTAACAAATCCCTGCCGCGTGTCCTCCTCAGATCAATGGTTTTCATTCACTTAAGAGCTCCATCTCTACATGTAGACCACCCCCGAGCTCTTAAGTTCCAAAGTACGTGGTAGTCATCAATTCAGACATGTGGCACTCTCATCAGTCATGACACCTGGCATCCATTTGGCACCGACACATGTTACCTCTCTTTTCATGACACGTCAGCATAGTGATGTTAGGCCACCACTTCAGTTCATCCTCCAAGAAGTGTTCTCTTTCAGTACCAAGAGTAGTGCCATCTCCAAGCACGGTTATAATGATCCTAAAGTTGGCAGGAGGATAAATTTAGTGGTGGCGCTAAATCTAGCAGGTGCGCCCATATCGTAGATCGCGACCAGATCAACGACCATGTTTCATTATAGGGACACAACATGCTAGAAAAATAAAATTCTTGAGTGGTCCCGCAATTGAAACCATGGTATAGCGAAAGAGCTATGTGGTAGTTGGTGGTGAATTGTGGGCTCAAAAGTGGTGTAAATCCAAACCACCTTTGACATCCCTGAAATCACGTGCTTATATGATGACAAATCCGAGAGCAACGTGTGGCAAACCCCTAGGCGTTAATCCTCAGCCCGATCCCGATGAGAGATCAATTAATGAAAAAGGAGTGGTGGTTAAAACCCCGACTCAATCCATAAATAGAAGGCATGGAGGATCTGGATGTGGAAGCAGAACTGTAAGCCCGAGGTACCATGATGGATGATTTTTCCTGCAACCCCATGCTGAGTTGAGTTTTCATCTGACAAAAGGATACACACATAGTCTGACAGAAGAAGGCGCAGAAGAAATGATTTGAATGGAATGGCCAGATCAAACCCCTCGTAGTTTTGGACTGATCTGAGTATAAATAGATCAGCTCAATATTTTGTTAAGGTTGTCAATTGGTTGAGCCAAGCTTCCTATTGTGTAATTTTGATGCCAGAACCGTTCTCTAGTTATGTATCAAATTTGAGACTTTCGCATTAATAGAACTCAAATTCTTTCATATCTTTGTTTAAAATGCGTTGAAACACTCGGGCATGGAGGATCCAGTCGAGGGTTGTGGTTCTATTGTAATGTAGGTTTGATTACAGTAGTGTTGTGACTAGTTTTAAGAGCTTCCTTGTTACCTTATTTCCCCATATGCTGAAAGGCTCGGGCATGGAGGATCCAGTCGAGTAGTTTTAGTTGCATGATAATTTAGGTTTGATTATTATGCCATTGTGACATATTTCAGTGTCTGAAACTTGAGTTCAAGAGTGCTCTTGAGCCTACATTTTTCTTCACCAAGCTGCTTGAAAGCTGGATGCCCATAGTAGTCTTGTTCACCTCTCTCACTAATTCTTCCTTCTGCTCACACTTAAACTCAAATCACTAATTGAAGTTAAAGAGGACCTCACTTCCCTATGCATTGTTGTCCATTTTATGGGATTAAAATCATTCTTGTACCGAGTTTTGTCCATTTTACCTCCACTCATAAAACCAATATCCACCAAAAATTCTGATGGGTACTGGGTTTATCCTCTTGCAATCTGAGGGTGACTCTCAGTGCTAACACATCTATAAACAATCCTTAGGTATGGGCCACCCCTAGAATTTTCTTGAGAAGCGGATCTTTCATTGATTCTCTCCCTCACCAGACTTATGTTCTTAGTGACTAAATTGCAGATGTATTTTTTCACATCACTTTGGATTCCTATGAACCCCCAATATTCATCAAGAACAACCCTCTCAAAAACATAACTTGACCCCATAACCCAAAAAATAAAGGCACTGATATTCCCTTTCACCCACCACCCAAATTTATAAAAATATCAAAAAACCATTCACATTTTCTAAGCTCTCTCTTACTTCCATTATGTACTACACACATTGATATTAGTTAACCATATTGAATCCCCCCTTTGACTATAATCCTTCTAGCATAAAGTGAGAAAAACAAGACTACTGAGGTGATAATGGGTAGTTTGTCCAAGTTTCCCTTGGGATTTCACAATGTGTGCTTAGGGACTTTTCACCCAATGAGAACCCTAGGGGTAACACTTCCAAACCATTTGATTGAAAAATTCATTGAAACAAAAACATGATGAAAATATCATTAAGACATTAGGTACATAACTATGTTTGAAAATATTTTAGGAGGCAAAAAAATCTATGAAAAATAAAAAAAATTCATAGTGAAAACCTATACTTGCACCATGAGGGAGAGCATTGGTGAAAACATGTGATAGATCTAGTGCCCTAACTAAAATAAAAGAGAAAAAAAGAAGGGAAAAAAAAGCAATATTTAACCTTTTTAAATGTTTTTAGGTATATAGATCACCCGACTCAATTCTACACCAACTCGGGAAAAGAATCAGTTCCTTCAAGCTCAATGAGCTCCACATGCATTTCATTTCTATGTATATCAAGGTTCAAGAAATTTACTCTATATCCAAGGTTCAAGAAATTTTACTCTATATCCAAGGTTACTTTACATTTTTGTTTATATGTATGTCAAGTTCCAAAGCTTATTAAATTTGCAAGGGCATAGTCTTCCTGTTTAGCATCAACCACTATTAAAAATATTATTGTATCAACAATGAAAATCAACAATCTACATCAACTGGCATATGCCCTATATTTTTCCAATAGAAATTGCCTCTTGAGTACACACCTTTCCCAAAAGGATAAAATAGAGAAGATGAAAAAAAATCGAGTATAGTCCATGCAATGGATTGTAAATCATCCATTCCAACCCTATATTATTTTTTCTCAAGTAAATATTAAAGAATCCAAGAAGAAGCTTATAATGCTTTAGTCACAATCAACAAGTCGTGCATTAAAGTGTTTGATCAACCTACAAAAATCCTAAACATGACCACAAGAGAAAACATAGTGTTTTGAGATAAAGTTGCTCTACATATCTCCAAGGCACTGATCAAAAGGAATTTGTAATCAAGAGAAGCTTGGTTCCAGAACAAATAATGTGCATAAATTAATTATTTTCAAAGTATCTCATTAGAGTATTGTTATAAACATGATTAAATGATAACATCCTTCACCCCAACAAAGAAAGCATTCTATGACAATTAAAATAGAAATAAACAAGACTGCAATAAACAAAGATATGAGGTTTCAATAAAACATTGTTCATCCATAAGTAATCATCACCAAGTTTTCAAGTGCATACCTCTCAATACATTTCATGCGTACAAAGTAGAAAAGGAAACCAGAGCATGCTAGCAACAAGAAAATTAGACTTCAAAACTTCTTAAATGAAATCAGTTACATTTGAATTTTACTAACAAGTTTCATAGGCTTCCTCACAAACCCTTGAGTATAGATCAGTTGAATATAAGGTTCAAAATTCAAAGGAAGCATGCAAAACAATTTTGAAGACTATAAAGGACAACACATACACACACCTATAATAGTCCTGAGTTCCAACAATGATAATACAATGCAATCCAATTGAAAATTTCAAAAGAGATCATCTAAATCACCACTATAGAGATCTTGCAACAAGATTTCAACTTTAAAAGATTTACCTCCAAGCATTACCACAAAATTAATCTCGTTACATTTAAATCTTCAACCACTTCACATTTTCCTTCCATTCCATCTTAAACGATTTCCTCAATTCCATATTAAACTATTTCATCTACCATTCCACTCCACTCATTTAACTTATCCACACCACCACTCATTTAACTTATCCACACCATATTATATTTCATTCCAATCCATAGGGTTCACACCATACTCTCATGTACTTACACATATTTTTAAAGGAACCTACATGAGACCAATTGATAGGGTTCACACCACTCTCATGTACTTACACAGATTTCTAAAGGAATCTACATGAGACCATGTACCCAGAATTTTACAGGAACCTACAGGAGACTATGCACCCTGATTTCTATAGAAGATTTCAGACCCATAATATACAAGAGCCTATACGATTTTTTCTACCCATATTTCTATAGCAAAGTATGTGTTGGAAACTATAGGAATCTATCTACCAAGATTCTAGAGGAGACTATACACCCACAATTCTACATGTGAATCCATGCACATATGGTACATGAGCATTGACCGGAGGGTTACAAGTGAACCAGAAATTCAGAATGAGGATGATGATGGTGACATAGGGGGAGTAGCAGGTTCTTAAGAAGGGTTTGCAATTTAAGAGATTTGATCCCTCTCGGAGTTTAGTAGAACCAGAGTTAAGATGATTTTATGCTAGTTTTATAAACATTTGGATACATACAACGAGACAACATTTCGCTAACATTTCTCTTTTACATCAAAGATGAGAGAATTCCCTAATACAACACTCGGGGAGCTATAAATTATGTAGATTGTTTATATATCTCTAACAAGGAGAATTTTCATCATTTATATTTTGAAATATGAGAAAGATGTATATCCATTCACTTCAGGATTTGTCTGCTGCACATAATCAACAATATCAGAAGGTGGCATAAGTCCTCAGATTCCTCCACTTTCTCAAATAAGAGATGTTGGAAATTTGCTAACAAGGGCCAGCAATAGTGTGAATGTTTAGAAAGAAGGAAACTATTGAATTCCTCCACATGACTCGATGAAAGATTGAAGGGTAGTCAAATGGATTAAATTGAGAAAATTAAGAAAATTAAGAGTCGTGAAGGATTGGAGGGTAGTGCAATGGATTAAATTGAGAAAATTAACAAACTTGATGACACTGATTTAAAATATGTGAAGGTGACTTATTCCCATGGCAGAACATTGTCAAAGTATCAAATGTTATTGGAATAATTGATAAGTGTGGGCACAAACAAATCTCCCTATTTTCACCCTGAAACTAGAACAAAACAAGACAAAATATAAAACTTCCCCTAAGTTTTAATCATCAAGCATACTAACTAACAAGAGATAAATGACATACCTTTTAAATGTTGTTTGTCCTCTCTAGTGTCATTCTCGCTTCATTCCAAGGCTTATAGGATGTTGAACCTATAAAAATACACAAGCCAACGAAGTGAAAGAAACAATGTATACTCAACAAAACCTATGTATGTGATCAAGGAGTCATACAATAAAATAATACCAATTTTATGGGAAAGAAATATATCATTGTATTAAATATATGGAAAGGAGAATACAACCAATGAATTGATGTTGTAAGGTCCCTTCCAACAGTTCCTTTATTCCCACACACTTCTTCTCGAATTCTGAGATCAACAATCTATCTTGACAAAGCAAAGCTCAAAGCCAACATACAAGCTCCAAAAACTCCAAGCTACAACACTCGAGAACTTTCCAACTAAGCTCTAGCCAACTCAATCCAAATTTCCCCATGAGAAATCCTTTACTTTTATAGGCTAAAAAGGATAGGATGAGGAGGTTAGGATGATCCCATGAGATTAGGGACATGACTCAGATCCAAACCGATCGGAGGCCACCTCACCCTCGAAGCTTCTATTCTAGAACTTTAGAGAAATTCCTCTTTTTCCTTCGTACGAAAATCACCGCACCCTTAACATTGAGAAAATTGCTACGATCCTATATTGTCACACCCTTAACACTAATAAATGTGCGACAATCCATTTTTATAAATTTTTCGACAAAGGAAAAGTATAATTTCATCTCTCTGGGAAAAAGTATCTTCATTCTTCTTCAATGATTAAGGCCATTGATACTTCTAAAGACAAAGGATAGGTTTACATCATTAAAGGTCATAGGGGTGAAGAAAATAATGTGTAACCCCCCAAAGTATGAAGTTAGAACAAAGTGATAGCTGAAATGATTTGTCAAGTGTGTGTAGGGAGCAAGGAGCATGCCGGTCAGAAACCTGCCAAAAAACAAGGAAATATAGTACAATAATATATCATCAATGAGGTGGGCATTCCATTACTCATAATACAAATGAATCAAAGCATAAATTCTGACATGCAAATATCTATGTCAAGTAAGATAGGTCATGGCCACCAAACATACATTGTGGATCCATGCCATTATGACTCAAATTTGAACATAGCCACCAAAAATACATTGTGGATCTATGTGTTAAATAATCAAATTTGAACATAACCACGAGACATACATTGTGGATATATGCAACAGTACAATCTAAATATACTCCTACACAACCTAAATCTGTCAGAAAAAAATCAGGGTCTTCTTCTCCACCACTCTATAGTATGAATCTAACCATGCGAATACATGTGCTAAAGTCGAACATGGTAGAAACCACTTGATTACCGATAATTAGTGTATATCGTTAACACGTGTGAGGGAAATCACCATTAATGTCAATGACTCCCAAGGTACACAAGTATAATCCAACATGTGCGAATTTATGAGGTGAAGTCGAACACTCGACGGAATCTCCCGATCAAGGGTCAATAATGAAAACCCACTGTCGAAAGTGAGGAAACCTATCACTGAGGCATGCAAGTTCCAAGGTACCAATTAGTTTCTAAGACTAATTCCTAGATAATGAGTTGAAGTCGATAGGAAAAGACTCGTCATAGAAGGGCCTTAATGTATCCCCAATCAATGACGCGAAATAGGTAAAAATATTTGAGGTAGATCAGAGTAACAAGTGATTCAGGACTGACTTGGGATGGCTGACGCAATAGAAGGATTAAGAACTGTAGAAATGGATGACACATAGAAGGATTTCTGGGTTGAACTTCTCTTTGAACATATTGACGACACGACAACTGTCTTGGAAACACTGACTCAACAACAGGGATCACAGACCAATTTGTAATCTTATAAAGGAGTATGATCAAGAGACAAGAGAATTTTCCAACCTAGACACAAAGCTAGTGAAAGGGTGTCATGTTCAAAATAAACTCTTCCATAAAATACAGTTTTAGATACATTTCTTTCACAATTTCCCCCTACCATTTCTGGCGAGTGCCTCTTTATTTTTACACAAGCTTGAGAAGGATAACATATGCTTGAACTGTAAGATCATCCTTCGAATGATTCCTTTGGATGATTACTTCGGAGTATGTTTAACGAACCCTAGGAAGGAGTGGTTTGGTCCCATATGGGTCTTTCAGTGTTTGTTTAATGAGTCCAAGGAAACAAAACTCAGGGTTTTTTCAATTTTAGAGAGTTTGAAAAACACTTAAAGAGAACTCCATCAGGTCCTTTTTCGTAAATTAATTTGATGAGATGGAAAAATTTATAACCTGCCACTCATCAGTTGTTTTCTTCAAATAATTTTACGAGCGTGAAAAGAACAAGGTCACTCGACAATATTTTCATGTTTAGAGAGTCTGAAAAGAGCTTAAAGGGAACTCCAGGGGGTTCCTTTTTCACATAACCTTTATGAGTCTGAAAAAGTGATAAGCATTTACTCGGTTACATTCTCCTGTATTTATGAGCACGAGAAAGAAAAAATACTAAGATCGTGATTTTTTTCATTTTTACACAATCTTAAAAAAAAAAAAACTATGCTTGGGATAGATTTTATTTTTTCACAAACTTAAAACTAAACAAAACTATGTTTGGACCTTGTTTCATTTTTACACAACCTCAAACCAGATGAAACTAGGCTTGAGGTAGGTGGTTTCATTTTTACAAAAGCTTGGACCAAAGTAAAAACTATTCTTGTGATTTCCCAACACATAACACAGGGATGGTTAGTACTTAGCCCCTAGCTTAAGAAACTAGCGACTTAACTTCAATATGAAGTCCAGAGGTTAGAAGCATTTCCCCCTAAGATTTATTTCATCCAATGACATAGGCAGATGAAATTAATATTCAAATACTATATGTAACAAAGTACTTGACTCAATCGAAGAGAGGAGAAATCCATTTCATTTTTTAACAAGCTTGCCACAGAGAAGAAAAATTATGCTCGAGAATCCAGATTCAATCCCTAGACCTTTGTTTCATTTTTTAATGAGCTTGAAACAGAAACATGAACTATGTTTGTAACCTATGGTTCATTTTTTAACGAGGTTGCCACAAAAACAAAAAAATTATCCTCGTAACCTATGGTTCATTTTTTAACGAGGTTTCCACAGAGACGCAAAACTATCCTCACGGCTGGTTTCATTTTTTAACAATATTGAAATCAGAAAACCATGCTCAAAGATGGTTTTCTTCATCATGGATTCCAAGAGGACAATGCTCTGGAAGGACACCATGTCAAGGGACAAAACTCAGACATGGATTCCAAAATATATTCACTGAGTGGAAGAAAAACACTTTGGAAGGAACACATGTCGAGGGTCACGATAGGGGTAAGGTGATCAAGATCTAAAATACCTATCAAAGAGATCACCATGTCAAATACTAGATATAAGTCATAAGAGACTGAGCTTACAGTGAGAGGCTCATCTCCATCCAAAGCCGAAGGCATGGGAGACAACGCGACATAATTGACCTGTGGCGGGGGCGATATCAGCTGCATATAATAACTGTTTAGGGAGGTCATTGAGTTGATAGTGAAGTTAGGGCCAACGAATGAAATTTGATCAATAGTCACAATTATTCCATCACAAGGGAATGATATCACACAAAAAATATTGGACATGATATCTCTCATGGCATAGACATAATCTCTCCCAAGGAGTAAATAAAAATCCAAGGGGTATTGGACTACCATGACGTCAATAAAAATAATTTTCCCTCCCCAAGTTGCGGGAAACTAAGGAAGGGCCCCTAAAGGTTGACTGGTTCTTTGGTTAAAAGATAACAGATTCTATGTAACTGGCACAAGCTGAGGATAACCCAAATATTTCCAAGAAATAGAGGAAAAAATACTAACAGACACACCTTCATCTATTAGTGTCTGAGGAACGTCCCGACCACAAACTTGAACTCTAATATTGAAAGGAATGTGAGAGGGAAGATAAGGTTCAGGTATCACACCCCAATAAAAAAGGATGGCCTCATTACTTGGAGGGGGTTCCATTGGAGAAGGAGGAATACCCCCTAGCACGGTAGATTTTGTATCAACGAGAAAAACATGAGCGGTATCGAGATTAATCTCTAGTGGGAGAGTAGGATCGACTGATGATGACATCAGATCGACCACTTGAGTTGCATTCTCCAAGGGGAGAATAGGGTCGACGGGTGGAAACAGATCGACCTCTTGGGTTGCACTCTCTATCGTGAGAGTGGGATTGGATGATGATGGGATCAGATCGACCACTTTGTCAACTGGTTAAACTAAGGATGTGACCATATTGACTACTTGATCAACTAGACTGATCGACGAAGGAACCATATTGATCATTCCATCAAGTACAGGTGGGTCAAGAGTAAGCCTGTGATAAGAAGATGGAAGTTGAGGTTGGGAAACAATCATGTCTTCCAGTAATTTAAAGGCTTCATCCATACGAGGGAAAAGGTGAGTTTGATGACTCCCTCCACATAACGTACATGGGAATTTGACTCTACTTTTCCTCTTCCCAATGGTATCCTGACTAGTTGACGAGAGGTCATCAACATGTTGTTCAAAGGTTGACGACATGGGTTGGTGAGGTTGTGTAGACCATGCTTCTATAACCTTGGATAGACCAGGTAAATCCTTAAGAAGATGGATACCCTTACAAATCCTGCAAGGGTACTTGATATTACGTGTTGTTTGGGTGATCTTGGAATCATCAACACTCCCAGCATGATTAACAGTAACTGATTTCTTTCCAGCATGTCCGACAGTGGTTGGAAGTTTGGACCCTTGCTTATGTTTCTTCTTCTTAATCTTTCTTTTCTTCTTCTTCTTATTCACCGAGTTACTAGCTTCAAAGGTTTCACTCGACGAATAAGATGAAATAGAAGAAGATATTGTAGGTGAAGAAGGCGAAGAAGATCTTACTGGTGAAGAAGGTGAAGGATCAACATGAGGTTGATGTTCTTGGTGGGAAGTGATTACAACTAAAGAACTGATTTCATTCAGGATTACCTTAGTGGAAAACAACCATACTGGTAATCCAATTGTGAGACCTGGAAGGCTCAAATTAGCAATGTGAAGAGGACCAACGTTTGTGTAAGAAGGAAAAAAAAAAGGCTCCCCCAGAGAAGGGGTTGTTTCATTGGTCATTCCGGGAACTGACGCCATAAAAAATAGATCCAACCTAGAGTCTATTATGGAAAACAAAAAACACACGCTAAAAATCTAGTAAGCAAGCAAACAAACAAAGCCTTCTCAGAATGAACGCACTAGTTGGTGATGAAATCAACCAGATGGTCGCCAATTTATTTTGACAAGTTTACTAAACTTTAAAGGTATAAGATTTATTTTGACAAGTTTACTAAACTTGATGTACATTGAAAAGTGGCTCCATGTCAAGAGAGGAAAAAGAGTTTTAGATGGTTGAGATAATGTTCATTCTTAGTAGTATTGTGTTAAAATTTATGGCATGGGTGAAGTTTAAAAGAGTGATGGTCACTAATATATGGGGTGAATTTTTTTTTTTATTGTTTCCCTTCACATGGGGTTAATGTTCATATTATTTAGTTGAATTCCAGGGAAAGTTAAATGATGGTCTTATCTCTTTAGTTTAAATGAAGTGTTTGAATATCTTCATTCATGGAAATATTTTAGTATTATGTAATGAAGTAAAATCAAAGTCATGTAGAATTATTTGAATGATTTTTTGATCCCGATGGATATCGATGGTCACCCACCTTTTCCAACTGGCTCAAAACAATTTTCTGACAATTTTGGTAATTTACTATTTTTAGCAGTTTTTAACTTCCAGGGCCATTTTGAGGGCCTAAATGAAGGTTTTTCAGAATCACAATTTTCAATGATATCCAAAGGCTCTCATTGAGCCCCAAAAATGAATCTCCTCGATGATACCTTTCCAACGAGCTATTGTGCACCCCAAACAGATTTTGTATGCCAAAGTTACGCCCCCGAGAAGTTGATACACCAAGCTACCCAAAACGGGGTCCACAAAATTGTTGGCTTTTCATCTTTCGGGGTTAGGATTTTGGATTTTATTTATGATAAAAATAACTTTGGAGCCTCATTTTAAAATCATCTTCTTGCGAATGTGAGTAGCCATCACATCGCTTCTCAGAGATAAGCTGCCACCATTCTAGTGAGTCTTTCACTCTATAATTTTACAATCTTTGTACATTTTTGCTCATTAATAGAAATTGTGTATTACTGTATCTCTGTGTTTATGGTTTCATATATGATACATTTCTATTCTATTATTGGATATCTGAGATATCTATGTATATTTATTTGTTATATCTCCGCTCTCATTTTATGCCGAAAATAATCTGGATTAGTGGTATCAGAGCAGGATGCTCTTGATAAATTTTCAGTGCATGTCCCCGATGAGGTCCGAGTATAGCAAGTTAGGTCTCTAGCTTCTCTCTCTTGAGGACAATATCTCTTGATGCCCAATAAAATGTACATGGCGGAAGAAAAGAAAAATGATGAAGTAGAAGATTCTATCAATTTGTTGCTTGAGAAAGCTCTCACGGGACAGAGGGATAAAATGATGGAGAATTTTTCCCACATCCTTCAACACTTGCCGATAGAAGAAAACACATATTCATCAAGAAACCAATTTCAAGACACCTCACCTTTCAAGGTACAAGCTAATTTTGACATTCTTGTATTTGAAGGTCAGATAGATGCAGATGCCCTAGAAAAATGGTTAAATCTACTAGAAGTTTATTTCTCTGTTCATAATTTCTCTAATAGGGAAACAATCACCTTAAAACTTGTTAAGGCTCTCTCCCATGTCAAACATTGGTGGGAAACTGACTGGGAGAAAATTTCCATAGAGGAGTCAGGAATATATGGGGTCGAGCCCACTTGGGATTTTTTTGTGGATGCGGTGAATGAACAATATTACCCTGTTGGAAACTATGAGGACCAATACATGAGATGGACCACATTGTGACAAGAGAAGGGCCAAGCATTCCCAGAGTTCACCAATAACTTCCATACCTTACACACCAAGATGGGTATCAAAGACTCTGAACGACATTTGGTTTTGAAATACCATGGGGCTCTACACATATACATCCAAACTGAAATGTATTTTCTAGACATCTCATCACTTGGTGTTGCTTATCGATATTCTATTAAAACCATGCAGAAATTTAATCACCATTACAAATGGGAGTTTGGGTCTTCAAATATGCAACAACCAAAGTATGATAAATACATCCCTAACAAACATCCTCTCGAAAACTAGTCTAATACACAAGAAAATAAGGGTCACAGAAAGATGAAGAAGGACACTGGAAAATGGTGTGATTTCCACAAAATCCCCTGACACAACACCAATGAATGTCGCTCAAAAAAATGATTGGTGTCCGAGATCAAAGACAAGGAGCCGAACCCTGATTCATAATCTGATTCAGAAAATATTGATAGAAGACAGATCATCAATGCAGACCCCACTGCTATTGTCACGACTACAACAATTCAATCAGAAGAACCAACAAATACTGAAGAGAGGGAGCACCTTTTTCATTCACAAATGTGGGTGAAGGGGACCCAATGCATTTTATTGTTGATAGAGGAAGCCATAAGAACCTCATCTCAACAGAGGTCGCCAAACAGTTGGTATTGTCAGCAACACCACACCTACAACCATACAACATCGGGTGGCTTCGCTAGGGATGAGATATTCGTGTTAGTTAGTAGTGCCAATTGTCATATGACATCCAACCCTTCAAGGATGAGGCATTATGTGATGTTTCCCCACTAGATGTCTGTGATGTGCTCTTGGGCCAACCATATATGTGGAAGCGCCATGTTGTTTATGAGTCTCAACCCCGCAGTGTCATTGTTACTTTGGGGGGTCATATGTACAGAATACTAGAGGTAGTTCCCTATTGTCTCACCTAAATAGTGTCACAAGGTATTATCTCATACTACAAATTCATCTTCTTCACAGTATGTTCAAAGTGTGAACAAAAGAACACCATTGCAGCCTTAGTCCAATCACCTTTTATCCAACAGAAGCAGGTCAAAAAGATTGCAACAAAGTGTAAAGATTCCTTTTGGACACAAGCATCTCATATAGCCAAAATGTTTAAAAAGGTCCAACCCTTCCATCCATAGGTTCGTGACAACCTTCAACAAGCTAAGCAACGCAACTTCTCCAACAAGACAAACAACTCATCAAGATGCAGATTCAACAAACGCTTTTCCCTCTCCCCTGGGAACTCAACGCAATGGATACCATTTCTTCCTAAGGAGGGAGGATTGATCCAGGTGGATATATATGGCCAACCACCTTTTCCAACTAGGTCAAAACAAGTTTCTGGCAATTTTGATAATTTACTATTTTTAGCAGTTTTTAACTTCCAGGGCCATGTTGAGGGCCTAAATGAAGGTTTTTCGGTATCGATCTTCTCAATGATAGCCAAAATATCTTATTGAGCCCCCAAAATTAATCTCCTCAACTATACCTTTCCAACGAGCTATCGTGTGCCCAAAATGAAGATCGTATGCCAAAGTTACGCCCCTGGGAAGTTGATACACCAAACTACCCAAAATGGGGTCCACAAAACTATTGGCTTTTCATCTTCTGGGGTTAGGGTTTTGGATTTTATTTATGATGAAAAGGCCTTTGGAGCCTCATTGTAAAATCATCTTCTTGCGAATGGGAGTAACTATCACACCTCTTCTCAAAGATAAGCTACCACCATACTAGTGAGTCTTTCACTCTGTGATTTTAGAGTCTTTGTAAATTTTTTCTCATTAATAGAAATTGTGTATTACTGTATATTTGTGTTTATGGTTGCATCTATGATACAAATCTATTATATTATTGGATATCCGATATATCTATATATATTTATTTGTTATATCTCCGGTCTCATTTCGTGCTGAAAACAATCTGGATCAATTTGAAGATTTAAGTATGTACTTAAGAGTTGTAAGTTGTAAAGCATCATGCAAATTTCAAGTAATGAACATTTGAAAATCGCTAAAGTTTGTAATGAAGTCTATTGATGTAAATCATCCATTCAAGTTAGTGTCAAAGGAAAGTTAAAGTTTGGGTGCATGTTTGGTGGTACTTGACACCCCAGGTTTGAATTTATGAGTCCAAGTCAAGATTAAATTTGTTGAGGTAAAATGATGGAGTCAAATGGAATGTTGAGAGCCTATCTAGGTAAGAGTGATATATTCTAGTTATGTCATTGTCAAAGTCAAGTTGAAAGAGTCATAGTTAGTTGTCATTATTGGAGATCAGGATTAAAGAAAATTCAAGTTATTGTTTGTACACAATTGAGTCCAAGTTGAAACTGGCCATTTCAACAATAGACAAGTTTTTGTTTTTTTTCAAGTATGAGACATTATGAAGAGATGAATAATAAAAAATAATGGAAAAAAAATGTCTTTTTGGACATTTATAAACTCCAATGAGAAACATATTTTTGTAAGCATCTAGTTGCAAGTGTGTGGAAAGAAGAAATAGACTTCAACAATACAATATAGTGGAAAGAAGACTGATGTAGAGAAAAGGATGCAGACTTCATAAATATGACTTAAAGAGAAAAGAAGATTTGTGGGAGAAACCCTACAAAAAGAGAAGTTGTAACATAAGACAAATTCCAACTAAGATTGGGTAGAAGTTGTTGAGGAAGCTCCACAATCGTGATGTGGGTAGAGATGTCTAGAGGGAGCATGTGAAGATCTTGTGAGGAAGTGAGAAAGTGCATAAGCTTACAGCTATGGCAGTTGAGGAGAAGAGGAAACTTAGAAGGTTTTAGCATAAAGAACCAAGAATACCAAAAGGCCAAGTTCAAGAGAGAAGCTTGGTGAAGTATTGTGTAGTAGGGTGAAACATACTTATTACTGAAAAATATTTTTGTATCTCACAGTGAGCATGGAGAATCTCACATACGAAGATATGGAAATGACTATGGATAGTGAGAAAAAGGGTTCATAAGGAAGCCACATAGAAGTAGAAAAGGAAACGAACTCCATGACAAAAAAAAAGATGACAGAGATAGTTGAAGTATATGGACTCCTATGCATGAACAAAAGGATAAAGAGGCAAGAGAAAGAGACTAAGAATGAGAAAGTGATAAAATAGTTGTAATACCCCTAGGCCGAAACCCAACTGATATGTAATTATAGACGTGCACATAGGATGGTGATCCATAAACTTCTTGGGACAGTGAGCTTAAGGGAAGGAATTAGGAGTCCTGTCCTCTGTTAGAAGTAGTCAGCCTTCATTTATTTTCATGAGTGTGCTAATCAGAGACCGGTGCTAAAGGTTCCTGCTTAAGGGAAGGAATTAGGGTCCTGTTCTCTGTTAGAATAGTTAGTCTTCAATTCATTAATGAGTTCATGAAAGTGTGTTAATAAAAAACAAAGTGCTGAAGTTCCTGCTTGGGAATAGGGTCCCGTTCTCTGGTTACAGAATAGTTTTTCTTTCCTATTGCAGTTGTTATTTTAATGTAATCCAGGATTCTTTAGATTAATCACCTCTTTAAGCTCTGCAATAAGTAGGTTGCTTTTCTATGATTCAAGCTAGAACTTTAGTTCATTCAAGGCAAGTGTGATTAATGTAGTTTCCTTTACTAAAACTCTAGGTTGCTTTTGGAATTGAGCATATATAGTGCGTGGTTACCTTTGAAATAGAAGACTTCCCTGGGTTGACAATTTATGTAGCACTTGATTGTTTAAATTAACTAAGCAATTATAGTGACCAACATTTTGGCGTCGTTGCCAGGGAAGGTAATTTTAGATTTCAAAAGCACTTATGATTTTTTAGATACAAAGATTGCATGAAAGGACACATAGACCCAAAAGATACTAACCCTACAGGTGGCAAGGGAAAAGGAAAAGGAGGAAGAAAGACTTACATTGACGAGATCATATCAAAGTCTGAATCTGCTGCTCAACGACCAAACCTTCAGAAACAAAAGTCCCAGCCTTCATTCCAAGCAAACTTTGAAACAGGGAAAGAAGTTTGGAGTCCTGAGACAGTCCAGAAACCAGCAGGAAACATTGAGGATAGAGCAAGCACAGCAGGGGAGCAGTCAGAAGAAAACATGGATGAGTACAATGAAGAATTGCATCACGAAGAATAGGTAGGTCCTGAAGGAGAGGTAAACGATGAAAAGTTTTTCTCTACATTAGGATTTCCTATTGGTGATATTTCTAGAGGGGTATCCACCATGAAGAACATTCCACTCTCAGCACTACCTATTTTTCATGGTTTGTCTTCATAAGATGCTGATGAATTCCTTTTTGAGTTTGATATATTATGCAGAAGTTATGATTACGTTTCCAATGCCAAAAAATTAAAGTTATTTCTAGCAATACTAAAAGGAAATGCACTAAGATGGTTTATGAGTCTTGGAGGCCATGTAATCACAACATGGGACCAAATGAAACACAAATTCTTGAACAAATACCAGGACTATTGCCGAACAAGAGAAAAGAGGGAGGAGCTATTTAAGATGATGCAGAAAGAAGATGAAAATCTGGAGGACTTTGTAGAAAGGCTACAGTATAACCTACAAAGATCCAGTCACCCCAATGTAAGTAAAGATATTCTCAAAACTATATTATTAAAAGGAGTAAGGGATGATTGTCTAGATATGCTGAATATGCTTGGAAAAGGGGACATATCTAAGGAATCATACGATGAAATTGTTAA